>VZZY01011628.1:8224-23181 GCA_013400335.1 Eurystomus gularis
TGGGAGGCTCCTAGGGCATTTCTGGGAAGTTGGGGAGCCAGGGCATCTCCTGGCTCCCAAGGGAGTGGGTTTGGCTTTGCCGGCTCAGGGACAGCAGGGAGTGGGGGTGGGGAGTTGGCAGCCCCCACAAGAGCTAAATCTCCTCCCCAGTTGGGAAAGGTGCTTGAAGATATCCTGAGAGTGCAGAGGAGTCACCCCATAGTCAGTGGCCAGGTGCCTCTCATCCAAGTGAGATGTCCTTGCCCCTGCGCTAACTCCATTTTCCATCTTCTTCCCTCTCCACATTTTTGGCTTTTGTGGTCACCAGCATTCAGTAGTTGTGATTTGGGAGAGAATGGCAGAGAGGACATAGGTTGGATACCCCTACTCAAAATAATTAACTGTCTTCCACAGGGCTTAACCATGATCCAGACCACTGGAACCATGTCCATGCAGCCTGGAGCATGAAAGCAGCCCACTGCAGGGAAACTGAGGTAGACTCCAGAGAAGGAGCTTGCTGAAAGCCAGAGCTACTAATCTGACATCTCACAGAGAGTTTCAGAATCCCCCAGTATAACTGGCCTCAGCCTGGGATGGCTTCAGGGGAAAGCAGGGATGACCCAAAGTTCCACAGCAGCTGACTGAATGCAGCTCCCCTGGTGGGCAGCCCAGGGTTTGTGCTGTTCTCTGGTGTTTCTAATTCAAAGGGACCTGCTCAGCCTGTGAAATGGGTCTCCACATCTGCCAGCACACCAGCCCTGCATCTCTGCAGCTCCCTTCCTGCAGGGCCCTCCTGCCGCCACGCATGCCCTCCCTGTCGCAGACGTAACTGCACAAACACAGTAAGACATGTGCAAACAAGCTCACGCACGTGGGGACGGGGTCACTGGCACACGCACACTGACAACTTGCCATGTGTTCCCGGGCGTTCATGAAGACACGCTGGCTGACTTGTTTGCAGACCCACGAGGAGCTCACATGCATGGTGATGGGTACACACACAAGGTCACATATTCGTGAACATGTGTAGACGTGCTACCTGTGCACATACACACACACACACGCCGAGCTGTTTGCATGCACAGATGCCTTCACGCGCACCCACCCAGCCCTGCTCACACCCACTCATGTGTTCCACAGGCAAGGCACATGGCCGGGATTTCCCGGGAGCCCTGTGTGCCTCCCCTCTCCCAGAGCTGCTATAGGCAAACCAGGAAGGAATTTCCAGCCGCAGAGCTTCAGCTGACAGATTTGGAGGATCCCACCCCAGCACTCTCTGGGCCAAGTTAAAGGTTCACCAGCACCCTGCGTCCTCTGACCTTCCTCACTGGCTGCCCAGGGGTAGGCGAGGAGGGACTCACTGGTGGGCATCACCAGCACCCCACTGCAGCTCCCCTTGCCTTGCAGCAAGCCCAGCACTGTGAGCTCTGCTCCTGCCCTGCCTGGCAGTACCCAGCACACAGGGCATTGCCCACCTCAGCTCCGTGCCCTGGTAGCCCTTGTTGCAGAGGAGCGGAGAGGCAAAGCCCCTGTGCCCTGCATTGCTCCAGTATGGAGGGCAGGCACAGGAGCATGGACCTCTCTGCCCAGACTCTGGCTCTGCTGACCTCCCTCAGGGGCTCCTCTGCCCACCTTGGCATGGCCAGCTGAGTGGGAGCTATGCATATGCTTTTCCCTCTGCAGTTCCCCAACCCCCCATGCTGGGTAAGGCTGGAGAAAACAGCTCCCACAAGCTTCTTGCAGCATGGTCCCCTCAGAGATCCCCGGAGCCTCTGAAGCGGAGGGATGGCAGCCTGCCCTATGGGCTGCTCCTCGCCTTATGTTTGCCCATGAAGCGCAGAGGTTGATCAGGTTACCAAGACATGCCTGGCACCTTGCCGGCCAGGTGAGGCTGCATGCTGCCCGCGGCATGCCAGGCAAATGCCTCACATGCCACCAAGCCATCGGTGCCAGCACCGCGCAGGGCTTCTCCATGCAAGGGCCCCACAGTGGGGACTGCAGCGACGGTGGCTGAAGACAGAGTGAAAAGAATAAGAGGATACCATCAAGAAACTCACAACCCATTGCCGTGGTGGCATTGCTCGAGAGGCAAGTGAAGGGACCGTAGACTGCAGGTCACCCCAAACATCTCAGGTCAGGTGGTAGCAGGATGCAAACTGGCATCCCCAATTGATGGTGGCCATGGATGACTGGAGGAGAGCACCCATCCAGCAGCGCAGGGCAGGAGAGTGCTTGCTGTAATCCACACATCTCCTGGCTCTATGACCGTGGAGAAAAGCAGAGAGCGGAAAAAAAATGAGCCAGGCTCTGCCACTGGTCCCAGCATGGAGACTGGTGGGATCCCAGCTGGTTGGGACTCCCAGCCAGGGCAGGGCAGCTCTCTGGCCAGTCCCTCCCCAGGAAGCGCTGTGGCACACCGGCTTTAAATAACTTTATTAGTGGAAGCTCTTGCACCCACAGCCCCCACCACAGGGGCCATGGGATGCCAGACAGCCCCACACTGTCCCCTGGGGGAGCTGGGACACCTCAGGGTGCAGAGCTGGGCTCACCCACACTGTCTCTTCCCCTGGCTCAGCCTGTCTCTGTCCAAAGTGGGGGGTCACAGTATGAGCCTGGATGTGGCCCCTCAAATTGTCCTCGCCCAACCCCGGGCCGTCAGACACAGAGGCTGAGCTCCTGACGGACGGAGCACTTGCGGCACTGCACCACACAGCACCAGTGGAAGCGGCAAAGGCAGTTCTCCTCCAGCACCACCGTCTCGTCGCGGTGCCCTCGGCCGCAGCACAGCAGGTCGCACCCACTCGTGTCCATGGCTGTGCTGTTGCAGACACGGCCCCGGGTGCCCAGCGAGCCCGTCTTACGGTTAGCCGAGCAGAAATCAGGCGAGTCGGCCGAGTAGATGAGGTCCTGCTTGTCGGGAGGCTTGATGTTATCGCCCACGGGGATGAGGGTTTTCCCATCGTTGCCTCCCATCACCTTGAAAGCCCCGTTGAAGCGCTCGAGCAGGCGGTCGCCAACCTCGCGGAAATGGGGCATCTTCCGCCAGCAGGTCCGCAGGGTGCAGGAGCCCGACAGGCCGTGGCATTTGCACTCTGTCCTCATGTAGCTGCGCACCGCCTATGGAAGAGACAGGAATACTCAGCCCTCTGTCCCCTCCATCCCTGCCCAGCATCCCCAACCAAAACCCTGCCTCTTGGTGCTGCCCTGGCCCAGGGGAGGGTGCTGGGGGGAGCACAGAGGGTTACCAAAGCACCTGCAAAGGGCTCCTGAAAAATATCGGATCCGTATTTCACCCAAGATTAGTGCAGGTACATGGCTTGGGAAGGATAAAGGTGGAGGGTTGAGTTGGGTAGGGGCGCAGGGGGTGATGCTTGCAGAGGACCAGGGGCGCAGGGGCCTTACCAAGCGCCCAGCTTCATTGTTGTGCAGGTCGATAAGAGCTCGGATGTCATTTTTGCCTTTCTTGCTCTTGGCATCCATAAACTGCTGGGATTTCTCGTAGCCGAACTGCACGTCGTCCCCGCAGCCCCCCCATTCCCAGGCCGTGCCCTCTGTGCCCGGACCCGCTGTGGGCGAGGGGGGAGCCCGGCTTCGCGTCAGCTCGCAGCCGCACTGCAGCAGCTCGCCCATGCTGCAGGCCTGCGTGATGGCGTGGCTCACCCCGGCCGCCGTGATGGCATACACGAAGGCTGTCTCCCGGATATCTGCAGGACAACGAACAGGGCCAGGATGCAGGGTCAGCTCTGGCAAAGACTCAAAGCATCCTCCCTCAGACATCCCATTGGCTCTCCGACCTCCTCTTCTCCCTCTTTGTTGGTGCTCGGGGGTGTTCCCTGGGTGATGTGCCCACCCGGGAGCAGGCTGTCTGGGCAGGAGCTCTCGCTTGCAAGTAGATACGCAGAATTTGGGGAATGGCCAGGCCCTGCCAGCATTCCTCCATTCCAGCTGTAATGTCCTAGGGGCAACAAATCTCTTCCCCGCCTTGCAAGGATGGGCGCTACCCCATAGAGAAGAGGGGCGCTCAGAGAGCAGGGGAGGTCCCAAGTGACCAGGTGGTACCCAGAGCTTACTCACGCTACTCTGCAGCATCTCTCCAAGTTGTAAAAATCCCCTGGCAGCATCCAGGCTGCAAGCTGGCACCTGGAGAGAAGCACTGCGAGGGACACCATGGGTGCCACTCACCCCTCTGCAGGGTGGCAGCGATGAAGCTGAGCTGCCCATTCTCCCTCCATACCAGCTTTGCTGGGGCACTGCCTGCCCCCCCTCCCTCTGCTGACACAGCCTCCACCCTGCAGGATTATTTATTATTAGTATTTGCTCCTGTCTCTCTCTGCTCCGGGACACGAATTCCAAGCATCTTTCCTCTGCCCGGACCTGCCGCTCGCAGCCGCAGCCAGCGGGGGATTCTGGCAGCGGGGGTGCGGCGCCCTGCTCGGGGGGCTCCCTGCTCCCCCCCCACCCTGTGCCAGGCGAACCCCTGCCCACCCGAATGCCAGAGCGGGGCTGGCCCAGGGTGGCGACATGCAGGGGGGTGCCTGGGGCATGGCGATGGAGAGGAAGGTGTGTTTTGTGGGGGGTGTCTCATCCCTCTGTCTCCAGCACTCTGACTTAGGGGGGCTGCAAGAAGAGGAATTCCTGGCCAACGGCTCCTTGAGCAGCTCCTCCACAAGCCTGTGCAGTGTGCCGGTAGGAAGTAGGCACACTGGTGCCTTTCCAGCAGTGCCACCCTAGGGGTGGGTGTCCCCTGCCCTGGCCCTGTGGCCCCCCCTAAGGCACATGACCACCCACCTGCTCCTGCCTGGGGCTGGCAGAGCCCTCGGCGGGCAGCCCGCAGCTGGCAGAGAGCCCTGTACCACCCTGCCAGCCGGGCCCCGGGGGGATGCCGCTCCTCTGACAGCTCCTCCAGACACGTGGCTGCCCCCGAGCCAGCCTGCCCGGGCACGCCGCGCCTGGCACAAGTGGCAGGGAGGGATGGGGGAATGGCTGCCATGGTGCTGGGGAGGTCACGGCCTGGAACTAGAGCCCGCTACAGCATCCTTGGAAAGGCAAGGCTCTCAGATGGGAGGTGCCCATCCTGTGGCAGCTGGGAACCCCAAAAATGCTGGGATGGTTTATGCACTTCTGCAGGCTGGTGCCTGCTGGCACCTCCCAGTGCAGGGCAAGCTCTCTGCTTCTGACACTCATGATGCAGCCCTGGGGACCTCCACTCCTCTAACTGGGGTGCCCCATGTCCTCGGGGTGCCACACAGACAGACACAGCCAGAGGCTCCCAAACTCACCACCATCCCCAGGACGTTGCTCATCTCCATCGCCCCAGCAATAAGGCTGGGCCAAAAAGAGCGCAGTGGCTCCTTCAGCATCCCCATGATGGATGCGCCTGCATCTCCCAATCCAGGCTGCTCCCAGGTGCTCAACAGCTCCTCCACCATCATCACTCACTCACTACCCAGTCCGGACCTGGCATCCTTGCACCAACCTGCTTCCAGCCTGGAGCCCTGCCTAGCACAGATCCCACCTGTCTCAACACCAGGTCGGCATGAAAATCGGTGACTCCAGAGGCAGGAGTGTCCCTTATGTGCCCTGGTTCTCTGCCCCTTGACTGAATACACCTCCCTGTGTTGGTGGGAGCACACAATTGCAAATCAGCTTCTTAAAGCAGCCCAACACTCTGTGATGGGCCAGTATCTCCCTTGGGGCCCCAGCTCTGCCCTCTACAGGTACCCACAGCTGCCCAGTGCCCAGGAAGCTCTGCCCTTGCCAATGCCCCCAAGGAGGCCACCCTGACCCGCTTGCAAGACCCAAGGGCATACCCAGCTCTGCCTTGGCCTGATGGATGCACCAGCTGGAGATGTGATGGCCAAGGAGACCAAGGCTTGCTCCAGCACCTTCGTCCACCCTGGCAGAGGGACCAACATGGGAACAGGGGCAGGACTAAACTTACCACCCACTAAGCAGCTGTACTGGCCCGAGGTGCTCTGAGCATCCCTCCCTTCCCTATGCACCCCACAACCTCCCTCCCTAGGGATCTGCAGGGCACCCATGGGGCGAGGGCCATCTCCCCGCTGCCGCTCACTGTGTCCCACCCAGGCCCCTTCCCCCAGCACACCCCAGGGTCCCGGGCGAGCAGTAAATCACTGCCAGACGAGGGTGCATACCTGGGCTTTGTGAAGCCCCGCGCTGTCTGGGAGCATCGGTAATTGCTTCATTACAACACAGGGAGACATGTCCCAGCAGTAAAAGCTCAACGTGAGCACAACGGGGAGCGCTGAGCAGCCCCCCCCCCACACACAGACACACACACACACAGACAGACACAGGTTTGCACCAAGAAAAATGCTCCAGGAGTCCCGGGGCAGTGCACGCGTGACCAGGCAGCTGGGGACTTTTGGGGAGATGAGAGGCCAAGGAAGCGCCGGCCTTACCTTGCTGCAGGATCTTGCCGAAGTACTTGCTATGGCTGGTGCAGTTCCAGCGGCGGAAGCGGAATTGGTACTGGCACTCCCGGACGCCCAGCTTGGTGCCCTTGGCCACCTCCTGCACGATCTCCGGCTCCAGCTGGCACAGCTCCGCCTGCTTCCCCGCCAGCCGCTTCGTCTTGCGGCAGATGCTGTTGGGGTCCATGACCAGAGGGCTCCCCACTGCCCTGCAGGAGGGACAGCGAGCAGAGCAAAACCAGCACCCAAGCCCGGGGGGGACCAGGGTGGGGATGGGGCACGGCCAGAGCTGCTCCCAAGGACAGAGCAGGGCCGTGGGGCAGTGCTGGCTCAGCACTAAGCTTAGGTGACAAGGGCACAGGGAGAGGCGTGCAGGACAAAAGGTATGGGTGGCACCTGTGTACCAGCAGCCAGGGGACACCTTGCCCTGCCCAACTAGTCTGGGAATGAGGGAGATCCATGGCTGTGGGGCAGGTTGGAGGGTGATGCTGGCACACGCCACTCCGCACCCTGAAGCCCCTGGAGACACCCCTGGGGGTGATGATGGTGTCCCAGGGAGGTGGCAGCGATGCTGTGCTGCTCAGCACCTGCTCTTTTGGCCTGGTGCTGAGCCGGCACAGCCCTGGCATCACGGTGTGACCGATGCCTGGTGCAGCTGAAGCTCCCAGAGCCCCATGGGCACATCAGGGAGCTCAGCCAGCGCTCCGGGTGCGCCTCCCCCTCCCCGGGGGGGGACTCCCTGCTTTGCCCTGTGGGAGATGAGCAGAGTGACCTTGCCAGCGATAAAGCCCCTTGGCTGCTGGCCAGGCTCCCATGCTCACCTCCCCCCTACCCAGGCACTGGCCTGGGGGGAACGTGGCACAGGCACAGGAGGGAGGGATGCAGGTGGCATCGCCAGCCCCGCCGATGCCAGCGTGGGAGGGCAAGTCTCGGCTGGGCCCATGTCAGAGGCAGCTCCTCCTCTCCAGAACAGCTGGAGCGAGTTGCCTGGCTCTGGGGGCTGGGAGGCAAAGTCTGAGCATGATGCCTCACTCCCCGGCGTGCCTCTGGCTACAGAAACTCCTGTACTTTCCCCACACATTTTGCCTGCAGTGCCCTCCACGCTCATGCAGCTGCGTAGCCCGTCGGCATCGTGCCCCGTGCTGGGGTGGGCGATGCTCCAGCTGCACCGCAGGCAATGCCGGAGCCGCAGCGGGCAGAGGGCAGGCACGCCACGCTGACAGCCTCCTGCCCACACCACCAGTCCTGTGGCACAGAGACCACATGGCCAAGGGCCACTCGAATTTTGCACACCCCAAACACAACCCCGCTCAGCCTTGCCTCACCTTCAGTGCTACTCCTGCGGGCTCAGAGCTTGCCCTGCTTAATAACGTGATTTTCCTGGCTGTGGGTGCCCACAGGACTCCAGGGCTGGACTCAGCACCCCCTTGCACTTTGGGATGCCTGAGGACTGTGAGGGGGGTCCCCTGGGAAGCTCAGCCAGGCAGTCCATGCTGCCAGCAGCCCCACTTGCTGGGGAGCACCAGCTGCACTGCAGCTTCCAAACCCAGACCTTTATAGTCTGGCCAAGCCCCAGGGGCTCAAAAATCACAAGCTGAATCTCGATGTTTAACAATGTTCTGGGTTTCCTTTTCACTCCTGTGCAGCAGGGGGTCTGTGCTCCAAATGCCAGGCTGTAGAACTTTGCTTGCCATCCTACCCCAGGTGCAAACCCCCTCTGAGCCCCTTGTTTGAAGCTTGAGGTCCTGCCAGGGTCCTGCTGCTCCATGTTGGGCTCCCAGGCTGCCCATATCTCCTGCCTGCCAAACCCCAGCTGAGTTTGGGGAGGATGTATCTTCTTGCAGAGCCTGGAAAAGGAGCCTCTTGTGCTTTGGCTGGAGATTTAAAGGGTTAAACAGCTCAGCTGAGAGGCACAGCCTGGAAAGGTGACCTCCAGCAGGAAAACTGGGGCAAGCTCGCACTGCTGCTGGGGAGCACCCATAGCCCTTAGCTCCCCACAGCAGATTCCCCTTTGCTCCATGGTGCACGCCTGCCTCTGCAAAGACATGGGGCAACTGGGGAAGCATCACAAGGCTGCAGCTGGGTCCCTCGATGGGGAAACTGAGGCCACATGGAAAGCCACCAGCAAGCTTGTCCGGTCGCATCCCACGATGACCACATGGGAAATCAAGCCTCTGTGCCGGGCTCTAAGCTTGTTCTCCTTGGGGACCTTGGGCTCCCGACATCCCCAGTGGGACAGCGGAGGTTTGGCCGCCTGCTCTGGCTGCGTGGGGAAGAAGGGGAGCCGGGACGGGACTTTCATTAGGAGATGACTCTTTGTACTCATATAAAAACGCTGCGCCAGCCCCCCGAGGCCATCAGATCAAATGCTGAACTGCAGCTCACCCCGGCCCGTCGGATCAGGCCGGGAAGAAGAGCTGAGGCTCACGGGGCCGGGGGGCAGCGGGTGGCTCCCCGGCATCGTGGGGGTCCCCACCCATGGCCCGGGTGGCAGCGAGGATGGCGGGAGCGCGCGGGAGCTCGCCGGCCGTGCCGACGAGGCGTGGGGTGGGCTGCCTAAGTCTGGTGAGATATTAATTTCCGCTGGGCTCCGCTTTCTGGCGCGGGGAGGCTGCCGGGAGCCCGAGAGCTGTTTTGCTTTGGAGGGTTTTTGAGATGGGGGGGGGGGGGGACAAGGGCAAGAAAAATGCTGCCAAACTGCTACCGCTTTGGCAAGGGCTCCGGCGCGGGGCCCAGATCTGCCTGAGCTTGTCCTGCTCCAAGGCCTCCCGCATCTACAATTAAGATGCCCCACCTCTGCCGCCGGGCACTCCTCCCCCTGCCCTGGTGAAGGAACCAGGTCGCCAGCCTGGCTCCCCCCAGCCCGCCCGGGGCACCCCAGTCTCCCCCACTGCCTCTCACCCGCCATCCCTCCCACCTTTCGCCTGCTGCCGAAACCACCCATCTCGCCCCAAACGGAGCAGGGATGGGGAGCCCCGCTTTCCAACCTGATTCCCAGCACCCCTGTGCAGGGAAAACCACCCTTCCTACTGAAAGGGGAAACTGAGGCACAGAAGAGGAGCTGCAACCCTCTGCCAAGCTGCTGTTGTCACCTCTTCGGCTGCCACAGCCACAGTCAGAGCCCAGTCCCAGTGGCACACGGGGAACGGGAGTCACAGGCGCTTCTGGTGCAGCCCCTGCGCTCTGGATGCTGTCCTTGCTGCCACAGAACCAGGGGCTCCTAAGAGCCATAATTACTAGTTTTTCCAGCTCAGCTCATGGTCATGGAGCCTCTAGTATGTCCCAGTCTGGTTCCCAGCCAAAATCATAGACCAAGGAGCCTGGCACAAGTCCCCATCTCCCCCTTGGACAAGAGGATGGTGTGGAGCAGGGCTTCCCCTGGCCCTCACCAGGAGACCATGGTGAAAGAGAGCCAGTAGGATCCCAGTTTGCAGGGAGCCAATGGAGAGGGGCTGGCAGAGCCATGCAGTGAGGAAGAGAATGGTCAGCCTTCACAAACATCACCCACATCTTCTTTGGAAACATGTCTCCTTTGGTCCTGATGGGCCTGAAACCCCAATGGAGAGTGGCGGTTTTGCCATGCCAGCTCCACGTGGGACCAGTCTTATCTGCACCCACTGCGTACTGCTGCCTGGGTGCTCCTGGGTGACAAAGGGGACCACGCTGCAGGGCAGCAAAGGCACGGTTTGCCACATATCCAGGCTTCCATCCCAGCCCCTAGATGTTTTCAGGAGGATGCAGGGTGCCAGGGTACTCGTCCCATCGCCCTGAGCACACAGGCACTTCTCCACCTGCTTGGAGAGGTGAGAGCCACCGGATGCCAGCCCTGGAGAGCCGAGCTCCATCCTGGGGGGACAGATCACCCCGCATCCCACCCAGTGGTGTCACATAATGACAGCCCTGCAAGGAAATCAGCCCTGTCGGGAGCCCATCTCTTTCCAAGCTGCTGAAACAGGCTGAGAGGGGGATACATATGGATTTTCGCCCCTCCAGCTTTCCCTTCATCCCACGCAGGCGCACGATGGGTACCCAGCCCCTCACCTGGGGCGATGCGTGGGTGCTGCCACTAACCGGGGCAGCCGGGTGTGGAAAGCGGAGCAGGAGGCACATGGAGGAGGGGGTGAGTAAGCAGCAAGTCACTGCCCTGGGGGGCACGGCCAGGGCTCAGCTACCAAGCAGCACCAGGGGCACTGAGGGAGTGGGAAATGCCATGGAACGGGGAGAACAGGGGGACCCCATTCCTGCCCTCCTCCTTGGGCCTCCTTGACAAGGACGGGATACAAATAGCTGGGATGCTGCCCAAAGGAAAGAGGCTTTGGTGTGGTGTGGGGTCAACCCACGGACCTGCCGGCTGCAGGGTCAGGCTGAGGCCGAACACTCGCGGGCAGGAGCTGCCCAAGCTTGTGCTGTGGGTACCAGGGAGGATGGAGGGAGCGCGTGCCCTCAGAGATGGCTCTCCCAAAGCCATGTCGGAGCCATGGAAGGGCTGGGATGAGAAGAAAGGGGTCCACCCACTGCTGGTCACTGACTTCTTCCTCTGGGCACTCCTAGAAGCTGGAGCTGGAGTGGCCCAGCACCCTCCTGCATGAGAGGGATTTGAAGGGGTCAAGCCTCTGATGCAAAGCCCAGACGAAACCTCCAGCTTGAGGCTTGTGTAGGTCAGGGCTGGGCAGTCTGAGTGACCAGGAGTAAGGATGAGGGACAGCATGTGGGAAAGCTCAGTTCTTTGGGGAGGACACAACCCAATTCTGGAGCTGGCGCCATCTCAAAGCGCACGAGGGAAACATTTTTCACTTTGAAAAACCCAGTGGGACAGAGGCTGCCCCATAAAGGGCTCAGGGAGATGTCACTGGGCAGGGGATCCTGCGCTGGGTGGTGCTTTGCTGCCCACAGGAGACTGCTCCGGGTGAGGGCATTCCTGGGACAGCCGGGTAACCCAGCTCACAGGGCACCACTATGGGCTGTGGGGTGGCAGGTGTGAGTCAGCAGGCCCAGGGACTGACTCATGATGCTCACCCCAAGGCATACAGGCAGGGGCCACTAGCCCAGCAGCCTGCCCTTGCAGGTCCCGTGTGGAGCAGATGCTGGATGGGGCAGCAGAAGAGAAGAGGAAGCCACTGGCACATGAAACCCATCCAGGAGTATGTGGCTTCAGGGGCCATGGGGCTGTGACTCCCTCAGGCAAAGGTGCAGTTGTGAGTGTCAGTGGGTAGATCCTCCCTGATCTCCTCTGCAGGAGCCCTGTGAAAGCCTGGAGATGTGCTGCCCATGTGAATGCGTGGGAAGGGGATGCAGGGCAGGTGTCCATCCTTCCAGGCCCCCTCAGAGCCACAGCTGGAGTGGAGCATATCTCACTTGGGACGGTTTTCCCTCTTGCTCTTTCTTCGACCTCCCAGCTGCTCTGAGCTGTGCCCACGGAGAGCAAATAGACATTGGGGCACTGGGAAATCCCAGCTTTGCTTGCCCCCATCCCCACAGTGCCTCCAACCCTGCGGTCACAGCCCAACCACAAGCCAGATTGTTGCTTGAATTCCTACCCTGAACCTGCTGAGGGCTCCTGAGACACCAGGTTTGCCTGTCCAATGTCCCTGTACCCTCATCCCGGGAGTCTCAGGCAGTCCCTACCTGTCCTGCTCACTGTTGCACAAGGAACTGGGTGAGAAACATGAAATGGTGAGGGGAGAAGGAAGAAAGAGATTTTATAGGGCTGGTGGGAGCAAGGAAAGTCTATTCCCTGCAGCCTGGCAT
This sequence comes from Eurystomus gularis, assembly GCA_013400335.1. NCBI lineage: Eukaryota > Metazoa > Chordata > Aves > Coraciiformes > Coraciidae > Eurystomus > Eurystomus gularis. The sequence continues at coordinate 20,386 of VZZY01011628.1, forward strand.
GAACCAAGGGACCAGCAGGATCTAAATGACACACCTTCCCACTGGCACTGGCCATAGCCTGCTCCCCTCTGCCATGGAAAAGTCCGTGTGTCTGTCCCTCCATCTCTTCTTAGACACAGGGGCACAGGGGGTATAGGACAAGGGTGACTGTATCTTCACCGAGCCCTCTGGGGACATTCTACCACAATGAGGATGCTCTTTCTCAGGCTACGATGTCATCAGCATGATGCCACTGCTCGTACATCACACCCGAACCTTTCCTTGTAGATGCAGCCACCTGCCAGGATCCCAATGGGTGCAGTTACCACTCATGAGTGGCCAAGCCCATCTGGATGCCTGGACAGAGGACCACGTCCCGCAGCACCCAGCACGGCTGCACCTCGCCGTGCCACTCTCACAAACGAGTTTGTCAGCAGGGTGGGAAAAAGATGCCTCAATCGGGTGGCCCCAGTGTCCCTCCCACCCTTGTACAGCCCACTCAGGGGTGGGATGGCAGAGCAGTAAAGACCTTCCTTTCCTGTCCAGGGGAACGTGCCGCCTTGGCTAAGCACCCAAGGGTGCCTGGAGATGCACACGTGAAGGTGTGCCACTGAAGTCCATACGCATCGGCAACAGGGACAGCTCTACCAATGCTACCAGCCCTGGGGCTTCCAGAAGCCCTGGCACAACATGCGGCTGCACCTCTGAACCCTCCCTCACCCAAAGCAAAACCCACAGGCACCAGTACTACCCACACCCGGGAGAGGTGATGGGTACCAGGAGCAGGCGCACGGGAAGATGCCTGTATTGAGCTGGCTCAAAGGGTTGGGAAGAGCCTGGACCTCTCTCCCCTGCTCCCTGGAAATGAAGGATGATCTCAGCCCAGGGCTGGAGATCCCAAGTTCTTTGGGAAGCGGCTTGTGAACCAGTCGGCTTCTCCGGTGCACTGTCCCGAGAAGCGCAGCACGCCCATTTGGTGGTGCTGGTGTCTTCATCGTGCTGGTGCCTTCATCCACACATCACCTCCTCCTGGCTCACTGGCTCTGGAGCAAGCAGGGTGCATGCTGGTGATCCCCCCTGCAGCCGCTCCACAGCATTCTGCGTGCAGCTGAATGATTATTCTTAAATTTAAAGGTTTTTTTCTTCTTCTTTTTTAAGAGAAGAATAAACAAGTGTGACCCTTTGCCCTCCTCTGCCAAATCCTGCCAATCTCCCCAGGCTGGCGCTGCCAGCGCACACACAGCATGGTCACGGCACCAGCAGGACCCAGGCTTGGCAGAAAGACACGGTTCTGAGCAGCCAAGGTGGGGGGCAGCGGTACCCCAGCACCCTGCCCTTGCTGGTGGCATGTGTCTGCACCTAAACTGAAGGCAAAATAAGCTCCTGCTTCACTCCTGTCCAGCCATGGGCAGGGTGGCACCGATGTCCCCAGAGCTGGGTCGCGGGGCATGAGCTTGGGGATGAGGGCTCACCGGGTTGGCATTGATGGGGATGGCACAGAGAAAGCAGGGAGAGCTGAAGGGACGACTGTGTGCACGGAGCAGTGGTCTGAGAATTAGCCAGAGAAAAACGGCAGCTCTCGGGCAGCAGGATGGTCTGTGCCCCAGGATGGCACAGCTACCCCGAGGCGAGTGGGGGGGAGCAGGGGGACCCTCCGCAAGCACCCAGGGCTCACCCCATCTCTCGGTCTCCCCTCGTCTAGCAAAAAAGTCAAGGCAGGCCCCTCTCAAACCTCCTTTAACCCCTTCCCCAGCAATAAACACAGCGCTTGGGCTCTGGGGCCAAACTCTCAGGTGGTGTACCTGACTGTAACAGCACCATTTACACCCAGCAAGCCCCCCCTTTCACCCTGCACCCCTGGAGCCAGGGCTAGCAAAAGGGATGGAGTCATGGAATAAATCACTGGCGGGCAGGCAGGGGATCGGGAAGGGAAAGGCTTACGGGGAGCTTTATTTTAGGGGTCAAAAGAGTGTGACAATGTGGAGACGAATAGCCTCAGATAATGAATGATAGCCCGGACGGCACGCCGGGGAGCTGGAATCTAAGCACTTAAAACCGGATAAAGACAGGCTGGGTGAAATTCTTAATAGATTTAAATAGTTCATGTTTCGACAGATACCTGGGCTTTCCAAGGCTGGGTCCCAGCTCCGCGCCTGTAATGAATCCCCCACCCCCTCCGACATCCTGCAAGGCACCGTCTCTGCCTTTGATGAAGGCACCATTACAAACAGGGGTTTTGTCCCTGCCGCGTCCAGGCCACCGCTCGGGAGGGGACACCATAGGGACCCTCGGGCTTTTAATTAAAGTTGACTTATTGGAGGGGTCTGGAGGCCCCTACCCCGCCTTTCCCCACCCCTCAGGCGTGCAACCCTCCCATGCTGTGGGCTTGGGCTGCGGGGGGGGGGGGAGGCTGCAGCTCTCTCCGCAGGACCTGGGTGCCCCATAGCCCTGCTGTCCCAAACGCTCTCGTGTACCCGAACCCCGACAGCGTGGGGGTACCCTCCCTCTGGAGCCGCCTGGCCAGCGAGCAGCAGTGACCCCCGCCCAAGGGGTCCCCTGGGCTCCGGGGGACACTGTCGTCCCCACGCTGGGGTACGGGGACCACCCCCCCGAGAGCGAGGGACCCTGAGCGCCCTCCTGGCACACCCACGCCGCGAGGTCCTACTCACCACCAGAGCCCGATGATGTTGGCGGGGCAGAGGAGGATGAAGAAGAGCCCCAGCTGGGTCCGGGAGGAAGGCAGCATCCTGCCAGGGCTGAGGGGAGAGCCGAGCCCCCTCCGCGCCCCCCGTGGGGAGCTGCGCAGCCCCGAGGGTG
>VZZY01011628.1:32202-43031 GCA_013400335.1 Eurystomus gularis
GGCGGGGAGGAGGGGCTGGGCGGCGGGGAGCAGCCCTGCACCGGGGTGGGGGGGTGATGCGGAGAGGGACCAGCACAGAACCGGGTGGCCCCGGGAGGGTCTTGCCAGCCCAGGGCTTGATCCAGCGTGTCCGAGCCGGCCGGGCAGCCGAGGGCAAAGGTTTGGGGGGAGGCACATGGGGTCCGGGCTGCCCCGGCTCTGACAAGCTGGAGGTGCCGCGGTTTTGGGGAGCGGGCGGCCAGGCAGGTGTTTGGGCAGATGGTAGCCAGGCAGGCAAGGGGAGGGATAGGCAGAGGTGCTTGTTTTCCACTGTCAACACTTCCTCATACGTCGGATGAAGCAGGTGATGGGCTTGGCTGGCTGCGGGCCAGGCGGCATCTTCCAGCGCCCTGGAGCTCTGACCGGCCGGAGGAGTGTGCAGAATCAGGCCTCCCCGGCCCCGCAGAGCACTGGGCACCGCTGCTCCGAGGAGGGGCAATGAGGTCTCAGGGACACGGGAGCTCCGAGCTGCTCCCTCCTGCCCTTGGGACTCCAAGCGCAGCCTGGCTGTGTGGACAGATGTCCACATGCTCCGGAGGTGCCTTCCTCCGGATCCCAGCAGCTCTGGCTTCTCTCAGCCCTGCTCGCCGAGGCCTGTGCTGTGTCAGGTCCTGGCTGCCAGCTGACACCAGTGGGCAGGCTCCAAACCGGGGCCAACGGCTGCCCACGGCCCCACGCAGCGTGTTCACCACCGGGCGAGCTGCCTGCGGCACCGGGGCGGCCAACCCTCCCCCTCCGCCTGCCACCACGCGTGAGGAACATCTCACCGCGGTGACGAATCCAGCTGAATCCGGGCGCAGGCTGCGATGCAGTCAGTCACCAAGGGAGATTGTACCACGTGCATCCCCGCAGCCACGGGGAACGGGGATCAGGGCTTCCCTGCTAGGCCCCCCACAGCTTGGCCCTGCTCCCCGGGGGCTCTGGCAGTACCTGGGTGGGATGGAAAGCACCCCTTGGATGTGGCCCTGTGCAGAGGCACTTGCAAAGGGGTGCCTGGCTGCCCCTGAGGGATGCACTCGGCATCATGGTGCTCCCTGGCATGGCACCCTTGGGTGCAGCTGAGGAGAGAGGAGCTGTGAGCAGCAGAGCCCAGAGTGGGGCTGATGCTGGTGGACGTCCTTAGTCAGCCGGTGAGTCTGTGGCCCCAGGGCCGTGCCCCGGGAAAGGCAGCCTGTCCCCAGAGCAGCCCAGTCCTGCCCTGGCGCTGCCCTCCCACTGCTGATCATTAACCACCCGTATGAGGTTCAAGGACCCATGCAGGGACTGTTGTCACCAGTTTGAGCAGAGTTGGGGCCGTGTTGAAAGCAGCACGGCTTGGATACGCCGACAGCCACTGCAATGACCCGGCATCTCAGCAGAGCCCTGTGCATGGCCGTTGTCCTTGGTCAGCGGGTTGTCCCCGCTGTACTCCCTTGGTCTGACTTCCCTAAAAGAGCCACCAGGCCCTCTGTGCATCTCTGGGCTGGGTGAGGGATGTGCCAGCCTGTGCCAGGGATCGGTGCCTGGTGTGCTTTGTACTGGCAGAGGACATGTGCCTGGAGACATCTGCAGAGCACTTCAAGGATGGTGCCAGCTTGGGGTGTCAGAGATGGGCGCTGAGGGTTCCCCGGGATGGGTGCAGAACATGCTGGACACAGGCAAAGCAGCATCGGAGCAGGGAGGGAGCGAGGCAGCCCCAGTGCTGAAGCTGTCCCATTCACCTTACTGTGCTTTGGTGCATCACAGCTGATGTCCCGCCGCCTTTATGGCCCTATCTGGAAGTCGACCTTTGGGCATTACGAGAACATCAACATCGGGAGCCCAGTGGTGCTGGAGCAGCTGCTACGGCAGGAGGGCAAGTACCCCATGCGCAGCGACATGGCCTTGTGGAAGGAACACCGGGACACCCGGCGCCTGCCCTATGGACCCTTCACTGAGTGAGTCCCACCCCGGCTGCGCTCTGCGGGGCAACAGGCAGCTCCTGGCCCTTCCTCGGGTGTAGGGCCCGGGTGGCAGCTCGCGTTGCTCCCTCTCCTGCAAGCAGCGTGTCCCTCCCAAGCAGAAGGGCATGGCCATGGGGGTGGGAAGATGCACCCAGGGGTTGGGAAACTGCTGCCAGCCTGTGCCCCCTGTGCTGAGCCTCATCCCCGCACAGGGAAGGGGAGCGCTGGTACCGCCTGCGCCAGGTCCTCAACAAGCGGCTGCTGAAGCCCTCAGAGGCGGTGCTGTACGCGGATGCCATCGGGGAGGTGGTGTCGGACCTGATGGTGCGGCTGCGGGACGAGCGGAGCCGCAGCCCCTCAGGGGTGCTGGTGGGGGACGTGGCCAACCTGCTCTACCGCTTCGCCCTGGAAGGTAGGGGCGTCCTCCCCCCCCACCCCTGCCCTGCCCTGCTCTTCCCTTCCCTTCCCTGCGGGGGTCTGGATGAGGCCTTTCCTCTCCTCCCACCCCCTGCAGGGATCTCCTATATCCTCTTCGAGACCCGCATCGGGTGCCTGAAGCAGCAGGTCCCTGCTGAGACCCAGCGCTTCATTGACTCCATCAACCTCATGTTCAAGAACTCCATCTTCGCCACCGTCCTGCCCCGATGGAGCCGCAAAGTGCTGCCCTTCTGGGACCGCTACCTGGACAGCTGGGACACTATCTTTGCCTTCGGTGAGACAATGGGGTTCCGGCATGGTGGGATCAGAGTCTCTATGGAGCCTCAAAAGTGGGGCTGTCCCCAGCCATGTGTCCTTTTGGCCACCCTTGCTCTGTCAGCGCTGGGTCCTGCTCTCTGTCCCTGCAGGCAAGACCCTGATTGACCGAAAGATGGAGGAGCTGGAGGGGCAGGTGGAGCAGGGCAAGGAGGTGTCCGGCTACCTGAGCTACCTGCTGGCCAGCGGCAGGCTCAGCCTGGATGAGGTCTATGGCAGCGTGGCCGAGCTGCTGCTGGCCGGTGTGGACACGGTGAGAGCTGGGCAGCTGCTGCCGGGGGATCCTCACTGAGCCCATGCTGGGGAAAGCCACGTGGCCACGCTCAACCACGGTCCCCAGCCCCTGCGAGCTCTGGGCTGGTGGTTGGGGGGCTGATGCCCCACAGGCGCAGACCCTCAGGGACTGGTCAGTAAGACCCTGTCCTCTGCTCCCTGCCCTGTTCCTTGCCTCAGGGCTCACTGCTCCTCACCCCTGGCTTCCCTGCGCACTGGTGCCACGCTTGGCAAAAGGCTGCTGGGGTACCAGCCCTATCTCCCTCACTCCTCTTGGCACTCCACTCCCCCAGACCTCCAACACGCTGTCCTGGGCCCTGTACCACCTCTCCCGGGACCTGGACATCCAGGAGACCCTGTACCAGGAGCTGAAAGCCGTCGTGCCTCCAAGCCGGTTTCCTGGTGCTGAGGATATCCCCAAGATGCCGATGCTTCGGGCCGTTATCAAGGAGACGCTGAGGTACAGCCCAGCACTGGCCCATTCCCCAGAGGCCGTCTCTTCTCCCCCCCAGGCAGGGTGCAGGGCTGGAGTTCAGTGGGTTTTCAGATGAATCACGCTCCTCTGCTAACTCTTGCCATATCGCAGGGTCTATCCCGTAGTGCCCACCAACGCCAGGGTCTTCTATGAGAAGGACATTGTCATTGGAGACTACCTCTTCCCCAAGAACGTGAGTGGGGGCCGTGCTGGGGGCACCCTGGCTGTGCTTAGTGGGGTTGCGTGGGGGTCACTAAGACCCCCCCTCACACACTTCTTGCCCCGCAGACCCTCTTCGTCCTGGCGCACTACGCGATGTCCCACGACGAGACGTACTTCCCCGAGCCCGAGAGGTTCCTACCCCAGCGCTGGCTCCGGGGCCATGGCTCCCCCCACCACCCCTTCAGCTCCATCCCCTTTGGCTACGGGGTCCGTGCCTGCGTCGGCCGCCGCATCGCCGAGCTGGAGATGCATCTAGCCCTCGCCAGGGTGAGTAGGGAATCCCCCCAACTCCGGCTGACTGGCCGCAAGCTGGGATAGGGGTCCCTGAGGCACTGCCACCCCCAACTTCTCCCCACAGATCATCCAGGCGTTCGAGGTGCGGCCAGACCCCCGCGGCGTGGAGGTGACCTCCGTGTCCCGCATAGTCTTGGTGGCCGACAAGCCCATCAACCTGGAGTTCATCGCTCGCCCAGGGGCCCCCTGACGGCGTGCCCACCCCCCAACCCTGAGTGCCGAGTGGGGACCCTCGCTGCCCCACGGGAAGGGGCAGGAATGTAAAGCCACCCCAGCACCCACCTCCTGCCCAGCTTGGGCCGGGGGGGCTCCCAGCTCCACTGTGCGGAAGATGGGGGGGGGTGGGAATGAAGGATGCCCCCAAAATACCCCTGGGGCACTAGTATCCCCCTACCTCAAAGCAGCAGGAGGCTTGGGGAACTGTCGTGCCTTTCACACGCCGCAGGGGGTTGTGCCCCCCCCATCCCACACCCAGCTGGGCTGCACCGGGGACCCAAGAGCTCTGCTGGGGCAGGGGGGGAAGTGGGGAGGGGGCTTGCAGCCGTTCAGTGTCTCCTTCGTCCCGTGTCCTTGTGTAGCTGCGCGTGGATCTGTGCCTGGAGCCAGGACATCTGCGTCCTCTCTGAACAGTTGACCTTGGCCTCAGCCCCTTCTGTGTGCCTCAGTTTCCCCCCTGCCCTCCAGAGGAGGGTCAGACGCCGGTGTGGGGTGGGGGGGTGTTGAGATTTGCTCCTGGTCCCAAGTGAAGGAGCCAGGCCTGGCCCCAGGCAAGCGGAGCAATAACACAGCAGGTCCCTGGTGATGGGGAGGAGGCCTGTCACCACCTTGTGCTGGTATCGCATCCGCTGGCAGGGCCAGCTAGCACAGGAGGAGTGTGGAGAACCCGGGACCTTTCTCTTATCAGCTGTTGTTTCACTGAGATGCTGATACAAGGTCACAGGAATGGGGACAGCACTTGCTCCCAGCAAAGCAGCCAGGGGAGGATCAGCTCAGCTCCCCCCCACCTCCAAGTGCCCAGGAAGGGACATGGGGCTGATCCCCAGGGTGCTTGCAGGAGCTCCGAGCTGGCAGCAGCCCCAGGCAGGAGATGCGTCGCTGCTTGCCCAGGCTCCTGGAGGGCTGGGGGGTGGGTTGCCCTAACAGACCGCCCCTACACACACCTTCCTGCTGCTTGCGGGGTCTTAGCTGGACTGGGGGAAGCAGCAGGCAGAAACCTTGCTGGCATCAAGGCTCCTGTCCCTGGGGTGTCCATGAGGAGACTCACCACAGTGGAGCTATTAATGCTGCACCCCCCACATTCCTGTCCCTGGCTGTACCCCCATGGGCAGAGGTGCCACCCTTGCCCATGCTGCCCTTGTTGGCATCCCAGGCTGAGTCCCCCAGCCCTGCCCAGCAGCCGGCACCCCCTGCCCAGCCCGGCTCTCTCTGGAGGAGCCATACCCAGCTGCACCCCCAAAAGAGGAGGCAGCAGTTCCTGGAGCAGGCAGCTTTATTACAAGGCTGAACAGACCAGCAAATAAATAAATCCCCCCCCACCCCCCCGCCCCAAAACGTGCACAAGGGTCCCTGTGCAAGTGCCCGTCCTGGCACCAGCTCCAGTGCAGGCTGTGCCTCTGCCAGGGAGCTCCAGCCCAGTGCGACCCTACAATAAACAAGGCTGTGTGTGCAGCTGAGCCTACGCTACCAGGCACCATGGCCAAAGCACTCGAATCCGGCAGCAGGATGGGAACGGGGTGGCCGGGTCCCTCGGGGCTGTGCAGGGCCATGGGGGTGCTTGTGCAGCCAGGGCATAGCTCCTCTGGCACAGTGCCCAGCGAGCATCACTCTATGCTCGCTTGTGGGAGACACCTTCGGGCCCCCTTTTCCCTGCTCCCTGCCTCCCCAAGGCTGGCAGGATCTGGCCCCGGACTCAAGACGAGCCCCAGGACCAGAGTGGGTGGGCAGGTCCTCTCCATGGAGAGCCTCTGGGGACCAATCCTCCTTTCCCAGCCTCAGGGCCATGCAAGAGGACCCCAAGTTGAGACCGTGGCTCTTCCTGGTGTCTTCAGAGCAAGGATCGGTCAATGCCTGTGGGGTAAGAGAGCGTGCAAGGCCCCTGGTGGGCACTAGCAGGGTGGTGGGCACAGCCTCCTGACCCGTTCTGGTGGCCAGTGGGGTCTTGCCTCCATCCCTGGGTTGGATGCAAGCCCTAGGGTAGGAGAGGAGGAGGGGGCTGGCCTGGAGGGGGACATCCCAGTAGCCTCTTGCAGCTCCTGGCACAGGAGGGTGGTGTGAACTAAGGCATCATGATGGGGAAATGGCGGTAGGGTCCTACGTCAGGTGTGGCCAACACCCACCGCTCCCAGTCCCCTTCTAAGAGGAGCAACTGGGCACTGCTAGGGGAACTGGTGGGCATGGGTCTGTCCCAAGCCTCTTCCCCACCACCCCAAAAAAGTATCACTACCTTTGGAAAGCAGCTGGGAACTGGGGCCAGCTTCCCTCTCCCAAGTTCACCCCTGAATGAGTGCCACAATGGGCACCTGTGCCCTGCCCACCCATCACCAGCAAGGCCTCACCAGGCAGCGGGTGAGCAGAGGCAGGTGAAGCAGCTGGGCAGTGTGGTCCCAGCATGGCCCAGGAGTGAGCCCCGTCCATGGGGCAAGCAGTTTTGGGGCTGCTGGGGGTGGAGGGCTCTGCCAGCCGTGGCCCGTGGGTCAGTCATGCTGTGCACATGGCTAGTGGTGAGCAGTGTGTCTGGGATGTTCAAGTGAGGGTCTCTGTGTCTCCTGAGAACGGCAGTGGAAGGGCTCAAGTCTCAGGGTGGGATTTGAGGCAAGGTCAAAAAAGGGCTGCATCACACCTCAAAACCCTCATCCAGCCCAAAGCCCAGGGACCTACAAAACTTGCATCCCACACGCTGCCTGGATGGGGGCCTGGGGGTGTCTCCTTGGTGGGTGCTCCCATCCTTCCTCACAGACGCCAGGGATCAGGACCTCAGAAGGGATGGATCCCCTGCGATCACCGTGTCCCCGGGGACAAGCAGCACCTGGGTCCTGCCATCCCCACCTGGGCACCCAGCACTGCCAGACCCCAGCCCCAGCCTCCTCCGTCCCCCGGGTCTGGTGTGGTTGAGGTGGAGGTGGGTGGCCTGAGCAGGGAGGTGACGAGGTGCAGGTGACCCAGCAGGGGAGAGGGGACGGGCGCGTAGTGACAAGGGACGGCGCCTACCTGAAGTGGAGAGAAATGAAGGGTGCAAGTGGAGAAAGATGGAGCGTCGCGGGCTAAGAGTTAAGAGCATCGATACCTGCGGGAGTGAGCACAAGGGCCTGGAGGATGTCGGAGAGGGAGACGATGCCCCGTGGGTACCGATTCTCATCCACTAGAACTAGGCGATGGACCTATGGGTGCAGACAGAGCATCACAGGAGGTCAGGCAGTGGACGGGGTGGGGCTGGTGCTGGTGCGAGGCACCCCGGTTGCTCACCTGCGCCGCGGCAATACGGTCGATGATGTCCTCCATGGGTTCGTGGGGGTAGCAGGTGAGGACCCCCTCCAGGCAGATGGTGCGCTGCCGCAGCGCCTCCCGCACACTGATGTCCAGGTTGTTGTAGGTCTTCTGGGCTGCCAGGTGCTGCAGGAGAGGTGGCCCTGCTCAGTGCCCCAACGTGTCCTCACACCCCATCGTGCCCGAGCCCTAGGGATGTGTGGGGCAGATCTGCGCTGGCAGGTACATGCCACTGCATGTGGGGTGGGTATGTGTGGGCACCCCGCTAGTGGCCTGCAAGGGGCCACACTCATGCCCAGGCGTGCAAACATGGTACTCACAATGACGTCGAAGCGGGAGTAGAGGCCGACCACTTGCCCTGCAAGGAGAGACAGTGCAGGACGTGGGGAGGGGGCCCTGGGGACCACTCACAGTGCTCCTACTGCACCCCAAGGTGCAGACCAAGCCTCAGGGGAAGGTTTTTGGGGTGGGAATAGGGCTGGAGCTGCTAGCAGAGAGGGAGGAGAGGTCGCTGGTCCCCCTCCCCAGGTACCGGCATCGTTGATGACAGGCAGGGCAGAAACACGGCGGTCCACGAAGATCTCCAGGGCGGTGTAGACGGGGGCGGTCTCGGGCACAACGGCCACATCGCGGAAGGTGCCGATGCACAGCTCTTGCACTGTTTTCTTCAGGAAGCGCGGCTTGGGGATGGTGGAGCCCTGCGGCGGGGCAGGGCAGGGCAGGGCTGGCACCTACACGCACCCCTGACGCTCTTCCTTGTGCCCCTACACCCTCCACCACGTGTGCGCGCACACAGCCCAGGCACTCACAAAGATGTGGAGGAACTTGAGGATGCGCTTGTGCGTCAGGATGTGCAGGACGTTGCCCGAGACGGGCTCGATGACAGGGAGGCGGTGGATCTTGTGCTTGATCAGGGAGTAGACGGCATCGAAGAGGCTGCAGGTGACGGGGACACCATGGGGGTATAGGGCTGCATCCCGGGCACCCCCCCTGCGGGGTGTGCTCTCCCCCAGCGGGCAGGCGCTCACCTATCGCTTGGGGAGATGTAGACCAGCGGCTTGAAGGAGCCCTGCAGGTACACCTCTGCCAAGGGAGAGAGGTGGAAGAAGGGGGTCCCCCAGCCCCCTCATGCAGCCCCGCATCCCCGGAGCCCGCTTCCATACCCTGCGCAACACCCCCAGCCCAGCCAGCCCCATCCCCCCTGCTTTTTACCTCTCCAGGTCTCAATCTTGTGCTCCTCCACCTCGTAGATCTGAACCTGGGGGCGGGGAGATGTCCTGGTCACAGTGGCCCCATGGGGACTGAGGGGAGTGTGGGGCACTGCTCCCTTCCCTGTGCATCCCACCCTATTGCCCAAAGCGCTGGGTGCCAGGCAGAGGGGCACCAAACGGACACTGGGCTGGGCCAGAGCATCCCCGGGTCACGGTCTAGTGATGAAGAGGGGAAGAGGAGAAGGAAGAGGGGACCAGGAAAGGTGGGGACAGCCCTCCCCTGCCCTGACCCCCGTGCTCTCCCCACCGCACTCACCAGGGGCGAGCGGTAGTAGCGGTGGAGGATGTTGATGAAGTCGGTGATGGTGAGCATCCCTGCGGAGACACGTGGGGCTGGCAGCGCTGCCCGCGCCCTCGCTGCCAGGCAGGGGAAGGGGCTAAGCGGTGCCGCTGGCACTCACCCACGAAGCTCTGTGTCTTACTGTCCCAGAGCGGGGCGGCACGCACCCCGTTGGCCACCAGTGCCACGAAGGCTTTTTTGATCTGCCGGCAGAGTGGAGAGGAGGTCAGGGGGTGCCCAAGCCTGCTCCCACCCTGCCTGTCCCCACCGATCCTTCGCTTTGTCACCTCCAGGGAGATGTCGAAGACCACGAGCTTGCAGCTGGTGGGGACGGCGTCATAGCAGCAGTGGCTCCTCATGAAGTGCATGTAGACCTCTGCATCAGGGGTCTGAAACTCACTCTCTGGGCCCAGCCCCAGAATCTCATTGCCCAGCGTGAAGGTGACAGGTCTTGGGCTCCTCTGCCTGTCGTCTTCCTCCTCCTCTTCCTCCTCCTCCCCCTTCTCCTTCTCCTTGAGGCACAGGCCCCCCGGGAATCCTGCAGGCAAACCCACCCCAGCCCTGGCCCTTGAGCTGAGCTGCCGGATCTCAGCACCCTCCTGCCTGGTGGGAGTGAGGGGATGCTGTAGGAGGGGGTGCTCCCCACCAACCCTTCCCTGTTCCCCACGCCGCAGGGGTAGCACACAGCACTGCAGCTCCCCAGCCTGAGAGACACTGGGAGCTGCTGGGAAGGAGCTGAGGAGGGGGGTGACGAGGGGTTGCAAGCCACCCACCTTCCTCCTTAGAGCAGGCAGCAGCATCCAGCAGCGTCACCTGAGAGGACACACAGCGAGGGGGGGTCAACAGGAGCCTCTCCCCCACCCATGGCTGCTGCCTGCACCCACTCAGCTGCCCTGGACCCCCCCAGGCCACGCAGAGGGGACCGTCCTTTCAGGTTGGGGAGATGGGCTGGGCTCAGCCCCCATCCCCCTGGGGAGCCCCCTGCCCTCCCAGGAACCCCAGAACGTGCCACCTTCATCGTGGCTCCATCCTAGGACACCCAGCTCATCCCGGTCTGGGGGACCAGCAGAGGTCCCTGGGTCAGGCCAGGGAATGGCAGGACCCCCCAGCTCCTCTCTCTACCGTCAGAGCCGAGCGCGTCCCGCAGCAGCTCCATGCCCATTCTCTCCCTCTCGCAACCCCAAGGTGTAAATCCTGGTCCTGCTTCCTCTCGTGCTGGGAGTCCCCCCAGCCCCCTGGGAACCAGGTCCACCCCTGGAGACCCTACAATAACAAGGGGGGCAGCCGCAGGCGGGTGGGAGGCAAACATGGCTGGCCAGCTGACCCCGTGGCCCCGAGTCCCCAGGAGACCCTACCATAACAAACCGGCACGCGCAGCGGGAAGAGCAAGCCCGAACCGCAAACCCACTGGCAGAGCCAACGGTTAAGGGCTACCCCACACTACCAGAGGTGCAGGGACTGCTCCCTGAAGAACCTGGAGCCAACCCTGGGAAGGAGGCGACCCTACCCCAACGTCTCCCAACCCTTCCCAAGGGGCTGGAGCCAGCCGGAGCATGCAGGCGGGCCAGGCTGCGCTCTGCGTCCTTGTCCCCCACAGCTACCTGGCCATGGGAAGGGGTCCACCAGCCCTCCCCCATCTCCCCACCAGCCTGTCCCCAAGTTGGGGGCTGTTGGGCCGGGCCCCCCACCCGCCCCAGCGGTACCTGGGACGCGGCAGGGCCGGAGAGTCGCTCCATGCTGACTGTGGGGCAGCGCTGCTATTCTGGGCCCGCGGCTGGCGGGGCCCTGGCAGATAGGGTGTCAGCGAGCAATGCCAG
>VZZY01011628.1:43049-69508 GCA_013400335.1 Eurystomus gularis
CCACCGACCCGGGGGGGGGACGCCGCTGCCACCGCCCGCAGCCGCTGCGCCACCCCGCGACCCCGGGCTGGAGGGGATTGCCGCAGATCTGGGGACAAGAGGAATGGGGTGATGAAGCGATGGCTAGGGGCAGAAGACCTGTCCCCCTGATCTGTGCACCCCTATCCTCCAGCAGCAGTGCTGAGCGCCTGTCAGGATGTGGCTCTCAGCAGGATGGGGCGGGGGGCACAGCATCCCCCCTGCCCTGGGGATGCTGGAGGAGGGTCGAATCCAGCCAGGGGCTGGGCAGCAGCCAGAGCCCCTGGGGACCCTCTGCCCTCCGTGCTGCCCCAGCCCTGCCCGGGGTCATGGTGCAGTTCAGCCATCCCCAGCCACTCAGAACCTCACAGCCCCACGCCTGCCACCGAACCTCCTTCCTCACCCATGGGGCCACCCTCTCCTGCCCACCCTTGACTCGGTCCCAGCTCCATTTCTATTTCGGGAAGGTTCAAATAACCCCTTGGCCGCTTGCCGTGCTGGCCAGGGAGCAGCCGTGGGCGAGCGGGCTGGTGCCTGCTGGGCCAGAGTGGCTCTGGCTGACTCCTGGGGGACAGCTGGACCCTGACCCACGGAGCAAAGCCCCGGTCCCCCGATATTACCCCAGGGCAGGGAGGAGGAGGAGGGACCAGGCAGGAGGCTTGGTGCTGGGGACAGGCCAGCAGGTCCTGGGTGACACAAGGACATGGTGGCTGCCCCAGTCCCGGGTGGCCCTTGCCCCACAGTGGTGCTGAGCCTGGCTCCAGCCTGCCCACCGCCGGGCGCTGGCAGCAGGGAAGGGAGAAGGCATCTCCACTTTCGGTGGCTATTTTCAGGTGTTGGAGAGAAGCCGAGCAGCGACGAGATTGTCACCAAGGAGACCAGAGAAACAGGGCCCAGCTCCGGGCAGCGGGCGCTGCGGGGAGAGCAGAGGGCTTTTGGCAAGCCCCAGGGCCCACGCGTGGGGCTCAGCCCCTTCCCTGGCCTCAAGCAGCTGGCCCAAGGGCCCAGCATCCTTCTGCCAGGCTGGCGGGGACATAACCCAAAACCAGCAAGGGACAGCTCAGGGGACACAACCTGCTGCAAGGCTGGGCTGCTTGGTCCCCCATGATGTACAGGAGAGGCCCCAGGACACGAGGTAGACCCCAGACCCCAGCTGGGAGCTGCTCCCCCATGCAGGAGGTCACACTTACCTGCCGTGAGGCAGCAAGAACGAGCCCCAGCGCCGGGAAGGACAAGGGAACAGCCGGGTGCTGACATAAACCCTTCCTGTACAAGCCCGGACAAGCTGAGCTGCCCTGCAGACCCAAACGGGTCAGGGAAACAGATGCAGATGGAGGTCAGGAGAGCAGCCGAGTGTCAAACTTTAATAGAAATCCTTGAGAAGTGAAGGGAAAAATCAAGAGCAGAGCCCAGGAGAAGAGCACACCAGCCCACAGTCCCCGCACGCATGCTGCAGGTCACCCAGGAGAGCTGACAGCCTGGAGAGGATGCTCCCTGCATCGAGAGAGACCGTGGTCTCTCTCGAGCAGCAACGTTTCAGGCACAGGTTTCCTTGAGGCCCCGAGGCTCGGGGAGGGCACAATGTTGGCACAGGCGTTCAGAAAGGATGAAACAGGTCGGTTGGAAGTGCCAAGCCCTGCTCCTTCCAGAGAAGCGGGGCAGTGGCTGGGGGCTTTTCTCCAGGGGCCAGGCTGCAGCGGGGCAGGAGCAGCCTCGGCTCCCAGCAGCTCAGGACGAGCACACAGAGACGCAGGCGAGCGAGGGCTCAGCCCGTGCTGCTCAGGGACGGGAAGGCCAGGCTGACTCCAAGCTCAGCCAGCTCCCACGCAGCAAAGAAACCACCACCACCAGGCGTTAAGAGCAGCCGAGGACCAAGGCCAGACAAACCCCACTTCCCCAGGCTTTGCCGTCTGTGTTAAAAATGTACGTCACATGTCTCTTTTTGCACAACAAAACATCCCTCTCTAAAAAGCAGCCCCACAAGTGAGCGTGCAGCGCAGGGGGCTGCCACAGTCCTTGCTCCTGTCTCTTCCTTTGAGGTAGGTTGAGGTGTCCCCAGGGAGGGGCGGTGGCCACCTGGTCACATCACCAGGGTGGTGTCCAAGATGCAGCCAGCAGGTTTCTGGTCGGCTCCACCAGTGCACTTGTTAAGAGGTAAGCTCCGAGTAGGGCTGGGCTCCAGGCATCTCGTGAGGTCCTCCCCGGCTGAAGGGAGGAGTGTGCTGCAGGGAAAAGGAGACACCGTGCTGCTTAGGGACAGTCAGAAAGGATCAGACAGGCCAGGGTGCAATATTCATCTGCAGCATCGTTATACACAGAAGAAGAGATGGAGTTGCCAAGCTCACCTACTCCATTTCCCATCCCAGGCAGCACCACTCACCCCAGCAGTCATCCAAGACGTTGGTGGGACTTTAGGGTCACAGCTTGACCTCCTTGCCTGCACATAAACCCAACATCATCCTGGCCTGGGCACTGGAGCAGGGATGCCCTTTCCCTTCACACCAGGGGTGTGCCTGCCCTCTGCTTCGGCTCACCCAGACGAACCCCAGTCCTCCACCTCTCTGCAGGAAGCTGTCGGGGCCCAGCAGCACCCATTTTGCAGCCCAGCTTTGCTCAGGGAAGCTGGCAAAGTGCAGCAGACCTAGAGGCCTTGCTGCTCCCCCAGCCCCATGCTATGGCTGAGAGCCTCTGCTCACTGCTGGCCACATCAGAGGCCCCAGGAACAATGCAGGTCCCTGCAGGGAACATCTTGTCAGCATGTCCTGACCATCATAACCCCAAACATGACCCAGTTGGGCTGTTCTGGACCTCACTTCCATCTAAGATGGGCGTACAGCGCCAAGAAGACATGCCCAGTCACATAGACATCATGCCAGCCCCACCAGTTGGCTCTCCAGAGAGCAGAGGCTGGCATCAGAGCCTGCAAGCAAACCTGTTCCTCTCCCCTCAAACAAAGCTGCTCTCCCCACTGCCAATTCTCTCTCAGGACATCAGTCCTAAAGCCAACGCTGCGAACACCACACACATCACGGCCAGTGCAAACTCACCCCAGTCTGCCCAGTTCCATTTTGCCGAAGCCATTTGATTGAATGCTGCGCTTCTGGAGGAAGAAAGACTTTGGCAACGACCACTGCAGGAGGAGAAAAGACAACCAAACGGCTATTTAAGTCGTGGCACAAATCCCTCAAGCCTGCTATGCTCTGCTGTAGGCTTGCCCTAGTGTGCTTCAGCTTGAACTGCCTCGCTCTGCTCTGCGTTGTCACTGCCACCAGACTGTTCCCAGAATAGCAAACAGAGCAGTCTTTGCTCTCCGCTTAATGAATCCCTCTGCTGTAAGTGGGAGCAGAGCATCTCGAGGTCAAAAGAGTGGGTTTCTCTCACAGCCTGCAGTTAAGGCGCAGGAGCGACAGACGGAGGTGGCTCCCCCGCGCAGGGGAATAAAGGGCAGGCCAGGTGCCAAATATGTAGGGCTGTGCCCACTGCGTTGAAGGACGTTCAGATGCAAAAACACTTGCAGGTCTGATATATTGAGTGGACTTTCTGTTGGTGGGAGAGAGAGAAGTGTGGGTTTTTCCAGATTCCTGAAGGCCTTGGCAGAGAAGGGAAGAAGAGGGCAAAACAGGTAGGGCAGGAGCCACAGGAAGCAGAACAAGCAGGCTCTCTGCCCAACTCTGTCCAGGCAAACAACCACCTCTCCCTAACTTACCCACAGCCACACTCACCGTCTGGGCCAAATCCATCCCTGTCCCAGTGTGGTACCCTTTGACACACCAGTTCTTCAGTAGCTCCAGACCTAGGAAGGGACAGAAAAGACAATAAGTGAGAATGAGCAACCAAGTTTGCAGAGAGTTAAGCCTTCCCAGCTTGAGGCACACAAATACGCCGCACAAAGTGAACCACTTGTGCAGTACAAGCTATGCAATAGCTGCTTGAACACGTGCCCGAGCCCCAGCAAACACGGGGTAAACCAAGGGCGTTCACCCTTTGTACGAGCAAACATCAGCAAGCGCCAGCACGTGGGCTGCCGCAGCGCCTGCCTTCCTCCCAGGGAGCCAGACACACCGTGCAGCACGCTCAGCTAAGCGGGGAAACTGGGGCAACGTGGGATTTTGCTGAATTAGACCAGCCTGGCTGTCCCCCTGAGCCCAGTGCCTGCCAACGGTAGCACCTGATTTAGGCTGCACCGGTGAAAGTTCCTACAGCTCAGATGTAGAAGCAGCTTTGCTGGCACCGGCCCCGTTCCTACGGGAGGGCAGCTCAGGCAACCTCTTCCCCGCACGGCACGGATCAACTGCAGCATCCTGGTGCACCTTGTCCTCCCTGCACGAATCCATTCGGAGCGTGATGGGGACTGAGACCTGGTCTCCACCCCTAGCAGAGGCTGATGGACTGAGCTCACTGACGGTGTGACTGGAAGGGACTGTTCCTCCAGCCACAGAGAAGATGTGCTGCTCCAGAGCACAGGGAGGTCACCTTGAAGCAGAGCCATGTGTCGGACTGCACTGAAGGGCTTCACTTCCTCCAAGGCCTCCTGCGAGCTGTCCCACTACAGCCAAGCTCCCAGCTCTCTGCTAACCCAGAAATAGTGAGAAATCCAGAACGGCTCCCTTCCTGTTTTCTTTAAGAGTGTTAGAGCCATAGCACAAGCTAAGATGCCTTGAGATTTAAGAACCAGCAGAGCAATGGCCAGGAACTTGACGCTGTTCAGCTGGGGTTACTGTGGCTTGCTATACGATACCAGCTCTGGCTATAGGAGGAATCCTTGCTGTCCAAACTCTGCTCCTCAGTGACCTTTCAGCAAGACCCAGGACCTTAGAAAAAACCCCACGTGTTGGGGGCTGAGAGGAGCAGGGCAGCTCAGCACCCCAGCCCCAGCTCTGTGCACTAGAGCTTGCTGGATGGGGAGAGAGGAGGCCTGCGTGGACCTTCCGTGAAGGGGAAGGGTCCAAGGGGAAGTTGGGGTTTGCTCAGAGGTGAAGGCCAACAAGGGAGTAGAGCAAATCTGCTCACGGGGCTGCTTTGGGGAAGCTGGAGCGCTGAACCAGGACCCCAGCCTGCGCGGCAAAGCTCAGGGCAGCACTTCAGCGTGGACAACGACAGGATCTTTCTTCCAGCTGACAGAAGAGCATCCAGCAAAGGTATTAGCGAGGCAAAGGGTGACACATGCTGATAGCGCAGCTGGAGAGAGCTATGAGGTTACTGTCTCTGCGAAAGACTGTTACTGACCCCTTTGATGTTCGCTTTAACACCAGGGAAAAGTGACAAAAGCTTTTTTTTTGTTTTCTCTGCGTGACAGCCAGGCTAGGAGCACACATGTGGTCACCTCAGCGGAGAGCTGCCTCCTGCAGAAGCCCCTCCAGCTAGATCAGGTGCTGGATGGAGAGCCATGAGGCAGTCTCCTTCTTTTTATGTTCTCTAACCTTTCACACTAGTCCTCACTGGTTCTTTCTCCTAAATAGCCTCTCCTGCTGCTCCAATAGACACAGCCCTGGGTGAGAAGGAACTGGCCCAGCCCAGCTATGCCCCATTAAAGGATGTTTTTAGTTAAAATACAGAGCTGTGTGCTGGAAAGGTGTAAGTGGTAGCCAGATTTCTAGAGCTGAGGAAGAATTCCTCTGTGTGCACACTGACAATTTTTCATCAATTCGAAAGCAGCAGGAGACCAGGAAACAGGCCCAATTTTCCCTTCACTTCCCAGATCACCCGTAAGGAGCAAAGCCCAGTGACACCAGCTGTTTCCACCCTCAAGAGAGTGAAGTAAGAGGCCAGAGCTACAGGCGGAATCCCAGCCTGCTTCAGCCCCAGGGCACCTAGAAGTGCTGGCGCTGCGTTTCCCAGAGCAACTCAGAAGAAGCTTTTTGTGATGGTTGAAGCAGTCTGGGAAGGTTTCTGACGGCTAGTGTGCAGGCAGGCGACTCCCCTCAACACGTGTAGGCCAGAAGACTCCCATGGCTGCCGGCAGGCAGCCTGCCTGACTCGAGAGACTGTGCCAGGCTCTCAGATGGCAGTTACCTTTGTGTTTATTCAAGTAGTATTTGAGCTCCCACTGGGTCACCAGGATGTTGAAATACCGAGGCTGCTCGAAGAAGCGCAGGTACCGCATGGAGACGTGGGTGGGGAACACCCGCTCGAACTGCCCACGCCGGGAATATTCGTCCTCTGTCTCCACCAGGATGCGAATATCATCTGGGGTCAGGATGTCCAAGACAGAAGAATAAAAATCCTGCAGACAAGGGCAACCCATGGTCAGGGAGAAGTGAACTACATTTTGATGGTTCCAGTTCCCACCTCCCCGCTCCTCAAACCCTCTGAGGCAGAGGTCTCCGTGTGTCTGAGATCTCTGGGACACAGACCACATGGAAAATGAAGAAGCCTAGGCTCAGAGGTGACATCAACGCTGCACAGAGCTGAGGAGATCCCCAATTTTGCAGTCCAACCTCTCCTACGGACACTGCCAGGTGGCACACGAGGTAAGTGGCCCTGCTAACCTCCACGAGGGCAGCAGGCAAAGGCCACGGGAGCTGCGCAGGGACAGGAGGAGGAACAGGCAGCGCTCAGACAAACGGGATAACGTGCCCCTCAGCACGAGCCTGTTGTAACGTAAAGATGAACCGGTGCAGCAGTGCCTTAAGCAAACCAAATTTATTTCTGACCTTGTAACCCACTTTCTGTCTTGTCACCCACCGGAGCTCCCCATTATCTGCCTGTCCCCACAGATGGACACAAGCTGGACAGAGACAAGGGATAAGACATGTGGGACTGGTTGGGACAGTGGCTTGGGAGGATGGCGCGAGTATCAGAGGAGATTGTGTCATACCTGGTCAGGTATCTTCTGTGTCAAGTAATAGGCCTTCTTCATCTTCTCTGCTATCAAACACTCTGATGCTGGCTTGGGCTCCTCCTTCAAAGCACTGCCCAAACTGAGGACACAAAAAGAGGCAGTAGGGCATTCAAGTGGAGAGACAAAGTCATGGCAGAACTGCTCCCAGCAACTTCTGAGAGAGCAGTGACACCCTCAGGAAAACGCTGTGGAGGGGAGAACGCTTTCTCTGAGTGTTTCACTGCTTCTGAGATCAGTGATGTACCCACGGTCTTGTGCATCAGCACAGGACACAGAAAGAATGTGAGCAGGGGAACTGGGAGGGTCCTGCCAGCTCCTCACTATGGCATTACAGCGTTCCTTCATTCAAAAGGTGAAGCATCACCTCACACCCACACAGGATGCAAGAGGGCCACAGACACACTGTGACCCAATTCACAGCACTTGAAGCCTGATGGGATCTCATGTTTACATCCTGCTTGGAATACAGCTTCCTAACAGTAACCACAGGGCTGGAGGTATGAGTGCTTGGTACTGTGTAAGGAAGGAGAGAACTCTTAGATCAAAAACTTCCTCCTGAAACATCCAAGAACTCTCAAGACTCAAACTCAGCTCCACATGCTACAGGAAATCCTGGCCTTTTGTGCAATCTGACCAGCAACCATCTAAACTATTCTAAGCACCCAACTGAAGCATTTGTGGATGCCAGAGTCTGGCAGATACTTGTCCAACACCTTTTAAGCCTTATACCAACACAGTTAATTCATTCTGCTGCTGCAGAAATTAGTCATGTGCAGATCCAAACAGGGAGAGCACAGCCTCGAGGCTGTGCTGCATGGCTCTTGGGCAACACACGGATCTACTGGAATTATGCCCATATGCCAAAATCTCTTCATATCCTTTCCCAGGGCAGGAGAGATGATTAAGTAAGCTTGCCCCTGGATGCAGGAACTCTGGTAATGCATTATCCGAACCATGTTAAAGATCCGCTTAATCCCCTGTGGGTCCCTCTGAGGACACCTGCCCTTCAGCACCTCTGCTGCAAGCTGCAAACGAGCGTGTGATCAAAGCGCCGCAGAAGAGCTGGCGAGTGCTCCCCGGCTGGAACAGGCCCACGCTCCAAGGCTCTCCCTTCACTGAAGGCACAGGGCAGGCAGAGGGCAAGAGTCCCATCTTTTGGCGTGCTCATACATCACCACATGCTGGTGTCATCCCAGCAAGCTGCTCCTTTGGGACATATGGCCAAGTAGTCGCTCTGCTGCAGGGGACGGGACTGGTTCCCCCCCCACCACCATCAGGTTTGAAACCAGTATAAGCCCAAGCTGTGGTGAAACACAAAAGGGTCAGAGGCCTAGGTGGACACACATCCAGGAATCAGCCTGTGTACACCCCTACCCATAGGTCTACAGCCTCTAACACCTGCAGTCCTGCTGAAGGAACAGATCACCCCAGCTTTTGCAAAGGAACAGGTGCTTCTCTTGCTCAAGGCAGCAGCATGTCAGCCCCACGCTAGAGGGTACATCAGCCAACCCTCCAAGCAAACGGAGGGGCAGTGCGGGTCAGCACCGTGTTAGTTCTGGCAGGGGAAAGGAGAAGAAAGCACAACTCAACTAACTGCAGAGCAAGCACAAATTACCCTGGTCTCACTTCCAACTATGCAGAGAGGGTATAAATCCTTCTGCTTTGAAGAGGCCGCAGGAACCAGACACCCAGGCAATGATGCAAGTCTCTCAGACCCATAGCTGAAGGACCAGCAAGCACAGGCTCTCAACAGCACAGAAGCCAGCGTTTGCTGGGCTGCAAGAAGCCCCCAGAAGATGTCCCCCAAGGGAAAAGCCTGCCTCTCTGCCAGAGAAGGAGACTGACCTGCAGGTAGAGCCACTTCTTGTCTGCAGCCTTGAAGCCACACTGTCCATGCTGGGCAGAACAAAGCCAGCGAGGTTGAGGAGGTCCCGGATCATCTGACCCTTGATGCTCACATCCAGCGGGGAGTTGGAGTGGAGGCTGTGGGAAGGAAGCATCACAGCAGTCTGAGTGCTAGAATGGGGGTGCAAAGCCCTGTGGCCCCAAGATGACTCCCTGGGTTAATACTGACCAAGACACAAAACCCTCGCCTCATCACAGCCAGCCATGAGACACCAAGAGAAAAACCCTGCCAGCAGCTCTTTGGATGGGGGCTCCCCACCAGAAATGCTTCATTTCACCCCCTCTTCCCATGATTGCTGGAAACCAGCAAAATCCATCCCCAGTGCTCCGTGTGGGACCATGGCTCTGTGCCATCCACGCTGGCAGGCAGGAGAGGCTGTGCTCTGGCACACCACAGCGCCCGGTCCTGCCTGCACCCGACGCCGTGCAGCCGGCTGCCACCAGCAAGAAAGGAACGGTGCAGGAGGCAGCAGAGCTGCTGATCACTTCTGCCCACACAATGAAGAAATCTCTGCCATCATCCCTACATGACACATCCCTCCTTGCCCTTCCTTTTTGAACGTAATCTTCCCTGGCTCTAGCTGGAGCATGCTCAGCAAAGCTTTCTGAGCTGCAGATGGATGTTGCTTTCACAGACAGGGAGGACTTTGATTCCGGCAGTCTGGAGAGGGAGGCTTCAAAGCCCACAGTCTTTCAGCACAGAGTGCAGGGGACATCATGAGCCAAATTCACTTTGTGGTAAAAGAAAGGCCATTATCCACTCGGCTGTGGCTCAGAACCTGCTTTACCTTGGGGAAATGTTGACCTCTAAGATCCAAGGCTTGAGGTTTTCATCCAGCATGATATCAAACCCAAACAGCTCATGGCAACAATACGGCCGCCGCACGTACATCTTCACCAGGCTGTTCACGTAGGGCTCCGATCTGCAAGCCAAGGAAGAAACGCTTGTTTCCAACAGTCAGACAGCAGAGCTCTGGCTGTTCACAGCACACGCTGCCGGTTCTGAGAGCGTATGCAGCCACGTGCTGCAGCAGCGGGTGGGCTGAGAGACCAGCACAGGCTGTGAGCTGCTGCTGCTGCACTGCGTACGGGTCCAGCATCACAGCCTGAGCATCCCTGCTCTGTCGGGCAGGATCCACCCCTGAACACATCCTGCACCAGGGGACCTTCCTTCTCAGGCACCCTAGCTAAGCAGGGGGGCAGATGGCAAGCTGGGCAGGGTGTCCAGGACTCCACACCCCCTGGCTTTCCTTCTGCCACTGCAGGCAGACCTAGGAAACACCAGGTCTATTCACCTATTGCATCTACCACAGCATGAGCATAAGTTACAGGATGAAAGAAAGGATCCAAAGAGAAATTGTGAAGCCAACAGCAGCGGCAGCATTTAGATGAAGAGCAAAAGGACCGGGCTGAGAGGGGACTCGGAGGGCTGGAGGGGCCAGGGTGCACCACACAGCCAGGCATAGAGCAAGGAGCGCCAGGACTCACGCAATGATGGTTTTGATAACGATGTCCTTAATCTTCTCCCAGATGGCCTCGCTATTAACTCCCTTCTGGGTCAGGTAACTCCAGAGAGCTTTGAGTGCCCTGGGAGAGAGAAAGCAAAGGAGATAGCTCCATAGCCCCTTGCTGCCCAGCCCTGCCAGGGGAATGAAAGCAGTAGAGGGGAGCCTTGACAAAGCTCTTCCCTGGCACGGCCATCCTGCCATCCTCAAACCCCCCAGCCTCTGGTTGCTGCCGTCCCCAGCCTGGCCCCTGGTCTTGT
The DNA here is from genome assembly GCA_013400335.1 of Eurystomus gularis. Classification (NCBI taxonomy): domain Eukaryota; kingdom Metazoa; phylum Chordata; class Aves; order Coraciiformes; family Coraciidae; genus Eurystomus; species Eurystomus gularis. The sequence goes on from VZZY01011628.1 coordinate 53,579, forward strand.
AGGCTTAAGCTACTAGGAACACAGATCCATCACAGACTTGTCCCAGAACTGGAGTAATAGGTCCCAAATTAGCACATGAGCAAAGTAACTCAGGCATGGATCTTTTCTTCCCTTCCCCTCCGTGTCCTCAGCAAACCTCCCCTTCCTGCAGGCCTTCCCCCTGCAGCACTGTAAAGCAGCTCAGCAGGAATCCAGCAAGACCCCCATAAATCTGTTATCTTGAGCCGTTTCATCGAGGCTTTGGGAGTGGGGAAATTTTTTTTTTAAAATGTGGAGAACAAGATGGTAGGGGGACCATCTCTGCTGTTACAGGAGTTTCCCACACCACACCAAGAGCTGCAAGGTACCTTGACACTGAGCCAAGGATGCTCAGATGTTGCTCAAGTGAGACCATGTGGCTAATGGCCAGGAATCCAAAGGTCACGCTTCCTGCATACGAGCTGGAGTGGATTACAGCCACCCACATCTTTAACATGGGAGCAGCCAGCTTTGACTTGCATGGCAGTACTGAAAACCCATAAAATCCCACCCTCATGGGATTTCAACTTCTGGAGGACAGCAGATCCTTCTGGAAATCCCCGGGGAGGAGCAGAGCACTACGTAGCAGGTCAGGGGCTGAGAAGGTGTAATCCTACCACAGCAAACCACCTTCTGCAGCTCCCTTTGGAGTGAAGTATCCCTGCCCAGGCCCACAAATTGAGAACTCTATCCTGCACTATTTTTTCTACTGTGGAATCAGTGACAAGTGCTTGGATCCTTGGATCAGTCCACCCATGGGACAGCAGGGAATAGGAACTCCTGCAAGACTGCAGCCTTCCTCCCAAATGCCTAGCAATGGCACCGCTGCTCCTATTCACATCGAGTAGCACATAAATTATCAGCTTTGCACCAGGCCTGTCCCCTTCTCTGCCTCCACAGGGAAGCCAAGCGTGACACGGGCAGAAGCTCCCATCTGGCCAACGAAGTACCACAATTACCCATTCAAGTTCTAGCAGCAAAAAAATGAGATTCTGCTTTAACCACATCCCATCGCCCCCGCAACAGGGCAAGGGGGTGAATGAGAACAGTGTTGGAAGCGGGGAACGGCACAGACACGGGCAGGATGAACGGCAACCGCAGCACAAGCAGCAGTGGACGGGATGAGTCACAAGCCAGGGAGACCATCCAGATTCCATCAACACTAACCCGTGCTAAAAAACACTCTGCTCTCCCAGTTTCCACAAGTGGAAGCAGATGATACAGGAAGTACCTTCAAGTTTTGGGTAGGAATAATGAAAAGAAGATTGACTTCACAGAGAACAGAAAGAGCTGCCCTGTGTCCTAAAAGCAGCACCTACCATTTGTGTCCCTGACAAGCAGTCTCATCTGAGTTGGACTTGTACTCCGTGTTCTTCTTGTTCACACTGTAGTTAGTCAAGTGCATGAACTTGTTACTGAGGCTCTTCATTGAGGAGGAATACCTAGAGGAGGCAACAGGACAAGCAGTCTGAGCTTGAACTGGCTGTCCCCAGGCCCACGGGGCAGGTAGAAACTGTTCTCATCTCAGACCACTCTCGGCCACCCACCAGCCCTTCTGCTTCTCTTTCCTAGGCCGCCTGGAGCTCTCTGTCCTCGCAGGCCCAGAGCTGATGGGATACAATATGAGACAGAGAACAGGCTGCCTTGGAGCAGTGGGATGGAATCCCCGCCTCACAGCATGTCCTTACGAAAAGGCCGGAGCATCAGTGAGCAGAAGCTCTGACAGAACTGTAGCAGCTCGAGGCAATATAGTCAAAGCTGGAAGAAACATCTCAGTTTCTGCTACACCAGCTTACACAGTATGAAGCACAGGGAGCACATTTCAAGAAGTGCTTTACGCTGTGCTGATGCTGCCTTGGGAAAGGTGGATGAAGGACACATCCTCTCACATCCCCTCTCAACCCCTGCAGTGACCCCAGGGATTTCCAGACCGCTTCCAGCCACCGTTTTAAGCATCACCATAGATGGATGGCTCTCTCCTGCCCCAGCCACACGTGGCTCAGCGCTGAGGCAGCCCCCCCAGCACCGCTCTCCCAAAAAAACCTACTTGCAGCTAGCAAAGCGAACCAATCCGTCCTTGAACAGGTAGACCCTGAGAGGATCGTAGCAAGTGACGTAAACATAGATCCTCAGGTCGAACTTCTTCCCGCCAATGAGGTAGGGTTTGTGCAGGTACCTGCAGAGGGAAGCAAGCACCGGGGGAGGGTTATGACTTCTGTGTGCAGGAACATCTCTTGCCCCCACCACAGAAGCCTTGGCAAAAGCGGGGATCAGTGCAGAAGCCCTTTTGCAGAGCATTTCCAAGTGCATCACAGTCAAAACGAGAGAAGAAAGCTCTCCTGTGCACAGGGAGATCCTGCAGCACATGAACAGTATTTCCTTCTGTTCTGTTCCATTTTGAAGAGCTTCTCCCCAGCTCTAAGGCACAGTAGCTTTTTCACACCCACAAGACTGATCACAACATTCAGGAACATCTAAGACGTACAGCGAGACACAGATGGTTTGGTTCAGCGAGCAGAAATAGTTGGAAATTTTCATCCATTCGATTATTCACCCCAGAAGTTCATGATTTTCCATAGGAAAGCTTATCGCTTTGCATGGGAAGCGGACAGGGAGAACAGACAAGCCAACAGAGCAGTTCCCTGCCTGCCAAACACCAGACAGCCTTTCTGCTCTCACAATAACCTTCCCAGAAAGCAGCCTCAAGCCACGATGAGCTGTTCCTTTTCTCTACAGAAGGGGAAGGAGATTCTGAAAACCCTGTTATTTCAAGAAAACCGTTTGACCAACATCCACACACACAGAAGCTCTTACTGACTCATTCAAATTCGGGTAAGAGCAAATCTTCCCACAATTGCCCCCTCTTCCTGGGACTTCTCTTCCCACTGTGCTTGTAGGCACTGGATAAGGTTTTTTTGCCTCCAAAAGATGCCAAACTCCAGAGTACAAAGCAGCGGGAGTGGATCACAGCAGAGCTGAAGCTGATCACCTGCCAGACAGAAGCTCCAGAAAGCCTCTGGAGCCAGTTTGTACCCAAGACCTCAAAAATCCACTCAGAGAGAGCAGCACTCTGGTAAGCCCAGCAGCAGCTGACAGAGCCAGACTTTGAGCACAGCAGCATTATACCCAGGCACCTGAGAAGTTTCCAGATGCAAACCAGGTGCTTCTGCTCTGCCACACAGCGACAGAAGCCCAGACCTGGCCAGAGGGACTAGACACCAGGAGGTCCCAAGCTGTGTATCAACCTTGCTTTCCCCTTCACCCACCTCTGTACCAGCAGCGGTCTCCTTTTGGGGAGCTGGCTCCATTTGTGGATGACCTGGATACCAATGCCTCTTGCTGATGCTGGCTGCAAAACACAAACAAGAAAGGATCAGATCTTCTTCCTGCAGCTCCAATGGAGCGGAGGGTTGAGCTCTGCTTTGCACTTACTGGTTTCACAATCCATTTCTGGCGGCTAGCTCCTTCCTCCCATGCTTTCCTGAGTAATTTGATGTCCTGGGGCAGGATGAAGGACTGGGGAAAAAAATTAAACTCCTTCTTCCCACAGCGAGCCTGCATCTTCAACAGGTTGCGCCACAGACGGTCCTTTCTCCCAATTTGAAATGAACCGGGGAAGTGGTTTAGCTGGAAAGGAACCCAGATGCGGTGAGACCTCCCTGCTCCCCCATCTCCCTGCCCATCCCTTGCTGCTCCCTGGCCAGAGGATACACCCTTTGTGAGCACAGCGCAGGGTAATGCTCTTTGCTCCCCTCCCAGGACTGCACTAAGACAGGACCGACCTGCTCCTGAAGCTTTGCAGGGACAAACACCTGCACAGTGACCCACATCGGCTACAAAGCCAGGAGCTGCCACCTCTCAGCCCTTCGGATGTCTGAGCAGCTGCACGACACGAACCGTCAGCCTCTGAGCTTCCTCTGGCAGCATCCTCCATCCCAGTGATTTCTCACTTACTTCTAGACTGTATGCCAAAGTCCTGCCCGTGCCACACAAGCTCTGGGGACAGAAAGACCCTGCAGCAGGACAGGAACAGGGCTGAAGGCTGCTAGCTTCCAAATCTGGATGCTACCTCAAGAGTGAGCAGTTTGGAGCATCACGGCCTTCCAGAACAAACACATACGTGTGGCAGATCTCTGGTGTGTCACATGTTTCCCAGGCCATGGGCCGTTCCTGACCCTTCAAGTTAGGTACATCCCCTCTGGCTGCTCTGGCAGGAAGGACACTGGCCCTACCACCCAGTTCTGCCTGAGGAAGGACTGCTTTGAGCCACAATGACAGAATTTAGATGAGCTCACAAGGGAACACGGCTTTGGCTACAGCCTCAGTCTGTGCAAGAGCCACCCTCACAGCGGGGACGCTCTCCCTGCTGCGCCTATCCCTTGGGCTCACCTGCCAGCGCAGGGATGCCAGCTGAGATGCTCTGGAAGGGACACTGCAGGGACAGCCTGCACAGCCAACACCTACCCCTGAAGAGAGGACACGCAAACTGCTCCCAACACAGTCTCCATGCACATGAAGGAGGTCAGTCCAAAAACATTCCCTACCTTCTGGTGCTCCCTGATGGCTCTGAAGCTGGGGGATTTCATGTGGTGGCCCCAGCAACCCAGCCAGTCGTTGCTTTCTGCAGGAAAACCAGAAAACTCCATGACCAAGTACCCTGCCACCCACAACACCCTCTCAGCCCACCAGCACATCATCACCTGGGGCTGGCAGAAGTGTGCCAGGGCTGCTGCAGAGCAATACCACAAAGCACTCACACCGGCTACTGCAAAGCCACCAAACCAAGGGCTGCAACTGGGATCCAGTTAACCAGGTGGGTCACCTCCTTGCACACATGCTTGTTGCAGGGATCTGGGTGGACACAGGGTCAAAGGAATGACTTCAATCCCCCAGCAATTCCCTGCTTTACAGCAGGTGGATGAAGCAGTTGGCTGATCAGCACTGCACTGCAGAGGGAAATGTAGGACTGAAAGACTTCCTAGATCTTGCTCTGCCCTGCGTGTCCCATTATTGCCTCAAAATGGTCTGCAGAGGTTTCCTGATACATGTAGGAGCCCTGTTAAGTACTGCTGGGAGCTCACACTCCAGGGTATGGCTCATACCCATAAATGCTCAGTGCTTGCCCAGCCCCAGTCCTCCTACACACCTCTTCAGTGACAAGATCCTAACCCTGAGAACTCTCTGGCTATGCTCAGAGAGGATGACTTCTCCCTCAGCACATGGGGACAAGGGACAGCTGCGCTGGGGTTGGCACCAGAGGAGTGCCAGCCTCCTTAGAGTGGCAGCACCATCTAGAGGCACAGCTCAACCAAGCCAGAGCACAGCTCTGCTGCCCCACACGCTGCCTCATCCCCTGACAACCCAGGAGTAAGTCTTTGTGGTCCATGCCAGGGACAAGCCAAGAGGGAGATCAGGCCCTGCCAGGACCCACAGAGCTCAGATATTGCAGGTCAAGACAGGCAGAAACAGGAACCCAGCATCCTGCAGCGCCAAGTCCGTATCGCTCCTGCTCTGCTCCTCGCAGGCCCACGGGCTGGAGGCAAGGGAGGACAAGACGTCTTGGATGCTGCCAGCCTCCCACAACTTACTTTTGCTGACTCTGAAGTGGGACCTGCCAACAGTTTGCTTCACGATGTTCGGTGTGACTGTGCACATTTTCCACCGCAGCAGCTTCCTCTGCTCCCAAGGCAGCTTTTCCACTAGGAAGGCAAAAATATAAGGACAGAAGGAAAACAAACACAGCACCCACATTTTGTACAGCTGCACTCAGGGAAATTCTTATGGCTGGCTGTGCAGGCACCAGGCCTGCAGAGGAGGGTGCGTAGCTCCCCTCGCAGGACTAGCATGGAGCAAAAGACTCCATGGGGAGTCTCCAGGGGAGATCCAGGACGCTGGAAGACTTGGTAGCAGCCTGACTCATGCTCCAGGCTGTGGGAGCAGCCGTTGTTTTACTCCAGCCCCTTGGATCTCACGGTGGTGTTGAGTCTCATCACAGGAAGGGTGAAGGGAAACTGGATCTTTGAGGTCTCAGGTACAAACTGGCTCCAGAGGCTTTCTGGAGCTTCTCTCTGGGTAGTAATGGGCTGGCTGCTCTCACTCTGCCCAGCAACAGATCCCAGCTCACCTCTCTCATCCCGAGTACTGAAGTAGATGGTTGGAGGCACATTAGGGAATAAACTGCAGACAAGAGCTGGTTTGAGCACTTTCTCTTGAGCCTCAGCAGGCTGGGCCAGGCACTCAGTGCAGTCTCTAGGAGAGATTAAGTGGTACACGGTTGGCTAAAGGTGAAAAGTAGCACAGGGAAGCTGGAAAGAGCCTTGATCCTGGTATCAGGAATTTGCATCATTGCCGTGTGGTGCAAGCACTGGCTGCCGAGGTCAGTAACCCAGCGTACAGTGACAACGGGGCGAGTCTGAACGCACAGGCCAAGCGTTGTAACCCCCCCCCAGGTTTTGTGTTTTGGTGTGCTGCAGGGAAGAGGGCTGGAGTTTTACCGACTGTACGTACACCTTACCACGGCGATCCCTAGCACCTGCGAGGAAGGGTAGAATTAACAGCATAACTATTAAGGTTGTGATGATGCTAAAAGTAGAGTTTATAAGGAGCACCTATTCAAATATATGCCACTGGCGTCAGTGGAAGAAGCCACACCAGAGCAATCCACTACGGAACAAAGAGCACCAAAAGAAAAGGATCCACAAAACATTGACCTCAATCTCGCAGGCCACCTCTTGCCTCACTGAAGGGACGGACTGTGGCCTGCAGCGAGGGGGCTGGAGGCCAGAACGAGGGAAGAAGAAGTGTTTTCCAAAGTTGTTGTATTGATTTTTTTTTTTCAGTACCAGAATGGGTAATTAAAAGTTTGCTAATTGGCAATAGATGATATGGATCAACATTCCCTGGCACAAAACTGGTTCTGCCCACGAGAGATTGAAGGCAGGAGACAGCTGCAAGGCTCCAAGTCCAGCCCAGCATACAGCAAAGTGGCCAACATCCCTCCCTCCCTCCCTGCTGCAGAAGGCATTTGGCCCAAAGTGCTGCTTCCCCCCATCTGGCCCCAGAGGTCAACCAGCCACGTCCTGCCATAAACAGCTACTGGTCCAATTTATGTCACCTCTGCAGGACTTTCACAGCCAGAGTCCTGCAGCACCCCGAGGTTCAACGGTTGCGTGCAGGAAGCCTTCTCCAGGTGAATTATGGCATGATGGAAAGCAGCAAGTTGTGGGGCAGACAGCAAAGCCCAAGGCAGCCCCGGTGCAAGGGGCTGCACAAATGCAAGGACCAGCTCCCGTTTCTAGATGGGCAAGAACAGGTCCCACAAAGGTCTGCCAGGAGTCATGGAGGCAGGGCTCAGATGACCACAGGCCAACCAGTCCTCCCCTGAGAAACCTCATTCCAAAAGCTAAAGAAAAACCCGGGGTCTGGGACTCGTTTCTAGGATGCAATGCTGAGACACAAGATCCCAAGGAGCTTTTGCAGTCTCTGGCCCAGGACTTCTCTGTTCTGCTTCATCTGCAAGGCAGCGACACTGCAAGAGCAGTAAATTTAACCTGGCAACTGGCAGAGTGGCCTTGAGACCCCCATTTTGCTGCCATGGATACACCCTCAGCACTTTGGAGGCTGCTGTCTGTAGCAAGACAGGTAGCTGTGGTCTGCAGCGTAGCAAGGAGGCCCATTTTGGTTGGGAAGCCTTCACTCCATTCCCCAATATGTTCCAGCTCTCCTCTGTCACCAGGGAGGGCAAAGATGGACAAAGATGCCAAGTTCCATGCACTATTTACAGCTACTAACCTGGACACAAGAGCCACGGAGCCACTGGATGACACACCAGCAACAGAGGAAGCATCTGAGTCACCTGCAGGAAGGGAGAGACTCAAGTTTTACCTCCCTGGGGAGCAAATGCACACAGAATTAGAAAGGGAAGAGAGAAAATAAACGCTGCAGGGGACAGACCCTCCCCAGCTGCCCTGAATTCTTGGATCCTGGGTTTTGCCCACAAATTGGTGGCATAAAAGGCAGGGCAGGGGGTGGAGCTGACAGCCCCGCACAGAGAGGAGACGGGTGAGCTCTGGAGCAGGACAGTAGTGAACCCTAGCCTGCTCCTCAGAGCGAGCCATGCAGTTCTTCCTTGCTGCTACATCGCTTTTGGGTTCAGCATAATCACTACATCATCCTGAAATGGCAGGATGAATGTAAGCCAGGAGAGAAGCTGTGCTCACCCTCAGCTTCCAGACAGCCCCCCACCCTCCCCACCTCAAGGCACGGAGCACAGCCCCCCCAGGGAACCACTCACTGTCCTCATCCTCCTCCTGACTGCAGCTCTCATCCAGGCCATCCAGAAGTTCCTCCTCTGCTTCGTCCTGGGGATGACTCAGCTCCAGCGGCAACTGCTCAGCAGTGACTCTGGGACAAAGAGCACCACATCACGAGTGGCACAAGCTTTTTGGGGCCAAAAGACCCAGAAGCCCAGAAGGCAGCATGAGATAACCTGGGCAGGGGAGCACTGCCCTCCCGGCTGCTGGTGTATAAACACTAACAAGATGGGGAGGCCCCAGGGCACCCTGAGAAGGAACATTTTCCAGAGCAGCCAGAAAGAAAGAGGCATAAGGGACACTCTCCGAGTAGGAGCTCCATGCCCTTGTGTGCTCCCTGGCCTGCATCAGCTCGGCATTCCTTTAGGAACCTGCCAGGAAAGCCTTGCTAAACCTGGCTTGACAGCAGGCTTCGCCCAACAGACGTGCAGAGCCTTCCACAGCAGGCAGGGCCCTGAGACTGTGCAGTGAGTGAGTTAGAAATGCCACACAGCAACTCCACACTGTGGCTGAAGAAGGCGGCGGAAGGGCTCTGAGCCACCCCGCATGCCTGCATCAAGCCTTGGGTGGCAGGAAGGCTCCCCCCACGCCAGGACACCACAGATGGGTTTGCTCAGGAACGCAGCCCACCGTTATCCTTACGGCCACCTCCATAGCACCCACCACGCATCCTCTCCCAACAGACACGACAGCCAGCCCATCCCACCACAGCCTCCATCCTCCTGACTCTACTTACTCCAGCTTTCCTGGGAGCACAGCCTGGGCCCGTTTCTCCTCTTTCTCCAGTTGGATAGCAGACATCTGGGTTGCCACTTCTGAGACATCAGCGAGGTGCGGAGGCTCTGCTCTTGCCACCTGGTCCCCACCGTGCAGGCTCAGCAAGCTCACAAGCTGGCAGTCAGCGTTGCAGTCAGGAGAGCCAGCGCGTGAGGCCAGGAGATGGACGCTGACACGCTTACTGCAGACAACAGCACCATCGGTGCCTATAAGGCGTGAGTTAAGGTGATGGCTACCCAGCTCCAAGTTCAGAGGAGCGATGGTTTCTTGTGGGGTCACCTGTGCTACGATGGGCCGTCCCCACCTGCTGTTCCAGTGGGACAGGCTGCCCACGTTCGTAAGGCCAGAGCTTTCGACTTCGTGTCCAAAGCCATTGCGTGGGGCAGTCTGTCCGGCCGGCTGCTGCACGCCCTCCGTGAGGCTGAGCTCCGGCTCCTTCTCTTTCAAGCTGCACGCTCTCCTCTCAGCATCCTCTCGCGAGCACTGGTTCCTCCTGAGGATCACACTGCTGGGCACAGGGCTCAGGGAGGGGACCGCAGTTTGCTCCAACACAAGGTCACTGCTTTTCACTGCTCTGCTGTCCAGGCTGCCAAGGGAGCAGTCTCCATTGTATCCAGAGTGGGACCACGAGGTGGCGGGGAAGCTGTGGGTATTTTTCACCTTCTTGATCTCCAGTGACTGCAGCAAAGGCACTTTAGCACTGCTTGGCCGTAGGAAGGAGTTGGTATTGAGCGCTGGGCTATAGGAGCTGGCAGTCTGCCGAGCTGAGCTGAGGGCAGAGCCTTTGAGCCCAGCCCCACAATGCTCCTCCGGCAGCGCAGGCAGCAGGCAGGGCTCCATCAGCAAGGAAGACATCACTCTTCCTGTGGCAGAGCCGGTGTCCGCAGGGCTTCGGAAAGGAAACCCGTAGGGCTTGGGTCTGAGGCAGGAGCGTTGGTAGAGCAGAGCACTCCTGCCCAGGTCCAGGCAGGGCTGGGCCAAGGGCAGGGTGTCTTCACTGGGGTGTGTGTGGCATAGTGACGGTGGGCACAAGAAGCTGGGTTGCTGCAGCGGGATCCCTGAGGGCAGCAGGCTGCAATCCTGGAAAGCACTCACATATTTCTTCTCCAAATTCCAGATGGGTTTTGCCTGCTGCTGAGTGAGGTGCCAGGCCCGGCGTGGCCGAGCTCTCCCTGCCAGAAGGGTGCCTGACTCGAGCCCAACGCTCTTCTCCTGTTCAGCGCTCAGAGGAGCGCGCTCTGGTCCTGCGGAGGCCATCTAGAGCCATAGCACAAGGCATGAGCGAGTCAGTCATCTACAGCAGCATCTTTGCTGGCCTGAAAGAAGAGGACAGCATGAAAGACACAGGACGAAGCACCCAGCTCAGTACCCCAGGGGTGAAACAGGATGAGCTGCTCCTCCTGAAGGAAGGCCTTCACACATGCCTGGAGGGCCCCTGGATAGGAATCCGTACCTCAAGCTGGCTGGCTTTTCCACCTTCCACCTCTCACAAGCTTGCATGTTTAAAAACCAAGAAGTATAAAAAGAAGGGTAAACAGAATATCTTCGTTTTCTTGCAATATTCATACACACTCCTTTCTCACCTGAAAAACAAGCCTCAGCTGCAGCAGTTCAAGTGCAGCTAGGAGACCCCCACACCACGACAGCAGCTCAAGCCCACCACCGGGCTGGGTCAGACAGATCTACACCCTGCACACACCCATCAGATCTTCTCAACTTGTAAATCAGGCCCCAGACTCCACCACACATCAGGTCAGCAGCATCCCAACTGGAGGCTGTACCAGATGTGAACGTCCCATGCTGGATCCCATAGGAGCTATATGTCCTCAAGGACAGCTGGGGCTCTGCCAAGCCCCGCAAGGAAGCATAGATGTCGTCAAGTCCACTTCACGGCCATGGCTGCACTGCTCATTAGCGCTTGTCCAGTCCCAACAAGGACGGGCTGCCCACGTTCCTCTGCGAGCTGCAGCCCAGAGGGACTTTGAGCCCCAGGGAAGGGAATCCCATGGGCCACACACAGCTGAGCTTTACCATGCTATCCGATCGCTACCTGATCTGTGCCCAGCAGCAAACCCGGCTGTGTTGTGACATTCGCAGCGATCAGCACAGGGTGCAGAGGCTGTGGCTCACATGCCACCACCTGCCTGGCTCAAGTTTCCCCTGCTAAGTGAGCGAGGCTCAGCTTCTACAGACCACCCCCCCAGGCGCACCCAGGTCGAAAGCGTGCTTGAACCACAAAGTGCCCCTTGCACACCAGTGAACGTAGATGTGAAAAAGCAAAATAAAAATACAAGGAGGTGAATGGAAGTGTCCCTGATGTCCATGCCTAGAGGGGGCTGTCGCTGCAGCATCACTGCCAGCTTGGCCATTGCCCACGCTCTCATCCGGCTGTGAATGACCTTGCAAAGCCAGCCCGCAGTGAAAGCCGCCTGTGCCTCGTCCCCACCCGGCTTTACAGCTATCAGTGGATCATCCTGCTATAAAAATAAAAGTGATTTGGCCTAATGAAGCTGTAACGAGGGACATGAATCCCACAGCCGGCTTAGACACAGGCGTGACTATGCCAGCAGAAGCCCTGGATGACTGCGCTCTAGAATAAGTGACAAGAGTGACACAGACGTGACCAGCACAGGCACAGGGATGCTGCCAGGGTGGAGATCTAGCCACGGCACAACCTCAACCACCACCGCCTGCTTGGCCGGGCAGTGGAGGGCAAACGTGCTGAGCTGGCCCCTCTCTGGAGTGGTTTTGCTGTGGAGCTGCAGAAGCGACCAGGCCGGCATGGGTGCACTGGAAGCAGCAGCTGCAGAACGGAACAGCAGGACCTTTCATACAGCTTCCAGGTGAGGACTGCGCTGGCTGACAGCTAATAACCACCACATTTTTGCTGAGGAGACGCAGGAGCTCAGCAACAGGGGCAGGAGGGGTGAAAGGAAGAACATGGCCCTGCACAGGGCAGGTCAGAATGCATCCAGAGTGGCAGCACCAGCTTACGCTGCCTGTCCCCATCACACTCTGGTCTCACCTCCTGCGTGCTAGCACAGCCACCTCTGATGTCTGCTCGCAAACCAGCTCCTGTCCTCGCTGCAGGGACAGCAGCTGCTGAACATCCAGAAGAACCAGCAGAGAGACATGCACCTTCACATGCCAGGCTGTGGGCACAACAGGAGAGCAGCTGCCACGTCCCTGTGACTCTGGGCACGAACCACGTCACCTACTCCTAGGTAAATCCCTGCTGGTTACCGGCCAGGGAATTTTCCCTTTTACATTTAACTCGGTCAGAGTCTTGGGGTGGAAGAAGGTCACAGCTTGATGCAATCCCTAGTTCTGCCAACCCAACCCTAGGGCAAAGGAGCAGGAGTGCGTTCTGCTGCTCACAACGGCAATAAAATTACACTTGGAAATTTTATTGTAGAAGCACGAGCTGGGAAATGCCCAGGGTGAGCTGGCCGGGCTGGAAGGCAAACCCAAACATCATTACTAGTAATTAATGGATTTTGGCTCGGACTTATTGACACCCACTATAGAGGCCAAAGTTGTCACTGCTGGAGTGACCGCACAGCTGCGCTCGCTTACAATTATTTCGCTAGCACCTTTTATTATTGCACAGCCTGCTTGCGAGCTTCAGGGCGTCAGCTGGAGCGCTGCCACAGCTTTTACGAACGTCACATCGCAGGGGCCACCACGCACCCCAGCCCAGGCACACCCCACTAAGCACCAGTGGAAGTCCATCCTTCCAGCCCCAGCCTCCCTGCAGCGTGTGCTTCGCTCACAGTGGCACGGCAGCTCTCGCAGACCCATTTCTAACGGGAAAGGATGAGACCATAAGAGCCTGGGTGTGCACATCACCCCTTCGTCATGTGCGTTTGGCCAGGGAGGTTATTTTAAACGCAGCTGCGGTGACACGCTTAAAATAACAAGAGCTTGCAAATGTATGAGCTGCAAGCCGGCCTGATAATGTGCTGTCAGCCCGAAGTCACAGAGTCAGACAAGTGTGATTTGCTCTCACTTTCTATGCCATTGAAGGGTGCAATTGCTCTTCTTTACAATTAGAAAGGATAACGAACTTTTCCTAAATGGGTTCACACCAAGTTCCCCACTTGCAGCTCTGGGGCTTTTGATTAAAGCTTGAAAACACAAGTTAACAACAGTGCAAAACAAACAAGTCTTAAAGCCAATATACATTTCAAAACAAGGGTTCCTACCCCTTCAAAAGATTTAAAAACTTTCAGCAAGATCAAGCACACTGACCTGAAACCCACCGGCTGAGAGTGCCTAAAGCTGCTCTCACACCAGCAGCGAGGTACAAACTGGGGTTTCAACAGGAAACAACCCTCACTTGCATCAGCTCCAGGAAACAAGCGGCCTCAAATGCAGTCGCACACTGAGACAAAGCAGCACGCAAGAGCAGAGAGTCCTGTTGGCTACCAGAAGTCCATGAGGACAAGACAGCTCAGGTAGCTTGGCCACCGCAGAAACGCCAGCAGCACAGGGACCATCTTGGCATGCTGCTTTGCCACACTGTTAAGCATCACTGCTCCCTCTCGGCTCCAGTATCATCCCCCAGAATCGTGTTTTGGGTGCAAAAACAGGCACGGGATGATGACCAGGTTCTCTCCTAATCAGGACACCAAGTTTTCGCTTGGCCACGCAGGTCAAAAAAAGCTACCAGTGAGAAACCACACACCATAGGGATGCGTCAGCAAATTCCTCCTGCATCCTGGGATTACATGTGCTCCCGGCATTTGTGCTGGGACTAGTCATTTCAATTCAACGGCTGCGGCGCTGACCTCCACTCCACGCTGAACACAGAAGGCATGAGAAGTGCATGGCTGCCCCAGATGATCCTCTAACCAAGCAGAGCAGCTCTGGTGAACACTCCCAAGGTGTGACCTGGCTGTGACCTGAGCGTGGGGGCCACACCAAAGGGCGAAAGATCCAGTGCATGGAGTCCCCATTGGTATTGAAGGATATCGAATTTTCTGCCCTGACAGAGTCCCCAGGCCACCAAAGGCACAGCAGCCTGCACAGCTCTGTTCTTCCCGCAGCAAAGCTGGGAAGCTCCTGCCCTCGCTCCCATCCCCAGTCTGTACTTTCTCATTGTCTGGGCTACAGGAACCCTTGTGTCACAGCATGAACTAGAGCAGGGAAACGAGTCTGGGTTAAAAGCAACCAGCAAAACCATGGGGTGTGGTACAGCCTTTCAGTGGGGAGGTCTAAAGCACCTTCCTGCAGATCTGAGCAGACAGCAAAATGAAGGGACAGCATTCTCAACTGAGCTTCACAAGGGGAGAAAACGTTCAGTAGAATTACGAGTGAGACCTGGCGAGAGCTTGGCCACCAGTGCTGCCAGCACAGCTCGGTCTGGTTTTAGACAGCCTGGCCACATTCTCAGCCTTTAGCAGAGAAATGAAATAAAAGTGGAAGACTCAGAGTGAGCAGAACAAGTATAAAACGTCAACACATAGCAAGGAGAAGAGAACTTCCCAATTAGTTCAAAACACATCAATACTTTGTCCATCCTCTTTTGTTGATAGTTTTTTTCTGAAACATATCTACAACTAGAAGAAAAAGCTCTGAGGTCTGTCCTTCAGTGTGTACTGAGGATGCTCCCACACCTTGACTAGAGTAAGAAAGATTCCTGTGGAGGCACTGCAACCACCTCACCCCATACAGCAGTCTCTCGGAGCTCAGCAGCGGAGCAGAAGCAGAGACTCAAGTTGGGAACAAGCCACCAAACATTCCGCAACTTGCTGCATGGGATGAACCTGGGAAATGCCAAGGAATGGTACCTAGCCAGGCCAGTAAGGCAGCCAAAGCCCCTGACCTGCATCAGTGGCACGGATCTCTATGTGGGCTTCATTATCTGGGGATGGTGGCATTTGGCCCTGCCAGCATCCTCCTTAAAATTCGATCCCTGCTATGCTGAGAAGAGGCACTACTGAAGAGCAGGAGGGGCCGATTTGTCATCAACAAAGTCTACCTAATGCAAAACTTAAGGACTGCAGCAAGAGAGCAACATAAGCACAGACAAACACCACAAGCTGCTGGGTACAACCGCTAAGAGTCAAGGAAAAATTATTAGATAAAACTAACCAGACCAACAATTCACTGTTAACTCCCCAAACTGCCTAGGAGCCACTAGACATCGCATGCCTGTTCAGTGAGGCACACACAGCAATGAGAAAGAGAAGCCACGTCACAGGGAGTCACGTAGGGAGGGTTTTGATGTGGAGCTGTGGGGCTAAACTCTGTCTCCCATGAGATGGCCGCAGCCCAGCTAGGCAGGGGGGAGCTACAGGGCTCCCCCACTCCTGCACCCATCATCCTCAGCCCGGACCCCGGAGGCATTCAGGAAACACTCCAGGATTCCCTCAACTCTTCTCACAGCTCTGCCATTCAGACCCACCGGCTCTTTTCTACACCACCAGAGCAACCAAACCAAGATCCCGGTGGAAGGTTAACAGCCATGCTGTCCCAGCACCCTGCTCGGGTCCAGTCAGCGCCGGCTCCATCCTCACTGCTGCTCCAAGCGTCCCTGGAGGGGCTCGCTGGGGAGCCAGCTCACCTTCCTCCCTGGCACTCGCTCGGGGAACACGCTCCGGTTCTCACTTCTTCACGTTAAAGTCTCTGAAGCCAAAGGCACTACCGAGACGCTCCCTCCCGCCGGAGGAGCGGGGGCCGGGACACCGACCCCAGCACATCCCACCGCAGAGCACCCCCAGCCGCCTCCCCAGCCCCACGGGGCCCAGCCTGGCGCACCCCGAGGGGACACAGGGTCGGGCCCCGGCGAGGCCCCGAGGGGAGGCCTGAGCTCGGGCCT
>VZZY01011628.1:69900-81972 GCA_013400335.1 Eurystomus gularis
AGTGGGCTGCGAGTCGCCGCCGGCCAGCGCGGCCAGCTTCTCGGTGGCCTTGAGGGACAGCAGGACCTGCAGAGCAGAGAGGGCCGGGGGTCACCAGCCCGCTGGGCCTTGTCCCCACAGCCCCCTCCGGTCCCGAAAGGAGCCGAGGTGCCCGTGCCGTACCTGCTGCACCCCGGGCTGCTGGCCGAGGGCCCGCAGTGCGACGAGGGCTCCCTCCCGCACGTTCTCCCGGGGGTCCCGACAGGCCACCTCCAGCAGGGCCTGGGGGGCCCTGCTCTCCATCAGCAGGTCCCCCAGCTCCGTCCAGCGCCAGCCCAGGTTGCCCAGGGCCGAGGCCGCGTTGCAGCGTGTCCTGGCCTGCGCGTCGCCCAACAGCCGCATCAGTTGGGGCACGGCCCTGCCCAGGGTCCCGGCCGGGCAGGACGCGTGGTGGGCGACGTTGCCCACTGCGAAGCTGGCTGCCTTGCGCACGCTGTCCTCCTGGTCCCACAGGCACCCCAGCAGGCTCTCCAGCAAGCTGGGCTGGCTCTGCAGCACCTCGGGAAAGCTGTGGCTGTGTTGGACCAGGTTGCCCAGCAGGTTACAGGTTTTGGCTCGTATCAGGTGTTGCTGGTGGCTGAGCAGGTGGGGCAGTGGCTGGTCGGCCACATCTGAGCCCCTCAGGATCTTCTGGAGAAAGGGCAGGTGCTCTGGATGGGCTCGGGCCACGTGGGTCAAGAGAGACAGGAGGTCAGTTGTGAGCATGAAGCTGTCTGAAAACAAGGCAGAAGTCAAGAAGGCGATGATGTGCTCGGAGGTGTCAGCTTCTCTCACCATTTGGTCTATGACCTGCTCGTCGGACACAATGAGGTGGCACAAAAGGCTCATGGGGAGCTCGGCGTACAAGAGGGGCAGGTGGCGAGAGCAGACCTAAGGAGAAAGGAGAGAGAGCGGTGCTGGGTGTTCTGTCCTCACGGGTGGGTCACGTCGAGCAGCAGCTGAAGGCTGCCAGCAGGTCAGCGCAGAGCTCAGCTGCTGGCCAAGCTGCTCTGAGGGCTGCATGGCACCCAGGTGACATCCCAGCATGGTGTGAAGTGGTGCCAGGAATCAGCAGCTGCAGTGTGAGGAGCTGTCTCCGCAGGAAGAGACACGTGGGGCCAAGAGGGTACCTGCAGCAGCTGGGCAGGGATCTGCGTGTCTCTCACAGCCTCCATGACCAATGCTAAGGTGTCTCCATCCACATCCAGGGCAAAAGGGAAGCAGAGGAGCTGGCAGGCCTGGGTCACCACAGCTGGGACAAGCTCAGGGTCTCCGTCCTCTCCTGTTTGCCTGCATTTGTTAGAGAGAAAAGGCTTAATGCAGAGGTGATCAGAAGAACATCAGAGTGAGAGGCAGAGAGCGTTCTCCACACCTGGCACTAAGGAGAAGCTCTGCAGGTGAGCTGTGCCCTACAAGTGCCAGGTCAGGAACTTGTCAGCCCTCTGCATGCTCATGTCCAAGCCCCGTTCAGTGGCTGAGCTCTGCCCACTTCAGTCCTCCCCACAACTCACGTCTGTGCCAGGCATGCCAGGAAGCCAGGAGACAGCAGCCTCTTCAGTGTCACCATGAGGACACCATGGGACTGGGTGAGCTGAGGCAGGCACAGGTGGGACTCGCAAGTGAAGACGAAGAGGGCCAGGCTGAGGAAGAGCAGGGTGCCTGCAGGGGGGACAGTGCAGCAGAGGGGAAAAGGTAGGGAAGGGTGAAAAATCTTCCTTCTTCCATCTGCCTGTACTGCCTCAAGGCTGCTCCAGGGTTGCTTCTGTGCTTCCCTGCCCAAAACCAGACCCATCTCCACCCACGGTGGTCACACCGTGCCAGGGTGAACGTTCTCTGTAGCACAGACACCCTTTCATGTTCCTCCACAGCTCAGCTGAGCTACTGCTGGCTGGGCACAGCACGGGCCAGCCCAGACCTCTCCCTGGAGGACAACAGCAATCCTCAAAACAAGCCTCCTGAGCCCTCTGGCCTCAGAGACCAGACGTGGAGATGTGGGCAGGTCTGAGGGTAGGCTGTGGAGCAGGGTCCTGGGCAGATGCCCCACCGTCCCACAGCTCCTACCTTGAGGGGAGAGGAGGTTCCAGTCTGGCTCTGCCGCAGGGTGACCTGTCCCTGGAGGGTCTCCCTCCAGCACCACCCTGTCACTGCCCACACGAAGCACTGCAGCAACACAATGCCACACCACGCTCCACAGGTCTGAGACAGCAAAGCCCTGCTCCACAGCCACATCCTCCTAAAGAAAGAGATACAGATGTTGGGGGCATCCTGGACACCCATAGCTCCACAGGGTTCTGGTCCGCATCCCTGCCAGCCCCATGGTCCTGGGGAGGTCAGGATGGACACAGCCCAGGGGGAGGAGGGAGCTAGGCAGCTGGCAGCACTGCTGCGCCTGCTGACGGTGCCAGTCGCGGGGCACCCCTGTCCTCTCACTCCAGTGTGCCCAGGAATCACCCCTCCCTGCCCACCGCTCACCCACCACTCTCCAGAGCTCTGCAGACAACCCAGGGACATTAGGTGACTTTCATGGGGTTGCACAGCTCAGCCAAAGCTGCCTAGTTCCCTGGTTTGCCTCAGCCTCCGTTACTGATCCACATTCAGGCCTTTTTGCCCCCAAACCTTTTGGCAGTGACCAGGTAAAGGGAGATGAGCAGGCCGGTACCTGGGCAAGTAGCTTCATCAGGAGGAAAAAGATCCCATCGTAGAGACCAGCTCCCGTTGGCGGGGGGAACCGCAGCTGTAAGAGAGAGTGGGGGACAGGCTGGAGCTCGGTGCTGGCTCTGAGGGCAGCAGCACCAAACCTGCCCCCTTCTGAGTCCCTCTTCGCACGCCTCCACAGTGGGATGACAGCATGGCTCCCCTGCTCCTCTGTCCCCATCCCGTACCTCAGCAGGAGCTGTCAGCACGTTTGTCACCACCGGTAGGACCTCTTCTCCTCCGAGCTCCAAGGCCACCCCATGCTGACTGAGCTCTGTCAGGAGGAATGCTGCAGCACCCTGTGGGACAGAGAGAGCTCAGCACCTTGGGGTCTTCCCCTTCTGTGCGCTCAGTGCTGACTCTTCATCCCCTGGCCCAGGGCAGGGACAGCCTCCACCCCACCCTGAGTGAGCAACAGTAAGACCCACGCGGGGTGTAGGGCCCTGCAGGACTCCCTGTGGCAGCTCTGGCAGGGCGGGCAGACTCACCACAAGGGAGGCCACAGGAGACTGGGTGATGAGATCCACAGCCAGGGTAACCACCTCCTCAAGCCTGAAACACAGTGACCAGGGGAGAGACGCTGTGTTCCCACAGCTTTGCATGCCACACAGCAGCAACATCCAAATACCTCTCAGGCTGGGAAGCAACCACCTTGCAGGAGGAGCGAGCCCTGGTTCACAGCACCTCCTTGACCACACTAGGTCCTCACCGTGTCCCCAGCACCCAGCCACACTACCCAGCACTCTGCTGGTGTGCCCGGATCAGAGGAGTCAGTGGGAGCAGCAGCCCAGCTCTGGGCAGGGTGCGGGACAGAGGGCTGTTCAGGGCAGGACATGTTTCCTCTGGCACCGGTGAGTGAAAGCAGGTGCTTACCTGGGAGGGCAGGCCTGGATCTGCAGGGTGAGCAGGGTCAGCAGGTACAGAGCACCCTCGCAGGCTGCTCCCTGGGCCACCTCCACCATGGGGACCTACCAAGGGAGCAGGAGTCACAGGGGACAGCAAGGCTGGTTGGGGAGGAGGGGATGTTTCTGGGAAGAGAACTGCACTCTCTGGACTAAGCTCCTCCGAAACACTTCTCCCCACACATTCCCCAGCTGGGTCTGAGCGGGGCTTGGAGGGATGTGTCCTGCTTGCCCACACTCCTACCCCACCACTGTGGCTGTGGTCAGTCCTACCTTGCCCTTTGAGAGCTGTATGAGGGAACTCCATAGTTGTTGGCTCCTTCCTAGGCGCTGGCACAGGCTCAGGCTGACATGGCAGACAGCGTAGAGGATCTGTGAGGCAGAGGCGGGAGATGAATATCAGGCTGTGGGACAGGGACACAGCGACCAAGCACATCCCAGTCACCCCCCATGGCTACCATGGGCTCATTTATTCAACAAATGACAACAGGGAGATGGAAGTCATTGGGGAAGGGGGACTGAGGGCTCAGCCTTCACACTCATAGAATCATAGAATGTTAGGGGTGACCTCTGGAGATCATCAAGTCCAACCCCCCTGCCAAGCAGGATCATAGAATCTAGGGCACTCCTAACCCCAGACCAAAGGTCCAGGTACCTCTGGGCACAGCCAGATAAATGGACAAGGCCATTACCTTCAGGACGTTCAAAGAGCAGCTTGGGTGCTCCAGTCTCCCCAGCAGTCTCCCAAGCTGCTCGCTCTCTCTGTCCATAAGCTGTGCAGCTACTTCCTGAGCGACCTGCAGAAATCAGCCTGTTTTGCACCCCAGGCACCTGAAGCACTGCACAGACTTAAGGACTTTAATGCTAGCAACAAATTAATAAAAGAAGGCATCTGCTTCCTACACGCTGCCTGTGTTCTCAAAGGGATGCCCATCTGCCATGATCCAGCATGGCTTTGATGCACAGTCCTAGAGCTGAGGTGAGCAAGGTGAGATTCCTCCTCTGCTTCCCTCCGTGTTGACTCAGAGTTGAGTTAAAGGATCAAATGTAAATCTATACTTTTGGTTTCCCTCTTATTTGTTGTCCGTTCAATTTCAGATTTCATACAGTTCATATCACTGTCATATAAGAATCCTTCATGTTTCTCTGCGCTGCCTAGTTCTTTACTTAGCCCATCCCAAGTTCAGATCCTAAGTGTGAGTCTCTTAATCGATCTAGGAGTCCTTAAGACTCCTAAAGCTCAGCTGCTGGCTGGGGAGGAGCAGCCTGCAAATGCCAGGCTCTGCAGCCACCAAAGCCAGAGGACCCCAGACCTCCACTCTACTGCTGAAAAGGAGATCTTCCTGGAAAGGGCTGCTGCCCCTGTGGAGACCACACCTCCTTGCCCTGCAAAGAGAGCTGGCCTGACCTGCAGCTTGGCTTCCCGACAGCCGCTTCTCTCCAAGGGGATGCTGCAGGCAGCAGCCAGTGCAGCCGTGAAGAAGTCTGCCACACATTGGCACTGGTCATGGGCTGACTTGGCCTCCATCACTGGACCTGCGCAGGGACAGAGCTTGGGAGACATGTGCTAAGGGTGAGGGATACTGAGGGGCAGCGGGATGGGGTTGGAGGCCAAGAGAGGAAATGTCAAGATTGTGACACAAAGAGGGTAAGAGCTGGGATTGAGGGAGAGGAGAACCCTGGTGAGCAGGGATTTGGGCAGGTAAGCTTCAGCCACGTCCTCTGGCCAACAGCACTCCAATAGCAGTCAGTGCTGCAAGGGAGCCCAAGGTCAGGAGGGAGAGGGGAAAGCACAGGAGGAGGTGGTGAGCTGCTACCACTGCTACCTCGCAGAGCAGGCTGCTCTGAGGTGGATCCCTGAAGGAGTCTCTTCAGCAGGGGCTGATGCTCCTCTCGCAGGCTGACATAGAAGGGGGCAGAGACGGAGGGGCATGTCACATCCAGGCTCTCGCAGAGCAGGGTGAAGCACTGGGGGAGACACAGGGGTTGCCATCACTGCATATCAAGGGTGGGAGGAGAGAAGGACAAATGGGGAGGAGGCTGCAGGGGGTGGGGAGGGCAGCAGAGATGGGAGAAGGACTCATGCTGGAGCTTCAAGGACCTCCAGGTGTTCTCTCCAGCCGGGTTACTGTGTGGGAGCCACATACGGCTGCATGCTGGAAGGGGTACACATGGAGGCACAGCCAGGGAAGGTACCCGCTCAGAGACCCCCTTTCTGCATGTGATCCCCCTAAAAACCCCAGTGGGTGAGACAGTCTGCCCTGACAAGAAGGCATCAGACCCCAGAGCTGGGAGCAGCGTCCTCAGCCTGAGCTCCCCCAGCCACACACACCCAACCCCAGGTTCTGTCCCTGAGGGAGAGGGTGGGGAGAAAGAAGACAGGGACACCCTTACCAGGAGGCTTTGCTGACAGAGCCTCATCTCGCTGTCGGCTGGCTCAGCCAGGAGCTCTGGCAGCAGGGCTAGGAAGCAGTCGGCACTCTCCAGGAAGGCCTGCAGGCTGGGGGAGGCAGCAGAGGCAGAGGAGAGCAGAGAAACATGGTCCCTGGCTGTGAGGACAGGGTTTGGCCAGGCCCACACAGCCCTGGCTAATGGACCAGGAAGCACACACTAGCTCTGAGAGCTACTGTCAGCCTCGCATGAAGCACTGAAGTCCATGGTGCTTCACCACAGAGACAGCTCCAGGCACAGAGTACGAATATACCACCTTCCCACCTCCTGCCAGGTCCCCAAAGCGGCCACAAGAGACCTCAGGGCACAGAGGGCTGTCCCTACCTGTCCTTTTGCCCACTCTCCTCCAGGCTGCATTCACTGCTGAAATAAACTGTGGTCACCATGAGGAGGTCTGTCAGCACCGTGATACACCAGGGCTGCTGCAGGATCCAGAAAGAAACAGCAAGTGGGGATTGTCTGCTGGCCATCCTCGCACCACTGCGATGGGATCTTGCCCTGCCAGGACCTCCCCTCACAAAGGCACTGATTCTGTGAGCCAGCTCCAGCACGACACCAGGGCCTCCTCAGCACCAGCACTCTGTAGGGCTGGAAGGAGCCCAAATTTCTCTGGGGTCCCACACCCACCTGCTTGGTGCTACCACTCTCCAGGATCTGCTTGGCTAGACGCAGCAGGGACAGAGGCACGTTCAGCTCTCGGCAGAAGTGGTCCAGCAACTCAGAGTCACACTGGGTAGCCAGGAGGTTTCCTATGACACGGAGCACAGGACGGAGACAGGAGGCTCCCTCCAGCATCCCTTCCAGCACCTGGACATAGAGAAACCAGAAGAGCTCACGATCAGCAGCGGTTTTGACCTCTCCATCAACCATGAGGCAGCCCTTCAGCCCATTCAGGCAGGGGACAGCAGCAGAGCAGAGGGAAGCTAAGTGCATGAGACAGCTCCAGCTCCTGGAGAAGCAGAGGATCCTCTTGCAGGCTGGACTGGGGACTCTCCCAATGCTCCAGACCTGATTGTGGGGAAGAAGGCGGCATCCATGTGTCTATCGTTGTTGCCTGGGCCAGCCATCACTCACCTGCTGAGCAGAGTCTGCCAGGCGGGCCTGGGCACGGTGCTGGAAGGCAGGGTCCCTCAGGAGGTTCAGTGGGGTGCTCAGCTGCATGGCGGAGGGCTCAGTGGCCTCAATCAAGTGCTGCCACTCCTCATCGCTCTCCAGCTCCTGGCCATGGAGGAGAGAAGACTGATGCCACAGACCATGCCTGCCCCGGGGTCTCTGTACCAGCCCTTGGGAACTGGGTTCTGCCATCCTCACAAGACACCATCTTACCTCACTCTCCAGCTCCACGGCCTCAATGCTGCGTCTGTCCCGGGGCTCTGCCCTGCCAGCACCAGGCTTTGGAGGGACACCTGCTCCAGGAAACTCCTGCTCATAGTCTCGAGTGATGCTGTGCTTCCTAGCCAAGGGAACAGCGCCGTCAGTGAATGACCCTGCCTTCCTCTCTTCCTCCTGTCCCAGCCTCAGCCCTCCCTCACCGCGGGTTGGGAGGAGGCTCCTCCAGGTCCCACTCCACCAAACTGCTCTTTCTCTGCAGGGCACCAGGATTCTTCTTTTTGGAAGCAGCCAGTGGCTCCCTCTTCCCAGGGGCTGCCTTCCCCGGAGCTGCTCTGGGTCTATGCCCTGGGCATCCTTTGCCAGAGTCCTTTGTAGATGCATCACCTGCCTCCAGTTGCCCCTGGGTGATGGCAGAGAAGTTTGGTCAGGGCAGGGTTAGTCAGACAGCCACTTAAGTCCCCTAGACCCCACCACCCTGAGGACCCCACATCTTGATTTGTATGTGGCTGACACCCCAGCCTGACCCATGCACCTTCTGTCTTTTCCCCCCCGTCCCATTTCAGTGCCCCTCCTTCACCCTGACTGTGGGATACAGCCAGGGGAATCCCACACTTTCCCTCCACCTTTTTCTGTGCCTCCTCAGCCATCTTCTGCTGGGCCTTTCTCAGGATCCTGGACTGGCTGCTCCTTGGGGCCATGGAATGGGCTTGCTGCTCCTTGAGGGCCTGCAGCTCCGGAGACAGCTTGGTGGTGAATGGGTTCAAGATCCCATGCTCTTCTGTGTCATCAATCACTGAGAAGGCAAGGGGAGAACTTCATTAGCAGCTCTCCCTTGGGACACAGGGAGAGTCATCAGCTCTTGGATCCCAGGGAAATCCCAGAGGACCCAGATCAAGCCCAGGGGCAGGAGCTAGGAGTCAGTGCTTGGAGAAAGCTGAGGAGGGAGGTAAAGACCGGAGTAGTAAACATAGAAGGGCAAGTGGTCCTCCCAGCCTCCAGGCACTAGGAGGAGGAAACGGACCTGGCTTGTGCTGGAAAAAGAACAGGTACTCACCAGTAACCCGACCAGCAATGAAGGGGTGAGAAAGCAGCTCCGGCCATGACAGGCGCTGGCGGGGGTCCTTCATCAGTAGTCCCTGCAGGAAGCTCTACAGGACAACACAGTACCAGGGTCACCGACACATGCTTGGCACCCACCAGTGAGCACAGTGTACCCACCAGTATGCCCCAGCGAGGGGGAGGCCTGTGTTCCCTGCCTGGCTCTGGGAAGGGAGTGGCTCTAGTGCTTAGGGCAGATGAGAAGATGATTCCCTTCCCAGCCCAGTAAATCACTCCTCTGGTGTTGGCCCCAGTTTCCCAGCTTGTGGACAGCAGCGATAAAGGACCCCCTCCCAGGAGACCCAACTCTCATCCCTCCTCTGTGTTCTGAAATCCTTGTTAGGGGACATAAAACCGGGACAGCAGGCAAGGCCAAAGCTGCTACCACAGCACAACCCCATGGACAGGGTCCTTCGCCCTTACCTTGAAGCCTGGGCTTATGGCTGCAGGCCATTTGACGGGGTCCTTGACGATGAGGCTGACAAGCTGGAAGATGCTGCTGGTGTAGAAAGGAGGAGTGCCCACGAACAGCTCGTACAGGATGCAGCCCACAGACCACAGGTCTGCTGTGTGGTCATACGGCCGCTCCTCCACCAGCTCAGGAGACATGTACAGCGGGGTGCCCTTGACGGAGGTCAGCACCATGGTGTGGATGCTCATGGCACGGGCAAACCTGCTCAGAGCGAAGCACAGATGGCCAGCTCAGGCCATTGCAGCTCCCAGGGAGATCCCTATGAGTTTGCCAACAGCCCTCCCTGCTGGATTCCCAAATCCCCTATGTCTGCTCAACCTTTATCTAGATCCCCTTCCACGCTCCCCTCTCCTCCTCTACAGCACCCAGGACCCCTCTGGCTTCCCCAGAGCTCAAGCAGGCCCCCAGTACCCACCCAAAGTCACAGAGCTTGACCACGCCATCTTTGCCGAGCAGGATGTTTTGGGGTTTCATGTCGCGGTGCAGGATGCGGTGGGAGTGCAGGTAATAGAGAGCAGATACCAGTTGGGCAGCTATGGTCTGGACCTGACAGAGAGACACGGGAGCCTCAGCCTGTGTCCCATGACGCCACCAGCTGGCACAACCATGGGTCCCTTATGGCCAGGCTCCCCAGGTACCCCCACTCCTGCCCTTGCCTTGCTGGGGGCAGGGACCAGCCCCAGCCATGGGCCAGCAATTCCTTGGAGTAGGCCGATGGCCAAGGCAGCAGCCTGGTGCTGTGGTCATTGGAGAGGGAACAGGGAAACCGATGTCCCTGCTGAACTCCACTATCCCCTAGTGTAGCTTGGCTGCCCCTCCATTGCCTTCAGAAGCTCCACCAGGTAAAGCCCCAGAGACACCCTCAACCTCCTGATGTCTCCCGGCCCACAGCAGAGCCCCACTGCCTTCTGGCAGACAAATCCTGTTCATCCCACAGCAAACACTGTATGGCCACTGCCACAACAGTCACCTGGTCCTCGGGCAAACACCCGTCGTCCTCCAGGATCTGGAAGAGCTCTCCCTCTGCATAGTCAGTCACCACCACCACCTGGAGTGAAGAGCAGCATGGTGAGATCAGGCACTCACCCAACCGCCTCCCCACCACACCCTGGGGACTGGGACAGAGCAGGGTAGGAAATCTGAGGGGTGTCATCTTGCACAGCCCATCAGCTTGGGCTGGGACCTGCGATGGGAGAGAGCTCCCATGGCTGCACTGCAGCAAAGGCCTGGCACTTAGCACAGGCCTTGTGGCTGTCCTTACCTTAGACAGCCAGCAGAAACCAGGGAAGAGGGGAGGGAAGGGACGGACAGGATGAGCCCAGAACGGTACTTCCAAGCCCAGTGGGTAGAATTGCTCCTTTGAGCTTGTTTTGAACCTGCTGCCAAATTTATTTCATGTTCCCATGTCCCATAACAGCCTTCAGTCCTTTCTTATCATACTCTCTCCAAGAGAGCTTAAATCAGTGAAAAGTCAATCTCTGAAGAGACTGATGAGGTGACTGAAGAAACCACATCCTGCGATCCCAAACCACTCCTCTTGCACCACACAACCCCCACCCAGCTCCTTCCCCTCCCCACACAGTCCAGACAGGTGCTGGCTCCCCACACTGCATATACTGGAGGGCTCTGAAAAACACTGACCAGGCCCTGGGAGGGTGTCATCAGCATCTCCTGAGAAAGAGGTCTCTACGACAGCAGGAGCCAGCCCTTGTTCCCCTGCCCCAGTCCAGCAAAAGCATCTGCCCCAAATAGTTGCCTGCACCTCCTTGTCAGTCTCGAAGCTGTCGAGCATCTGGATGATGTTGGGGTGATGGAGACCTCTCATGATCTCGATTTCCTGCTGCAGGTTCTTCAGCTCCTTCTCAGACCGCCCCACCTTGGAGATGAACTTCAAGGCCACCACCTTTCAAAGTAGGCAAAGCTGGGATCAGATCAGGCTCCTACCCACCCTGGCAGAGGACACATTGAACCCAAACGGGGCTGAGTGTTTTCCAGCAGAAAGAAATGAAGAGCACAGCAAATGAGACATTTATTCACTGGATCTCTTGGAGCTGGGGCTCCCCCAGGTCCTTGCACACCGATGCAGGTGCTCACAATACTTTGCACGCTAGTGTTTAAAGCAAATAAATTTAACCAGTCAGCACAGACAAAACTAGGACTGCCAGAAACATGGGACAGGGCCTAGAGACACTGGTGGACAGCAAGCCTAACATGAGCCAGCCAGTATGTGTTGGCAGTGAGGAGCACCAGTAGCACCCTGGGCTGTCTCAACAGGGAGGAGCTGGAGGGAAGTGATCATTGCCCTAGATTTGGAACTTCTTGGACCACATTGGCAATACTGTGGCCAGTTTTTGGCCCAGAAAGACATCAACAGGCTGGAGTGGGTATATCAGAGGCCCCTAGGATGGTGAGGCATCTGAGCATGTGGAAGGATGTCAAAGGGACTACAACTTGAAACAGAGGAGCTTCAATTTGATATAAGGAAAACCCATTCACTCCAAGTACAGTAAAGCACTGGCTGTGAGGTGTTTGTCCTTGACTTTTCATAGGATCTGAGTTTAGTGCTGGCCCTGCTTTGAGCAGGAGATGGACCGGAGGTCTCCTGAGGCCCCTTGAACCTGAATGACTCTGTGCCAGGAATGTCAGCAGAATAATGCCCAAGTGCTGAGTCCCAAAGGCCTGGCAGGGCCTTGGAACCTGCCAGGAACCCAACAGGCACCAGAAATCAGTCCCTAGTGCCACACAACGGACCCCTGGCCCTCTGCCCTGCCGCCTCTCTCCTCACCTGAGCGCTGTGTTTCCGGCGCCCCTTGTACACATGCCCGAAGGAGCCTTCGCCGATCATTTCCAGGACATGGTACTTCTCCATGGCGGCTGTTCGGGCAGGGGGCCGCGGGGCTGCCGAGGCAAGGTGCCCGGTGAGGAGAAGCGCTTCACCCCCCCCCACCTCCTCCTCCCGCCCTCCGCCACCGGCTGCCGCAGGCACGAAGCCCAGCTGCGATAGAGACGGGCAGCGGCAGCGCTGGGAAGGCAGGGCCGCATCTCTGCGATCCCAAACCCCGAGGGCCGAGGCTTCCCCTCCCTCCCTGCGGGGCCCCACCCAGG
>VZZY01011628.1:82418-95134 GCA_013400335.1 Eurystomus gularis
AGCCCTGGGAGATCAGCATCACCCTGCACCCCGCCACGGCCCAGGACCAGGACTCCCAGTACGTCCGCTTCACCCTGGTGCTCTCCGTGCCCCCCCAGGTAGGCTGCCGTGCCCGCCGCGCCCCCTTTCCTCCTTGCCCCGGGCCTCTCCACCTTCCTCGTTGTGCTTCGAGTGTTTCTCTTCTGTGGTTTTTTTTTTCCTAGTATCCCAACAAAGTTCCAGAAATCTCGATCAGGAACCCACGGGGACTGTCAGATGAGCAAATTCAAAAGTGAGTGCCAGGAAGGCGGGAGAGAGTGATCCTTTCCTCTGCAGGTCCCGGAGGCAGACCTGGTGGCAAAGCCCTCTCTCAGACTCCCATGGCTCCCCACGTCCAGTTAACAGATGGGTACAGGTCCCTAAATCACCTTGTCTTAAATCTCACGGGAGCACGGGTGCTGAGTTTGACACCAAGGGGTCCACCCTATGGTTGTTCCCTTGTGGTCCCTCTGAAATGTAATCAAAATCCCCTGGGCCTTTGAAGCTGTTGGTCCTGCTTTGACAGAGGTGGGACTGAACCAAGTCCTCAGGCAGCACGAGATTGTCTTTGTGCTCCTGTTGGTGCAGCAGAGCGTGTGCAGAGAGACCCTGGTACCTGCCGGCGACACAGGAGTAACACAGCTCCCACCAGAGCTGCTCAGGGGCTGTTATCAGATAAACGAAGCCAAAACTGAAGGGTGCTGGGTTAGCTCAAGCTGAGGCAGTCAGCAAACCAGCTCTTGCAAGTCCTCTGAGGACAAAGGCTTCCTGTGCACCCACCTGTGGGGAGCCAGGAGAGCACATGAATACATGTGTGCACGTGTGCCCATCCCATGCTGCAGGCAAAGCCTGAAGGGCAGTGATCTGATTCTTCCTGCTGTTGTCATGACAGGGAGATGGGTGTGTGAAACAGTGACAAGGTGTGGCTAAGTTTTGTTAAGGATTTGTTAAGGATTTCTTCTGCTTTGCTGTAGAATTTCCCAGACCCTCAGAAGTGTTGCTGAAGCAAGGCTGGGGACGGAGGTGCTCTACGAACTGATTGAGGTGAGAGTTTGGGGAGACTGGGGGTAATCAGCCCCGGTCACTGGTCTGTGGCTGCCCGAGGGGTCTAACTGCCCTGAGCCTGTGGGCAGGCCAGGGAATAAAATGGGGCTTTTTAATGCTTCTGCAGAAGGGGAAGGAGATTCTCACTGACAACAACATTCCCCACGGCCAGTGTGTGATCTGCCTCTATGGATTCCAGGTAGGCATGTGTATCCTGGCTCTGTGAGCTGTCTGGGAAATGAAGCAAGAGAACAGAGAGCCTGGGGCTCAAAGCTCAGGATATCAGCCTTGGGACTAGGCTGTGACTCAGCAGTCCCTTGCCCATATGGTCTGTGGGCGATCCTACTGAGCACCAGCCTTCCTGAGGTGACCTGTGCTACTCTCCCTCTCAGCCTGAAGATACAGAAACAGGGCATAGGGGCAGCGAGTGGTGCTGCAGCATCTCCAAACTAATGGAGAGGGTCTGGGGATATTTGCTGGTGCATCTCAGCTTCCCTCTGTTGGTCAGACCTCAGCTGGAGCTCTGCACACAGGCGGTCAGGAGGGACAGGACAGATGCTGAGGTCTGCGGGGACAGGGGAGCTTGTCTGGATTGCAAGGAGGGGCAGTGCCTGCCTAGGAAAGAGGAAGGGAAAAGGGAAGATTGCTGCTAACACAGGAACACAGGCAGAGAACCAGTCACAAAAGCTACGTCTTAACATTAGGAGTGTTTCTCACACAGAACAGGGAGCAGTGTCCCAGTCAGAGCTGAGGAAATAGAGCTGAAGCCCAGCAAGAAGATGTGATGTGGCTCTGCCAGAAATAGCGCTAGTTCCCCACTGCCAGCACTGACATGGGAGCGATAACCCACCTCGACTGGTGGAGCTGCACAGCTCTGTGCTCTGAAACCCTTGAAAGCTGCCTTTTCTCCTATACAGGAGAGAGAAGCCTTCACAAAGACCCGGTGCTACCACTACTTCCACTCCCACTGCCTGGCCCGCTACGCCCAGCACATGGAGGAGGAGATCCTCATGCAGCAGGAGGAGAGGGAGCAGCACCTGGCACCAACCCCCAGAGAGGTATGGGGCCCTGCGCTCCTTCCCCTGCTCCCCTGCACAGCCCCTCGTGACGTCTCGGTCACCCACTCTGGGACATGGAGCAAGGGCTCACCTGACCCAGCAGCACAATTGGTGTTGTGCCCCTGCTGAGAATCAGAGCGGGGATTAGACCGAGTGAGCTCCAAGGGCATTTTCCAACCAAAATTACCCTGTGTGTTTTTAGTACTTTAGCTTATTGGATTTGTGGGTCAGTACCTGCTGTGTGAGGAGGCAGGGGAGTTGCATTTTTGGACTTCTGGAACCACAGGAGTTAGAAAAGAGAGCTCCTTCCCTCACCCTTGAACTGCAGGGGTTTGCAGGAGGAGAAACTTGATCACCTGCATTCTGGGATGATAAAACCTCCCTGAGCAGCTGTTGGAACAGTTGTCAGCTGCAGAGCAAACGGCGCAGCTGAGTGTGAAACAAGTCCTGCAAAACCCTTCCAAAGAGGTGCTGCCTGGGTGACACGCTCCATTTTGCAGTGGAGAAAAATAGATCCTAGGCTGAGGAGGACTGAAGCCATACGTGTTGACAGAGGTGGTCAGCCGCTGGAGCACAAATCCCAGCGTGCCTTCCGTAGCAGTCTTTGAGAGACCAGGCTGCTTTCATGCTGCTGGAACCCCCCTGGGCTTCCTTGCCCTGGCAGAGGAGAGAAGGTGGCCACCCTGTTCCACTTCCTGGCTAGGGTTGTCTGGCACCGCATGAGAGTTTGGTATCACCTCTTGCCTCCCCACAGGAGGTCGGTGTGCAATGCCCCGTCTGCCGGGAGACCCTGGTCTACGATCTCTGTGCTCTGAAGGCAGCACCACCCCCACAGCACCCGCTGGTAAGAGATGGGGGCTCACCTGCCCAGCTGCACCTGCTCGCTCTGGAGCTTCAACTGGGGCATTGTCACAGATGAATGAACGCATGCTCTCAGGTCCTCCTAGATGGCCCATCCAAAGGGCAGTTCACAAAACCTAGCAGGGTGTCTCCTAACTCTTTGGTGCGTCCACAAAGAGCAGGATAAGTTGTGTAGCCCCGAGTCTTGAGCAGGTGTGCTGGGGGAGAGATGGTTCTGCTATGGGGCACGTCCCTGTATTCGCTGGGACATAACTGGGCTCAGGAGGGTGACCTGATTGTAGCTGCTCTGCATCTTGCCCCACAGCAGGACATCCCAAGGCAGTCACTGCAGGAACAGTGCCTGCCTCTCTCGGGATTTCACATGCATCCGTAGGCCTGGCCAAATGTGGCAAAGGGAAGCAGGTTGCCCGAGTTCTGTGCGATCAAAGGAGGGTTTGGGGAGTAGCTCGTGGCACAGCCTACCCGTGCTGGGTGTTGAGGGAGCCCTTACCCCGCCCTGCTTTCTGCTGCTCAGGAGCCCTACAGGCCAGACGCCAAGACGCTGCAGCACCGGGAAGAACTGCGCTTAATTTTCAAGAGACAGCAAGAGAAAGGGGGTATCATTGACCCTGAAGCAGAGAGGAACCGTTACTTCATCAGCCTCCAGGCGGTACGGCACCGGGGGCAGAGAGCTGGCGAGGGGGGGCCCCAGACCACGGGACTGAGCGCTGTCATCTCCTGGGGGACTCCCCTGTCCCTTTCTTCACCGGTGCCTTTTTTCTTTCAGCCTCCAGCTGCTGTCGATCCAGGCCAAGCAGCCGCTGCCTCTGAGCCACCGGTGAGTGCGAGCACTGTGGACGTGCCCCAGGCGCCCAGCCAGGCCTCGGCTCCAGAGCCAGCCGGGGCAGAACCTGGGCAGCCTGAGCAGCCTGAGCAGCCTATTCCCTCCAGGGAGCAGCAGAGCAAGAGGGAGAGGCACCGAGGGGAGAGGCCGGGCCCCCGAGGCCTCGGCAGGCAGTCGTGCAGCGGCTTGCAGGAGCCGGCAGAGGAAGCCCGTCATCCGCTCCATGGCTCCAGGGGCTTCAGCCGGAGACCGGAGCGGAGACCTAGTGGGAGGCACAGCCAGGAGTTTCCAAAGCCTCACAGCAGAAGCAGGGCTGCTGCCCTGGCTGAAAGAAAGGAGTTGTGCTCTGAAGACCCCTCACCAGTAACAGAGGCAGTGGACTTGAAAGAGGAGCACCATGATGTGGAGAGATGGACCCCAGAGGAAGGGTCTGAGGCCCAGGGCAGAGAGAAGGAGAACCTGGCCTTCAACCGCAGCGATCACAGAGCAGCTCCCAGCTGGCAGGGCCACCACAGGCCCTGGGATTGCAGGAGGTGGGAGAGGTCCAGGGTCCAGGAGCGTGGTTCCTACCACAGAGCGCCAAGAGGGCGAGGAGTGTTCAGGCCCGGTGGATGTCGAGAAGCCCACCTGGAGAAGGAGAGTGGCTCCTAGCAGGAGTGGCTGGGCTGGGGAGGGGAAGGGCTCTTTCTGGGGAGAACAGTGAAGGCTCTGGTGGAGCAGTAGCAAACAGACACCATACCTCTTGCGAGGGAGGAGGCAGCTGGCATGTGGCAGAGCTTGGCACAAGCCGTGTCTCCAGGGCACATGCAGAGTGAAGTATCCTGGCGTGAGTGACTGGCTGCCACCAGTGTTGGAAAAGCTGACTCCTGACAGATCACGTCAGCCTTGGTTCTCAGAGGACCAGGAGACAGAGGAAGCCTTGACTGGAGGGACCTGCAGCCATCATCCCTGTACGTGAGCTGACAAGAAACATGCACATCTACAGAGCAAATGGACAGAGCCCAGCGTGGAGCCACAGCAGAGCCAGAGTTGTGGCAGGACCTTCCCTGGATGCCAGCATCCCAGCGGAGCTGTGGTGGTGCCAAGTGATGAGGCTGTGCCAGGGCAGCAGCTTGGAGCCTAGCTTGCTGTCCCCCCCATTCCCTCCCAAAGCGCCTTCCCAACTGCTATCCCTGTCCTCTGGAGACAAAGCTGCTTCTCCTGCAGCTCTGGCTGCTGTTCAGCTGAGGGGCTTGGCCAGGCAAGTCCTTTGTCTGACAAGACATTTCCCAGTCCCAGCCTGGAGAGCTAAATTAAGCTTAAGTCAATTCATTGGCAGGTCAGGGTTGTCTGGTGGCTGAGGCTTCAAGTTGGCTCCTCCTTCTCCAGGAAGCCTGAATTTAGCTGGAGCTCCTGCCCTGTCCTTCAGCTGGTTTTGTGCAGACAGAAGCTGATGGGTGAGGCCTGGGAAGAAGGCTTTGCTTTGCCACCTCTGTCAGGATCCCCCTCTAAGGCCAGGCTGTGTCTTGGAGCTTCTGACAGCCTGAAATGAAGACATGCCCCAATACTTTGGATACTCATTCCCTCCTTTCATCTTCAAGCTGATCGTGCCTCAAAGAAATGAGGATTTGCTTTTGAAACTAACAGTGCAGTTCCTCCTGCTGTTGCTCCACAGATTTGAGGTGTCCCACTCCAGAGCTGTGATGGGCAATCCCAGGCCTGGGACACTGCTATTACATCAGTTTGTTGGGTCTTCTCCAGAGCCTGTTCCCTTTGTTTTCTCTGCCCTCTCACTCCTGTTCTTTGCGGTTCGGAGCGAAGGTGTTGATCCCTGGTATTGCTCACTCCCTACACCCGGGGGCTGGAGCATAGACCTTCCCCTGGCTCTCCTGGGTGGCAGGAGGGCTCCCTGCTTTGCCTGGCTCGGTGTAAGCTCTCTGGCTCACTCAGTCCCGATTCCTTCACACTTGTTTGTGCCTTGTGCCCCCACCTCTCTTTTGGCCACATGTGGGTTGTTGTTGTCTTCCTCCTCCTGCTTCTTGCAAAAACGGCCATGCCGCAATGGATGTGCCAGAGCTTTGGGTGAGATCCCAAGGAAACCAAGGGCTGTGTGCCAGCTGGGAGGGCATCTGCCTGATCCTTTGGCACATCAAGAGGGCACAAAAGCTCTCTCTTAAATGGGTCCTCCTCGCCTGCTGCCCTGCTCTCTCCTTGTCCTGAAGAGGTTGGTTTTAATCTGCTGCCCAAGAACCTTCTGTGCTCCAATTTCCAACACTGTCCTGTTTTCAACCCTAATGCTCTAAAAACATTTCGATTTTATTTTTTTTCCCCTTCCTTGGTCTGAGCCTCTGCTACTTGTCCTGGGCTTGGGGATCTGAGACCCAGACATCGTGCCCTGCTGGGGACAAGGGCTGAGCACTCGCTCCCTGAAGAGAGCCCTAATTTTTTCTTCAGTGCTCACTCGCTCCTTGTCCCAGCTGCTTTCTGGGTGAGCAGCCTGTCCGCACTTGGGTGAAAAGCTGTAGACTTTATCCAACACTGGTGCTTGTTCTGCTGCCACCTGCCTTCACCTGTGGAATTGCTGTGCTCCAGGAAAGGCGTTTGATCATGTCCTGAAGGAAACATGAAGATCTCTGCCCTTGGGCTTCCTCCAGTGAGCCAGGCATCCTCTCAGCAGGACAGCTGCTGTGCCCAGTGTTTGGAGCATGGGAATTCAGCCACAGAAACTGGAGTGAGTGCTGACTTGGGTAACTCCAGTCAAATGCCAGGTGTGTTGGAAGGGAAGGGTTTTTTTTCCTGGGAGCAGGGATTTAGGAAGGGCCCTCACCTGTCTGACTCACTCCTGGCAGCCTGGAGATGCTTTGCAACAGCACATGGAAATATTTTTGGGCTAAGCAAAACAAACCTCTGGGTCAGAGGGGAGGAATGGAGCCTGCACCCCACCCCCGGGGCTCCCTGTTTGGTGTCCACCTGCGTCACCCACCTACCTCACAGGGCTGTTGTGAGGCTTAACTGGCAAGAGCACCAGAGCCAGGCAGAAGGGCCCTGGTGGTGTCTGTAGCATTAACACTATTAAAAGCAAGCGGAGTGAAAGATGTTGCCTGTGCTTTTGTGTGGTGGCACTAGGGGGAGGGTCCATGTCCCCTCTGGCTCTCCCTCACCCCTCCTCCCCAGTGGCTGTGAGGTGCTCACCAGTTGCTCTGGCCAGTTTTGACCCCCAGCTTTGTGAGACAAGGCTGGAACCAAGCAGTTGGCTTCTGCAGGCTGCCTGAGCACAGCGTTTGAGATGCCAACAGCAGCACCCTGCTGCAAAAGCCACCCCAAGGCACTAGAGACCCCCTCCATGGTCACAGGATCAGCCCTTCACTTGTGCCAGTCTGGGCTTGCGCTGAAGCTGCGCCTATTTGTGCTGAGCTGTAGCCAGGTGACATTGACTGGGCCCCTTCGTGTCCCCAGACACTCTCAGCTTTGCTCTTGGCCCACAGGGCAGAGCCAGGAGGGCTGAGCACTGACCTAACAGTTTGGGTTTGGCTTGGAACCAGCTCCCCCAGCCCTGCCAAGGTGACACAGTCCCTAAAGCGAGGACGTGAACACAGGAGGGGCTCTGAGGAAGCTGACTTTGTGACTGAAGAGGCTCTGGCTGACCTGTTCTGTGGGTCAGTGCACGGTCTGACCCCTGGCTCCATGGCGTGAGGAAGGAGGCACAGAACCTGCCCCTTTCTCAACTGCATTTCAGGAGCTTGTGGCTCTACCAGCCCATCCAGGACTTCTGTTCCCGGCAGGGAGGAAGCCCGGTGACAGGGAAAAGGCTGTGAGACTGACAGCTGTGGGCCAAATCCCTCCTCCAGCCACACAGCACCTCTCCTGCTCTAAGGAGAGAAGGAATCACCTCCAACCGGGATTTCTGCACCTCACATCAGGCTGCAGAAATTCCCATAGGGGTTAATATGAAGCTCTTTGGAAGATATTCTGTACCCAGCCAAAGCCTCTCATCAGCCCCCACAGCCAGGCCTGCAGTAGGTCCAGGGCCCCACATCTCCTTCTGTGGCAGGAGGGACAGCCATGCCCACGCAAGAATGACGTCCAAGCAGATCACAGCTCAGCAGGGCAGGAGCTGTGGCACCAGCCTGCAGCCCAAGGGACAATGAGCTGTCTCTTGGGAGCTGCTTTTTTCTGAAACGCTCTGGATTTGCCGTACTGGCCGTGCCAGACCCTGATCAGGAGGGCTCTGGACCTGCAGAGTGGGACAACCAACAGGCAAAGGGACTGGAGAGCCAAGAGCCTTGTTGTGCACTTCACAGAGGATATTCACAAACCAGCAAAGACCATCATCCCTTCAAAGACCAGCAGCTCTTTAGCAGTGCAGCACCCCCATGTCATGCCCCAGGGAAATGCTCTTCTGGGGCACCCCCAAACTGCCCCACAAGGAAGAGGATTCACGGCCAGGAGCCTCGGCAGCTTACAGCAATCCCAGCACGAGGCGCACACTGGTGAGCAGGAGCACCCAAATCTGGGGAGCAGCAAGAGCTGATTCCCTCTCTGTGCTGAAGACCAGCAGCTCTGACTCTCCGTATGTTTTAACAAAAAGCCAAGGCCTTGGCGGGTAAAGATGAACAGAGACCTGGCCTGTGTGGTTGAGCTGCTCCATGGCATCCCCAGGATGGTCACATCCTTGTCCCAGTCCTCATCGCATGGCAGGGGAAAGCTGGCCCCTGGTCACAGCGGGATGGAGCGAACGTTTGCAATGGCTCCTTCAGGGTCCGTCTTGTAGAGCATGAAGTGACCCTGCACCTGGGCAGCGCTGATCTGTTTGGAGACCACCAGCGCCTGCTCGGCAAAGCGCTCGGCCACAGCCAGCGGCTGCTCGGGGTAGAAGCGCTGGAACATGCGGGTGAGCTGCCAGCGGGAGCAGTGGCCCACGTACTGCTTGAGATCCACGCGGCCAGGACGCACCAGGGCCGGGTCCAACCTGTCGAGAGACGCAGGGACGCCTTGAAAACCTGACCGTAGTGTTTCTGCAGGGTGGGCCCTCCGTGCTAGCACAGCCAGCACCCTGTCTGCAAGGTGCTCTGCACTGTAAAGGTGGGGAAGAGGTCTGACCCTGCACAGTTAAGGGGGAAAACAACCCAAAAGAAATGACAGAGCTGGAGAAGGGCTGACTCCAGAGGACTCCTGAGAAACAGCTCTGCCCATCTCTGTCCCACGAGCAACCTCTGAACAACCCTCTGACCAGCTCGCTCTGGAGTGAGCCAAGGCTGGCACAGGGCAGCAGCTGTCCAGGCACCGTGAGCCCGAGCTGCGTCCTGCCAACCCCCACGGGCTGCGCATGGGGCCAGCGTTTCACTCGCAGCATGGCCACAACCCCAAAACCTGCAGATCTCCACGGGCAAGAAACTGGTACCGCTTTCTGAAGGGCACAACCATGGTCTGAACAGCAAGGAAGCATCAGAGGCTCCAGCAAAACGGATCCTGATTAGCAATCAAGGGATCTGCATCTCAAGGGAGGGTCTGGGAAACCTGAACCTCTAGCTCATGCTGGAGGATGCAAATAGCCCTCCATGAAGCCCATCAAAAGGAAGTAGCTCTGACCTGTCCACGTAGTTGGTGGTCATGAAGATAATCCTGGCCTCTGCTGATGCCACACCATCCAGCGCGTTGAGGAGGCCGCTGAAGGTCAGGTGCCCCATGCCTTGGTACACAGTTGGGTCTGGGGATAGAGGCGTCTGAGATCATATCCACTGGCCACTAGCCCAGCACAGTCTTGTGGGCCACCTCCCTATCCCCTGAGGCTTAAGACAGGCTCCCCATTCTCTCCTTGTCCCAAAGGTGCCGCTCCACCTCTCTCTGGCTGCCAGCACCTCCACCCCCCCTGCCCACCCACACCCCTGGGAACCCAAAAAGAGAGTGAGGGGGAAAGCCACTTCCTCCCTCACACCGAAAACAGCTGAGCAGGAAAAAATGTCTGTGTCTGAGGATAAAACACCCAAATTTCTCTTTATATAAAACTGGGTGAGGTTCAGCTTAGGCTCCAAGGCCCAGAGAGCTGCCCGCTCCTGAGCTCTCTGCTGGTGCAGCCCAGAGTCCAAACCTTTCCCCAGCACCGCCAGTAAACCTCCCTCCCGCTGCTGGCGTAGAACGGGGACACTGCTCACTCTCAGCAGCGAGGTCCCGGCTGACAAAGGCAGCATCCACGTCCTCCAGCAGGATGATGCTCTGCTGCGGTGCCACACTCAGGAGGTGGTTGAGCCGGTCATCGGAGAGGCTGCGGTCGCTGAGGCTCAGCAGGCAGATGCTGTACTGCAGCTCCCCAGCCAGGGCTGTGCTGGGAAGGACACAAACCACACGGGTGAGTCACAGCGGGAAACTCTGGAGCAGAGGAAGAACCTGCCCAGCAGCAGAGGAGAGGGCAGAGGCATCCTGCCCCGGCAGGGACCAGATACAGGGGTGGGTGGGAGCCCCTGGTCAGCCCGTTGGTGCGGCGCAGCACTGTGCAAAGCAAGGGTGTGAAGGGCTCCTCGCCCCGACCTGTCACAGTGCCAGCAATGCAAACGCACCAGGCACGGCCTGGAGGGCACAGCCCACTCCTGCATTTCAAACCCAAACTCATCCACACCTCTCCCCAGAGACCTGTGCCCCCCTGGCATTGCCCCAGCTGGCAATACTCACATAAAGCTGCTTTTCCCGCAGCCAGGAGGACCATACAGCAGGTAGCCTCTTCGGTAGGGGATCCCTAGGAAGACAGTGTCCTTTTAGGGACCTGCTCAGTTGTTCTGAGCTCTCCCCACCAGAGCCATGGGGCTGCGCTGAGCAAGCATAAAGGATACATGAGGGGAAGGCGAACAGCCGGGAAAAAGCTCTCTGCAGCCACCTCCAGAGAGGACCCCGGGCATCCTGCCCCACCATACAGCAGTGCTGCAGGAGCAGCGGACTCCGTGGCTTATTGTGGTTTCCAGGGTTGGACTGAAGCGAGGGGAGTTTGTCCCTTCGCAGACCCAGGCCTGACCTCAGCACCTGAGCTCACTCGCGTGCGGGATGTGCCCAAGGCAGTGCCTCGCAGCCGTGGCTGCAGGGTTGAAGGAGCCACGCTGGGCATGGCATGGAAGAGCCACACCAGAGCCTTGCCTCTCTCGGTGTACCACTTGGGGTTGTCGATGAACTCCTTCACGTCCTGGACCAGCCGCTCTGACACACCTTCCTCCAGCACCACGGAGCTGAGAGGCCGCCGGCGGCGAGGGAAGCCAAACTTGCGCCATTCTGCTCCCATGGCTGTGTACATGATCGTCCCTCCCTCCTGCTGCTGCAGCGCCAGCTCCCGGGCTGCAGAAAGAGGCAGAGGGGAAAGCTGGCAGGGAAAAGGATCTCCTGTGAAACCCTGGGAATCTCCAGAGAGCAGGCTACGCCCAGCAGGACCCCATGCAGCTTCCCTACAGACCTTCCTGGAGGATATTGAAGAAGATCTCCCGGTTGGTGCCCAGCGCAGTGAAGGTGACAGACTCCCAGGGGGTCCCTGTGTGCAGGTCAATCATCTGCTCCCGGTTGCGCTCGATGCGAATCCACTTCCTGCGATACCTGGGGCGGGAAGAGGAATTGGGGGACGGAGGTCCAGCAGTAGTCAGCTGCACCCAGCCCGGAATGTGCATCAAGAAGAACACTCATCTCAGGTACAGAAATCAGCTCACGCTGGTGAATACAGGCTCCTCTTGTTATTCTCAATCTCCTGCCCTAACCCAGGTGGAAAGAGGAGGCAGGATCCTCTCTGCTGTCTCCATGGGCACCCCAGGTTGGAGTTTCCTTGCCAAAATGAGGGTCAATCCCCAGATTGGTTTCCCCTGCTCTCCCTTACCAGATGAAATGGTTCCCAGGGCTGGGGACAAAGTCAAACTTGGTGCTGACACGCCCGCTTTCATGCTGCAGGTATGACGTCTCGACACTGAGGTGCTGCGTGTGTTTAGCGTGGTGGGAGATCCAGTTCAGCAGCCAGCTGTAGCTCTTATCTTTGCTGGGTACCTCCAAGGTGATCATATAATGGCGCCTGAAAGCCACCAGCCCGAACTGGGCCCCTTTCCGGGCTAATGCCAGGGCTGTGCCCACCCCAACGAGGCCAAACCCAGCCCCAAAGTACTGATTGTCCTTCAGTCCTAAGATGAAGTCAGAAAAAGGCATTGTGGGAGGTTAAGCAGCTCCTTTCCACACCATCATCTCTGTGCTCTGGAAAGAAACCTGTATGGAAATAGAAGGACTGAACTTCAGCAAGGGACACAACGGGCCATCTGCAGTTGCCTGGCCTTTATAGCAGCCGGTTCTCAAGGCAAAAGGCTGCCTGGCACATTCCCCCACACCCACCCGTATCTTATTACTGGGAGTTCAGACAGCCACTGGCTGCAGGAGCCTCCTCCACCTCTGCAGCCTCTGGGTGAGAGAGGCAGGAGAGGACCAGAAGCTGGAGGCTCTTAGGCCAGTAAAGGACCATCTGCCCCTTCTTCAGCCACTACAAGCCCAGAGTTTTACAGGGTTTTTTATCCTTTAAACAGTTAGAATCACTAAGCACTGCAATTATTTAAGGTTTATCATTTGAAAAAGCCGAAGCACATCTCCAGGCCGAGTCAGGAGCTGGTTCTTCCCTACTGGCAATGGGTGCACAACTATGGTGTGCATCTCCATATCTGGATAAAAAGCACTAGCTGCATGCTCAAGGAGCTTGCAGTTTCCCCAGCTCCCTCAGCAGGGGTCTGCCAGATATGGAGGACCAGTGGGAGCCTCCCCGGACAGACACACAGACACGCACTGCTCCCTTACGCAGGCTCCCACCTCCCCCAGACAGGGCCCGGCCCCACAGCCAGGCTCCCTCGCAGGGCAAGGCATCTCCTGCGCCGGGAAGGCCTCGGGCTCACAGCAGGGTCCCTGCGCCGGGAAGGCCTCGGGCTCACGGCAGG
>VZZY01011628.1:95671-115253 GCA_013400335.1 Eurystomus gularis
GCTGAGCCCACCTGGGCCCCGGGGCTGGAGGCTGAGCCCACCTGGGCCCCGGGGCTGGAGGCTGAGCCCACCTGGGCCCCGGCGCAGG
Source organism: Eurystomus gularis (assembly GCA_013400335.1). Taxonomy (NCBI): domain Eukaryota; kingdom Metazoa; phylum Chordata; class Aves; order Coraciiformes; family Coraciidae; genus Eurystomus; species Eurystomus gularis. The sequence goes on from VZZY01011628.1 coordinate 95,760, forward strand.
CCCTGGTTGTTGGGCTCAGGGGGAGGCCCCCGGGTGTCTCTGGGCAGGGTACGGGGGTCCTGGCACCCCGGTCTGCCCCGTGGCGGTGGGTTTCGCCAGCAGCCCGCCTGGGGCACAGCGTTGAGATACCCCGGTTTGTACCCCTGCCTGCGGAGCGGTGCCTGAGCTGGCCCCCAGAATCCTGTTGGACCCTTGGGCCTCTGGGTTCTCCCTCGTTTAAAGCATTTTCTTCTGTTTCAGAGTGAGAGGCCCACCTGCCCGGCACAGAGCCAGTGCCCAGTGGCAATGAGTGCAGAAGTGGCTGTGTCTGAGGGTGCCAGCAGGGAGATGGAGGCTCTGTGCTCGGAGCTGCTCCTGCCCGCACCAGGAGAGGCAGGAGCCACGGGAAGCCCTGGTGTGGCCAGCACTGGCCTGGCTGGGACACCCCCGCTGACTGCCAGCCAGGACTTGCTGCTGACGGAGGCATCCATGCCTGGGGAGGGGGCTCATGCTGAAGGAAGCAATGTGGAAATATTCATCGAGGCAGTGGCTGGCAACGTGACACTGAGCAACGCGGCCAGCGCCACAGGTATGGGTGCAGGGAGGGCAATGTGGGCCCCGTGGTGCTTAATGGAGGGAGAGAGATCTGACCAGGGCCCCTGTCCCCTCCAGCCAGCGCCCTGGGGACACCACAATGCCCTTGTGTCTCTGATCCCATGTCCATCGTGAGTCTGGTGCCGTCATTCAGCACAGACCTGGCATGAGCTGGGTGTGGGGATGGGGAGGGGCAGCTGTGGGATTTGTGTGCTGGGGGAGAGGGTCGCTCTGGGCTGTCGGTAGGGACAAGGCAGAGATCTCCACCCTGGACTGCTGCCCCCAGCACCCTTCTCACCTGGATCCAGTGTGGGCACATCCTGCTGGGACTGAGCCAGCCTTACATCTCTGCATGCCTCAAAGGTGCTAAGTGACAGACCTGGTCATCGTGGTCACCTGGGTGCTGGGTCCCCACTCTTGTGGGAGTTGTCCTGGGATACCCTGGGCAGGGAGGGAGGCTGCGTTATCCAAAATGCAATTTGTGGCAACTGAGGTTTATCCTCCTTGTCCAGAGCTGGAACCAAACCACCAGTCCCAAGCTCTGGGCCTGGCAAAAGTACTTACTGATGCTTGTTCCTCACTTTCTGCAGAGGTGCTGGTCAAAGTGGTGGAGCTGTATTTCTGTGAGAGGTGTGGCCAGAGCTTCCCAGAGGCCTCCCTGCTGTCCCAGCACCAGTGCCTGCTGCTGGCCCCCCCAGGCCACCTGGAGCTTCCCGGAGCACTGCTGGCTTCTGCCAGTGAGAACCAGAGTGAGCCGGGAGGCTCAGAGCTCCCCAGAGCTGGCACACAGGAGAGCTCTGCTCTCGAGCACCTGCTGTGCCCTGTCTGCCGGGAGGTGTTTGTTCAACCCGGACAACTCAAGGAGCACTTCAAGACCCACCGTGCCCCGCCGGGAGCCTTGCCGTGCCCTGAGAAGGGCTGCCTCTTCGCCACGGAGGACCGCAAGCAACTGCGCAGCCACCTTCGCCGTCTGCACGGGGCCTCCCCTGTGTCCTGCGCCTACCGTGCCTGCCCGCTGCTCTTCCCCAGCCGTCCAGCCATGGAGCAGCACCACCGCACCCACTTCCCCTTCCACTGCGGCCACTGCGACTTCGTCACAGCCAACGCCAAGGTCTTCTGGCAGCACAGGAAGGGCCACGCCTCAGAGTCCCCCTCCAAGATGCCTGTGACAAGCAGCCCCGCTGGCTCAGTCCCCCGTGGCCTCAAGCAGCGCTGCGTCCTGCCGTCAGGTATGGCTGGGTGAGGAGGTCGGGGCCTGTGGGTGCTGCAGAGGCTGACTGCGTCCGTGCGTCCTAGTTACAACTGGGAGGAGTAGGGGATGAGGCTGTGCTACCAGAGGGCTGGCGAGCCTCGTGTTCCTTCCTCCCTGTGGCAGAGTTTGTGCCCCCCGTCTCAGCCAGAAGGTTTTCTGCACGTGTGGGGAGGGATGGTGGCTCCCTCTTGGCTGGAGCATGATGATCTCTGTCTTTCCCCACTGAAGCAGCAGCGGAAGAGCAGGAGGAGGCAGGGAATTGCCACCCAAGCTGCGACACCACTACAGCAGAAGCTAGACCAGCAAAACCTGCAGGCTCCGGGGAGGGCTTCTTGGATGGGCAGAAAGTGTCAGCTGGAGAAGAGGACTCAGACAGCGGTGGGGATGAGTCACTGGAGGAGGATGGCAAGAGCCCCTGTGAAGGCGAGGCCAAAGAGGATGGGAAGGCAGCTCCCGAGAAAGCCAGAGTTCCACGGACACAGCGCTTCAAAGGTAGGATGCGAGGCCTTACCCAGGGCTGTTCGGACTTTGTGTTACAAACTAGCAGCAGCGTCAAGACTGGTGGGGAAACGTGGGGCTGCTGGACGGTGTGGAACCCCCAGACCCCACCAGCCTCACCTACATCTCCTGCATGCACCAGTGCAGCGTTCCCCCTGTCCCTCTGCCCAAGCACACGTATCCCTTCTTTTGCCTGTCCACAACTGCGGCCAGGCTCAGGCAAAAGGCCGAAGTCTGCCTGGCTTTGGGGATCAGGTTGCAGGGGCAGGCCTGGGTTAGGCTGCGCTTTGCCCGTGTTGAGCAGGAAAGAGTTCACCTGAACCATCCTGGTGGCTTGGGGTTGGGACAGCCCCTCCAAGAAGACGGCTGCTGTGTAAACACGGATGTGTATAAGCCCTCACACCAGCACAGCTGGATCTGGGTGAGAACATCTGTCTGTGCTCTCCGTCTCTTCCCCGCTGACAGCTCCCCCTCCTCTGCTCTCACAGGGGATGTCGCAGAGGGCTCCGAGTACCTCTACAAAACCCACATGTGCCCTGAATGCAAGCGGTGCTTCAAGAAGCGGACACATCTGGTGGAGCACCTCCACCTGCACTTCCCTGACCCCAGCCTCCAGTGCCCCAACTGCCACAAGTACTTCACCAGCAAAAGCAAACTGAAGATCCACATGATGCGGGAGACGGGCGAGAAGACCCATCGATGCCCTCTCTGCCACTACAGCTCAGTGGAGAAGAACGCCCTCAACCGCCACATGGCCAGCATGCACGAGGACATCTCCAACTTCTATTCGGATGTTTACTCCTGCCCCGTCTGCAAGGAGAAGTTTCAGCTCAGCCAGGCCCTCAAGGAGCACTTGAAGACTCACAAAGCTGAGCCCAAGAGGCTGAGCTGCTTCCATGGGGGCTGCGACTACTGCGCCGAGGACCGGAAGGAGTTTGTCCGTCACCTCAAGGATGCTCACGGCATCAAGGCGGTGGAGTGCAAGTACTACGCCTGCTCGCTGCTCTTCGGCACGGCCGAGGCCATGGAGGCTCACCGAAAAACCCACTACGCCTTCCACTGCCAGCAGTGCGACTTCATCTGCTCCAACAAGCACGTTTTCCGCAAGCACAAGAAGCAGGGGCACCCGGGCAGCGAGCAGCTCCAGTGCAGCTTCTGCCCCTACGCCACGTTCAACCCCGTGGAGTTTCACGACCACGTGGGCAAGATGCACGCCAACGAGAAGATCCACAAGTGTACCGAGTGTGCCTTCGCCACCGCGCACAAGAGGGTGCTCATCCGGCACATGCTGCTGCACACTGGTGGGTGTCCGCTGCGGGGGTCCTGAGAGCAAAACTGGGATGGGGGGGGTCCTGTCCCAGCTCTGGAAAGGCTGGGTCAGGGCTTCTGGGTCTCACCACGAGCTCTGTCACGCTAGTGAAGGTGTGGTGTGCCCCCATCCTTGCTGTTAGCCCCAGCTCCTGCTGAGCTGGTTTCCCTGCAGCAGGAGGCAAACCGCGTTGCTTTGTCCGGCCATCACGGTGAGGGCTTTCATCTGTTGTGTGCAGGAGAGAAACCTCACAAGTGCGAGCTCTGCGACTTCACGTGCCGGGATGTGAGCTACCTGTCCAAGCACATGCTGACCCACTCCAACGACAAGAACTTCATGTGCACCGAGTGTGGCTACATCACCAAGTGGAAGCACTATCTGAACGTCCACATGCGCAAGCACACTGGAGACCTCCGGTATGAGCCCTGGCTCCGCTGTCCTGGCAGCACAGTCAGGGCTCCTGTCCTGCTCCAGGGGTCTGCTGCTCCGGGCTGCGTTGTGTGCCAGACTCTCTCGTGCCTGGGACACGGCTGCGACCTACTCTGTCTGGCACATGAGAAATGTGGTCTCTGAGCTTGCAGGTTGTTACCAGCATAGTGCTGTGGAGGCAAAGCTATTTCTGGGGTCTTCATGCCACCAAGGAAGTGTGTTACCACATCAGTGCAGCTCTGAGCTTGGCTTTAGGGGCTCTGCTGATATTCATGGGCCAAGGCCAGCTGATACACGTGCAGGACTCTGCCAAAACATGGTTTTCACCTCTGTATTAGCATCCCCTTTGGGTCTAGTCTGCCTCCAGGGATGCTGGAGGTGCTGCTGGTGTGATGTGGAGGTGGTGGCATGGTCACTATGGACTACTCGAGGAATGTCTCCCCCGTCCCCAGGCTGGGGGTGTAAAGCTGGGGGTGCCGAGGGCTGTGGCAGGGAGGAATTGCCTGTGGTAAGAGGTGCCTGGAAGGCAACGTTCCGGTTGGCAAACCGAACGGCAGCCCTTCCCCACGTGCCAGGGATGGAGAAGCAGAGCTCAGTGGGCCTGACGGGTCCTCATGGTGCCTGACCGATTCTGCTTTCCCCACAGGTACCAGTGCAACCAGTGCTCGTACCGGTGCCACCGTGCTGACCAGCTGAGCAGCCACAAGCTGCGGCACCAGGGCAAAAGCCTCATCTGCGAGGTGTGCGGCTTCGCCTGCAAGCGCAAGTACGAGCTGCAGAAGCACATGCAGGCGAAGCACTCGCAGAACTACCAGGTGCCCGTCTTCCAGTGCCAGTACTGCACCTACCAGACCAAGTACAAGCAGGCGCTGCTGAACCACGAGAACTGCAAGCACACCAAGCAGAAGGAGTTCCGCTGCGCCCTCTGCTCCTACTGCACCTTCAGCAACACCAGCCTCTTCTTCCACAAGCGCAAGATTCACGGTTACATCCCCGGTGACAAGGACTGGCTGGAAAACTACGCCAGCAAGGAGCTGGAGATCAGCTCCCCCGAGGTGCTCTTCGGCTGCGAGCTCGGCACAGCCCTGCGAGTGGATGCCAGCTCCCTGCTCCCCGGCAAGGAGCAGTGGGCAAAGGTGAAGCCAGCTCAGCTGGAGACCCAGGGGGAAGAGAGCTACCAGCAAGCATTCGTGGTGCCCCTTCTTGGGCAGGATTCTGCTCCACCAGAGAGCAGCAGTGAGGCAGAGAGAGGTGTGAGCGAGGAGGAGCAGAGCTGTCCCACTGCTGGTGATGCCCTGGGAGATGACTGCGTGCAAGAAGACGCTGCTGCAAGCCCAACTGAACTCACTGCTTCTGGGGATGCAGCAGAGAGCTGCACCTTGCACTTGGAGGCACTGAATGTCTCGCCTGACCCCCTCCTGGAGCATTTGACCGGAGAAGCCTGCACAGCACAGCCAGAGAGCGTGGAAATGCTGACCTGCAAGGAGCCTCCTGCAGCCTACGAGACACTGGGCTCCCGGGATGACCATGGCTTGGAGGACAATGACAATACGCTTGAAGACATACCAGACTTTGAGGAAGAGGAGGCAGATACACGGGAGGACGAGGCGGTGAGGCTGGAGGGAGGTGTAGCAGCAGGAGACAGCCAGGGAGAAGATGCCTTGAGGCAGGCCCCCGGCCACCCTGACGGATCCTGCTTGAAGCACCACAAGCTGGTGGCAGACACTGAGGTGAGAGAGACCAGCAAAGCCGAGCTGCCAGAGGCCTGGCTCAGCATGCTGAAGGCAGCTGAGCAGAGCCACCCGCCTGTCCCAGGGAATGTGGCCACCTCCAGTGACAATGCCAGGGGCGGCTCGGAGTCGGTGCTGAAGGCTCTGCGGAAGCAGGACAAGGAGCAGGCAGAGACACTGGTGCTGGAGGGCAGGGTGCAGATGCTGGTGGTGCAGTCGGAGAGCCAGATCTTTAGGTGTGAGAAGTGCTCGTACGTCACGCGGAAGGAGAAGTCCATGTCCCTGCACTCTAAAGCCAGCTGCCAGAGCCGCCGGGCCCCGCTCGTGTGCCATGACTGCGGCGCCAGCTTCAAGCAGCAAAGAGGGCTCAACACTCACCTCCTCAAGAAGTGCCCGGTCCTCCTGAAGAAGAACAAGATCCTCAAACCAGCTGGTCAGGAGCCACCTGGGTTGTGCCAACCTGGTGATAATGGTACAGGAACAGCGGAGAGGGAGGAGGGAGGCTCTGAGGAGCCCGGGCGTGCCAAGAGCCCTTGGGAAGCTGAACTGCTGCCTGCTAAAACGCAGGCAGCAGGCAGTCCTTTGGCTGGAGAACAGGCATTGGGCTGTCCTGCCCCTGAGAAATCCCTGTTGGGTGACAGCACAGAGGTGGCAGAAGAACCTCCCCAGCACGGGGATGGAGCTGAGCCAGGTGGAGCTGCTTGTCCCTTCCAGCCGGAGAAACCCTCAGAGAAGTACCGGCTGGAGGGAGGGAAGCTGCACTGCAATGCTTGCTCCTTCGTATGCTCCCGGGTCTCCACCATCACCTCCCACGTGGAGGACGGGTGCCGGAACCTGGAGCAGTTCTGGTGCTCCCTGTGCCCTGAGGCCTTCCGCTCCAGACGGGCCCTCAAGAGCCACTGTGCCGAGAAGCACATTGTGCATCCCGAGGAGGATGGACCCCAAAGAACCGAGCTCCCTGAAGCACCTCTGGCCAGCATTGAGACGGGCCAGCCCAGCGAGCTCCCGCTGGATGTGGCCCCCCCAAAAGCCGCCCTGCCCAAGAGGAGGCGTTTTTCCTGCCCCACCTGCCCCTTCACCTGCCACCAGGAACGGGCCATGAAGACGCACAAGAAGAGAGGCTGCGTGGCGCTGGGCGAGTTCCGCTGCGCCTCCTGCCCCTTCACCTCCAAGGCGGCCAAAGCCCTGCGGCTGCACCGCAAGCTGCACCGCAAGCACTACAGCAAGCGGCCGCAGCTGCAGTGCCGCCAGTGCGAGTTCACCTGCAAGCAGGCCCGCTGCCTGCGGCAGCACGTCCGCATCAAGCACGAGGGGGTGAAGCCGCACAAGTGCCGCTACTGCGAGTTCAGCACCACGCGGCACTACCGCCTGGAAGCCCACCAGTCCCTGCACACTGGCGTGGGGCGCATCGCCTGCGGCATCTGCAGCCAGACCTTTGGCACCAACTCCAAGCTGCGCATCCACCGCCTGCGAGTGCACGAGAAGACGCCCACCCACTTCTGCCCGCTCTGCGACTACAGCAGCTACCTGCAGAACGACATCACGCGCCACGTCAACAGCTGCCACCACGGCGAGCTCAACTTCGGCTGCTCCCGCTGCGAGGCTCGCTTCAGCTCCGAGACGGCCCTCAAGCAGCACGTTCTGCGGCGACACGAGGAGAAGGTGTCCTACGGCTGCCCGCGCTGTGGCTTCGTCTGCCACAGCGAGGCCACGCTCAAGTGCCACGTGCAGAAGCAGCACCCGCACCTGGAGTGCAGCACCTGCAAGGAGACCTTTGCCACCCGGGAGGCTCTGGAGGAGCACAAGACGCAGCATTTCAGCCACCGCTGCGAGCTGTGCAGCTTTGCAGCCAAGGAGCGGCAGCAGCTGGTGTGGCATTACGTGGAGAACCACGAGCCAGACACTTCCCAGGACAAACCCCTGCGGTGCCCCTTCTGCGACTTCGCCTGCTGCCACCAGCTCGTCTTCGACCAGCACATGAAGGGCCACGGAGGGACCCGCGTGTACAAGTGCTTGGACTGTGAGTACACCACCAAGAACAGGCAGAAGATCACGTGGCACATCCGCATCCACACCGGCGAGAAGCCCTACAAGTGCCACCTCTGTAAATATGCCTGCGCTGACCCCTCACGTCTCAAGGTGAGAGCCCTGCCTGGGGATATGTCCTGCATCGGCACAGGTTGAGGTGGACGCAGACAAGGGGATTAAGGGAAGAAGAAGGGGAGGTTTTGTCCCCTGTCATCTTCTGTGCCTCGCACAGGCGTGGGAGACGACAGGATAAAACTCATGTGGGTACAATACAAATCCCCCTGCTGTTGCAGATTAAGGGAAAGGGGGATTTGTAGCAAAATAAGAAGGTGGGCAGCTGTCTGAGTTCCCTCCTCTTCCTACTAACATCTCTGGCGTCCTCTGGGTGCAGCCTCACAGCACTCGCAGCCGAGTGTGGCTGCCTGCTGGCTTGCAGCGTGCTCCATGGCACCAGTTAGACACGACGCAGAGAAAGCTCAGCTTCCCTGCCAGCAGAGCCAGACCCTGCCCGCGTTTCTGTAGGCGATGGGCATCCTCAGGCACGGTAAAGAGCCTTTCCTAGAACAGAAGGGCCATGCGTAGGGTAATAGAGAGGAAAATGATCTGCTTTTGCTAAAAGAAGTATTGACTTTTTTAATGGCCAGGCTGAGCTGGAGCCCTCTGGGACCTCCTGGGTGAGGCTGTGCAGTGTACTCAGCTCCAGGCTAGCTCTGCAGGGCTGGGTTTTAACCCAGACTCTGCCCTAAATGCCAAACTGGAGAGAAGAGCCTGTGCCATCCACAGGCTGGGACAGAGCTCAGCAGTATGGGGGGTCTCATCCTGACCCCACTGTGGATCCCCACCAGCCCATAGTCTGCCAGGCAAGCAAACAGCCCTCCTTGCCCAGTGCAGTTTGAGATGTCAGAGCTGTCTGTGCGGCCCTCGCTGGCACCCCAGAGCCCTGCACGTTCCTGGGGCAGGGGACACGGCCTCCTCCTGACCCTGTCCTCTTGTCCTGTGCCCAGTACCACATGCGGATCCACAAGGAGGAGCGGAAATACCTCTGCCCCGACTGCGGCTACAAGTGCAAGTGGGTGAACCAGCTCAAGTACCACATGACGAAGCACACGGGTGAGTGCTGCCCACGGGGGATGGGCCATGGGGCACCAGGGAGGGTGTTGGGGACCCCAGCTCCATGCTTCCTTTGCTACCAGTGGCCCAGCTGGAGATGGGGGAGGACACCCAGCAGTTGGGGTTGGGGACAGTGTCCCAGGGTGGAAGTTAAGGTGGGGTGGTATGGACCGCAGGTGCTGCACGATGCCTTAGAAATGAGGGGTCCTGGGGTGCCTGCTAACACGATGAGGTTTTGGGGGGAGTCTCTGGGAACTGATGCTTTGTTACAGGCACGGTGAGACCCATGGGATGGAGGGCACCGTCTCTCCATCCCGATGCCATCCCCTTTCCTGTCACCACAGGCCTGAAGCCGTACCGCTGCGACGAGTGCGAGTACCGCACCAACCGGGCGGACGCCCTGCGGGTGCACAAGGAGACGCGGCACCGGGAGGCCCGCTCCTTCATCTGCGAGCAGTGCGGCAAGGCCTTCAAGACCCGCTTCCTCCTCAAGACCCACCTGAAGAAGCACAGCGAGGAGAAGCCTTACATCTGCAACGCCTGCGGGCGGGCTTTCCGCTGGGCGGCCGGCCTGCGCCACCATTACCTGACCCACACCAACGAGCACCCCTTCTTCTGCCGCTACTGCCCCTACAAGGCCAAGCAGAAGTTCCAGGTCATCAAACACATCCAGCGGCATCACCCCGAGCGCGGGGCCAGCGACCCCAGCCAGGGGGTGGGCAAGGACCCCAGCACGCCTACCGTCCACCTCCACGCCGTGCAGAGGGAGAGCCGGGCTGAGGGACCCCCTGGGACGGAGCGAGAAGGAGAGTGCCTGGCAGAGAAGGATGGTGCTTCGCAGTGAGGCCAAATCCTGACTGCTTTAAGGCCCTGGGGGCGCAGGCTTGCTGCGGAGACGTAGGTGTGTGCATAGGCATATATGTATATGGGTTGTAAAATACATGGCTGTATAAAAGAAATCTCTCAGCTCCTCTTACTACTGTTTCTTGGGGCCGTTCGGAGCCCTGTGTGAACAGCGGGCCTGGTGCCCAACACGAGCCCAGCTCCCCAGCTCTCCCCAGCGCCGCTACGCCCAGGCCCAAGCCTGCCTGTCACCGAACAATTTATTAGGTTGCTTACAGAGAAAGGACACGACGAGGGTGAGGAGGGGCTGCGATGGGGCTCTGCAGGGTCGGCGGGCAGCAAGGACCGATTCCTTTCCCAGCTCTGCCCAGCCCTGGGGTTTGCTCAGCTCCAGCCTCGCTCCCCTGGCCAGGCGGGGACCAGCCCCTCCGGCAGAGCCAGGCACCGTGCACCATCTCTCCTCCTCCCCACGGCCACCCTGTGCCCCAGCGCCAAGGGGCACGGGGGTGCAGCAGCACAGACCCCACGCTCAGGGATGGGAGGCAGCATCCCGAATGTGGGAAGGGGAGGTCAGTGCCTTTTCCCAGCCCTTGGAGGCAAAGAGGGGCACAGCAACGACGATGACACAGGGATGACACAAATGGCTCAACAAGAGGGCGATGCCGTTGGCTCTGTGGCCCCAGCCACTCGGGGCTGGGTATATGGCTTCAATCCAGGTTCTGCTCGCCCCACGAGCTCAGTCCTGCTCGGGGCCGGGTGGCTCGGTGATGCGGATGTGGACAAAGAGCGAAGAGGGCGGGATGCTGGTGCCGTCCTTGGAGAGGAGATGGATGTGGCGGTAGCCTGGGGGGGAGACAGCGAGGCTCTGCCTGACCAGTGGCCCCTACCCGGCTCCCTAGCACCCAGCTCAGCCCCAGGCACCCTTGCAGGTTTGCCCTGGGGTCCCACCAGCACCAGCCACTCACCAGGTTTGATGTTGGCAAAGGCTAGGGTGAACTGGCCCACAAAGTCGTTCCTGGATGTCTTGTCATAATCCTCCACCACAAAGCGGACGAGGGCCAGCTCGGGCACGTGGAGCTGGAACTGGAGCGTCTCATCCCAGCGGGGGTTAAACCCTGGGGAGGGAGAGCAGGCACTGGGAGGATGAGGGAGGGCAGGGACCAGTCACCTGGGTGCATCGAGGTCGCTGGTACCACAGTGGGGCTCACCATTGTTCTCAATGTACTTGGTCTCCTGGCGTGCCTGGTCCGCGGGGACTCCGTGGATCTCTACGCGCACCAGCGGGTCAATGATGGCTCCTTCCTTGCTGTTGGCCACTTTGGGCAGCTGCTGCCCGCTGATCACCTGCAGGAAGAGTCAGGGACTCCATGAGCCACGCAGCAGCAGAACCAGTCTGCTGGGAGGCTGCTTGGCTCCAGCGCACTGCCCAACAGGTCCCAGTGCATCTGGGACTGTCACAGCCTCCCAGGGTCTCTCCTCAGCCCTGTACCTGGATGGTCAGGGTGATGGGCCCAGGGCCCTCGCGGCTGCTAGGATCACTGGGGTTGAAGAGAGTCTCCTCAGCCCTCATGAAGGGTGGTTTGAGCACATAGCCGCAGCGGCCGTTCTGGCTGAAGAGCCCATCACACAGGTCCATCTCCGTGCCAGCTGTCTGGAAGTTCAGGGCCACTGGGGAAAGGTGGCAGAGAAAAGGTTCAAGCCAGCTTGGAGACACCATGCCCTGCTTGGAGCTGAGAACCAGCCTGTCCCCGTGGCCAGAGAGATGTGGGGACAAGGCACCGATGCCTGGGTACCCCCAGGTTCCCCAGGGCAGAGCAAGAGCCTGAAGCCAAACCTGGCTCCACCTGGGGTTGTAGCTGGCACCAACATGTGTGTTGGTGGTGCCATTTGGCACAGGACCCGAGGTAGCTCCCCAGCTGACAGCCCTGATGCCCCCCAGCCATACCGATCTGGCACCCCACGTTCCACATCTCCTGGGGGTTGTAGTTGGAGGAGTCAGTCCTCATCCCGCTGGGATAGATGCGTGTCAGCTGCCAGGCATTGTGGCGGACAAACTCATTCCCTGGGGATGGAGCGCGCCGGCCACTTGTGAGGTCATTCCCTGCCCAGCCAAGCGCACCACATGCTGTTCGTTCATCCATCCATCCATCCATCCATCCATCCATCCATCCATCCATCCATCCATTCATTCCATCCATCCACCCACCCGTTCTAGACCCTCTCCCAGGAACCCAGGCATCCTGCCTCACTTTCTAAGCCAGTGACCCCCCTTCACCCACCAGAGCCAAAACGCAGGGTACAGCCCCCTGGACACCTTTTCCCCTGGACAGGGAGGGAACCCCGGAGCCTGGAGGCTCTATCCCTATGCCTGAGGAAGCCACATGCCTTCTCCACCCTGGCCTGTGCCCTGCATGCCACTGCCCTCTCAGCCTCACCTCCATCTCGTATGAGCTTCCTGGCCTTGGTCTCGGAGAGGGAGGAGATCTCGGAAGGCCGGGAATGGCTGCGGGCCTCCTGGAAGCCCCGGAAGGTCACGTTCTTGCAGTAGATGACACAGTCGGACAATGTCTGTGCCAGGCTCTCCTTGTCCTTCTGCAATGCAGAGCCATGTTGGGTCCCGCCCCTGCGATGGGAGCACCATCCCTCAGCACCCACCCAGGATGGGCCCTGTAGAGCCCAGGGCAGCCCAGAACAGCCGGGGAGCGCTGGGGGTGGCAGCATCCCCGCCACAGGCAGCCTTCCTGCCAGGAAGGGAGCAGGCAGGGGACCCCCAACATGGTGCCACCACAGGAATGCTGTGCAAAGACGGGGCTGGCATGGCCAGGGGCAGAAAGGGCTGCTCCCCCTCCCTGGTGACATCCCTGTGGTCTTCTGCCTCTCCCCTTGGCACTGGGATGTCACCACAGCTCAGGACTCCCAGACAGTCCCCAGCCCAGGCCACACACCTTCACCCTACGCCTCTCTTCCTCTGCCTCTGCCCCGTTGTCATCATCAGACACATCAGGTGCCTCATCTCCTGGTCCGTCCAGCGTGTCCTCCAGCCGTCCAATCTTCTTCCCTTTCAGCAGGATCTTGTGCTTCAGCTCCTGCAGGGTTGTGGATGGGTGCCCATCTCCTCCATGGGACCTACTGTCCCCCAGGACCCCGCACTGCTGGAGACCAGCATCACCAGCTCTCTGCAGTACTGAGGAGGGGATGGGGTAGGAGGGCTCTACACTGCTGTCCCCCTGGCTCTGCAGGACATAGGGAGACAACCCTGGGGACCCCTATGAAGATGAGGACACAGTGTCCCCAAGTGCTCCAGCAGAGCAGGATGAAACTGAGACACGGGTGGCCTTTCCTCTGGACAGCAAAGCCACCTCCTCACCCCACTCCCAGGCAGGACAGCAATGCCCAGCACAGCCACACTCTGTGCCTACCTCTGGGGATGGGAGCTGGGTGGGGACACGCCCATCAGTGGTGGTAGTGAGGAGCTGTTCCCCCAGAATGGTCTTGAGCTGCTGGGCCAGGACCTCCTGCTGCTCCACGCTGCAGTGGTTCTCCAGGGACAGGATCACTGGGTAGTCCGAGGTCTGGGGAGCAACGTGTACAGCTGGAGATCAGCCTCAGTGGCGTTGAGGAGCTCTCACAAGAGCTTTCTTTGCCCAGGTGTGATCTGTGCCAGGATGGAGCCCCTTGTGTGTCCTTGTATCCCCTGAGACTTTCATATCCCTCCAGTCCGCCAGCATCCCCCATACCCCATGTCACACCTGCATCACCCAGGCCCCATGTCACCCCTGCACCCCCAGCAGACCGTCCTTGTGTGAGCCGCTGTCCCCTGGCATGGCACAGCGCAGGGCGGTGGGTCAGACCCTCCAGTGCTGTCCCCTGGGAAGGGACACAGCCACTCTCCTCATCCGTGGTGGGGACAGTCCTGCTGCAGCACCAGGCATGGGAGCTCTAGTACCACTGTCCCTCCAGAGACCCATCACTGCCCCAAATTGCAACCGTGTCCCCCCCCCCAACCTGCCAAGGGTCACCCACGACACCCAGAACCCGGGCAAGGGTGCCCTACCTTGAAGGCATACTTCCCCAGGGTGGTCACCACCTCCCGGAAGGGGATCTTGGAGGTGAAGGTGTGGCCGTGGTACACCATGGGCTCCCCATTCGGCCCGTCCCAGCAATCCACCTCCAGGCACCGGCAGCCCCGTTTCAGAGCCCTACAAGCGGGTGGTCACCCCTGGGACCTCACAGCTGGGCAGGGCACCGGCCCCCTGCCCTCCCCTCTGCCTGTGGCTGTCACCCCTGCAGGGACCAGGGGACAACCGCCAAGGGTGGAGATGCTGCTGCATGCAGAGCAAGAAGAGCTCAGCATCCCCAGAAGGGACCCCCTTGCTGGGCACCACATGGCATGGCCACAGGCAAGCTGGACAACCAAGAGGGCAAAGGAGCTTCTCCTCTTGGTGGGTTTGCCCCATGGAGCTGCCCAGGGCACAGCACCGGGACAGAAGGGTGCTGGGTGCTAACCAGGAGGCTTTACCTGATGTAGCCCTCGATGCTGCTGTGGCCCCGGAGCTGGTCCTCCATCAGGTAGGTGTTGTGGGAGGAGGAGATGAAGTAGTGGCAGAGCGGCTGGCTCATGTCCTGCCACAGCACCTGGTGCCGGGGGTTGAAGATGGAGCCCTCCGGGGAGCAGAGGTACATGAGGAACCCATCAGCACTCAGCACGTGGCGAGCCCGGGCTGCAGGCAGAGGGGGAGGCTCAGCGACAGCCAGGGACCCGGAGGGGACAGGATCAGGACCAACAGGGCTGCTGGTGGCTCCTGGCATCCCCAACCTGGTGAGCACAGCTGCTGCCAGGAGCTGGGGCACAGGCAGAGATGCCCTGGGGCAGCAGCCATGGGAAGTTGGGCGGCAGACTCCAAAGCTGGAGCTTGCACCCCATGGTCCAGGAACGGACCAAAAAAAAAGGGAACTGCATCAAGATCACACCACACGCCTTCTCCCTGTGCCACCCGCAGCAGGACGGGGCTGGGCATGTCCCTGCCGTGGGGCTGTTGGTCTCAGCCCCCTCCTTCCCTCCATGCAGAGCACAGCAGATGTCTGGGCTGTCTCTCACCTGTCTCAGAAGGTTCATACTTATCGATGAGCTCCATGGCTAGCTCCTCTGTGTCCTCATCTTCCAGCTGCTCCTGCCGCAGGAAATCCACCAGCTCCAGCAGGGTCAGCTTCTTCCCATCCTCGGAGAAGTCCTGGAAGAGGCTCAGCACCTCCTCACGCTGCGTGAGGGCCTTGTAGAAGAGCACGAATTCCTCCCCTTCCAGCGTCCCCGACTCTGACTTGTCGGCAGCCTGCAAATGAGCCCGCTCAGCACCCAGCCAGGGCAAAATGGGGTGTAGTGGTCACCCCATGGGGCTGGGGGGATTCACCCACCACCAATGGAGGGCACAGAAACTCCATGCCAGTGGCAGTGGTAGGCATTGAGCAATGTGTGGATGGATGGATGGATGGATGGATGGATGGATGGATAAACAGATGCTGCTTAGCTGGGCTGACAGATAAGCAGCTGGATGGACGAATGGTAGGGAGGAACAGCTGCATTGGCTGGTTGGGTTGACAGATAAATGAACAAACAGATGTTTGCATAAACAGGCAGTTGGGTGAACAAGTAAATGGATGGATGGATGGATAGAAGAAAGTGACCACATCCTTCTGCAGGGAGGTGTGCAGCTTATTCCAGCCCCTCCCGGCTCTCAGGTGCAATGCCTACCTGGAAGAGCCGCAGGGCATGATCCTCATTCATGTCCACGTTCATCATTTTGAGGAGACGCTGCACCTCCTTGAAGTTCATGCGCCCATCCTTATTCTTGTCAGCTTTCTGGAACCAGTCACGAATCCACGTGCAAGAAAGCAGAGCAGATGTTAAGGGAAAGGACCTTGGCTAAGAGAGATGGAGCTAGGGAGCATCAGAGGGCCTCTCTTCCCTTTTCTGTGGGTTCTCCCTGCCTTGATGCAGATGGTGAGACCCAGAAGAGCTAAGCACATGCTGGGGCAAGGCTGGAGATGCAGGGCTTGGGGGATGGCTGGAGGTGGGGGAAGGACTGGGTGTGGAGGGCAGAGTGGTACCCACAAGAAGGATATTGGTCTATCTTCTCCCTTTGGTCCATGCTGGTGGCCACCTCGATGAGCTGGCGCAGGCCCTGGACCCAGCACTGCGCCTCCTCTGCTGAGCCAGCAATGAGGTCCAGGTTGCCTCGGCGGCCATAGAAGACAATGGTGAAGCAGCGCTCGGGGGGGAACTCCTCGGCCAGGCTCTGCAGCACCTCGGACTGGTGCCCTTCCCGCACCGTCTCCACATCGCTGATGGAGACTGGGGCAGAGGGAGGGGAGGTCTGTCTGTGGGGGACAAGGACCGCAAGGCAGGGGGCACTGCCCACAGACATCTGTCCTTCCAGTCATCCTTTCTTCCATCCTTCCATCCACCCACCCACCCATCCATCCATCCATCCATCCATCCATCCATCCACCTGCACCTCTGTTTGTCTGCCTACTCCTCCACTGGCATGCCAGGGCTTCCACTTTCGTCAGCTCCGAATTCTGCTCAGCCCTTGTGACCATGAATGCCTCGTGGAGACCCATGGGTGAGAAAAGCCCTCCTGCCCTGCCCCAAACACAGAACCTCTCTTGAATGCCCCATCACCCTTTGCAAGCATGGCTCCAAGAATCTACATACATTCACAACCCTGTTCACTCTGAACCCTACTGATGGCCCCATGGCCAACACACAGCAGTTGGTACTCACAGGCAGACTCAGTTTTGCCCGTCCTCTTGGACTGGTACCAGATGGTCATGCAGTCGTCCTGCAGCTTGAAGAAACGCTGCTTCTTCCAGCTCTTGGACTTGACTTTGCGCATCAGCGTCCCTTGCTGCATCTGCTCCAGAGTGTCTGTGAGCTGGATGCCTGGGGACAGCGCGGCTGCATCACTGAGAGCCGGGGGATCTGAGCACTGTGCCCCGACGCCTTCCTCCCTCTCACCTCTGAGACCCCACATGGATGCTCGATTTGGGATGGAGGAGGGATGGACCCCAGACAAACTCCCTTCACCACAAGAGGGGCAGAAGGTAATTCCCCATCGTCCCTTCCCAACCACCCTCAGCGCTGCCAAGCCCAAATCCCAACGGCTGTGGTGGGGTAGGGATATTCCCAAGTGTGCCAAGGAGAGCTCAACCCACGGGCCAGACTTGCCCTGGCATAAATCCAGCTGGCCCGGTGCCCTGCCCCACGCCTTCCCTCCACCGAGGCACTCACGCGCGTTGCACGGGAGCGATGCCATGGCTCTGCCTCCTCCACGCTGGCTGCTGCTGGGGAGGGAAGAGACAGGGTGGCTTGGGGAGTGGGGCCAGACCCTCCTACTGCGCCCAGGTCCCACCGGCTGGGCTCCGACCGTGCCCACGTGCGTGCCCCGGCCCCTGTGCGAGCACCTGCGCCTGTCTCCTGCTGGGTCATTGCTTTGCTTCAGTGTCGAGTTCACCCTGCCGTGCTCATGAAATATTAATTTGCATTACCAGGAAGCCAGAGCTCGAAAGGTGTCAGAAGAAAACAGAAAAACTTGCGAGCGCGGGCACTGTGCAGCCCAGCGGGTACCAGAGCCCTCGTGCTCCCAGGTCACTGCTCCCAGAGGAGAAGCAGCCCTGGGAGATGGGAAAAACTGCCTTGAGAGTGCCCAAGGGAGCCAAGAACAAGCTCCCGCTGCCTGGGAAATGGTCCCCAACCAGTAAATGTGGAAGTACAAGAGAGCCTCACTTGCTGTAAGAGCAAGGAAGGGGGTGCAGAGCAGGACCCTCAGCTCACCCAGCCCCTTCTCTCCGGGGAACGTCAACACCCTGGGGCTGCCACCGCAGAGGCAGCCATCCAGGGAGCGCGCTGCGACGAGCGGGACTATAAATACAACCGGACTGACAATACGGCTTTGATTGGGCTGTTAGGGCTTTAATTAGACTGACAAATCGCTGGATGTGCCTGTCACCCAGTGCTGGAGCTGGGCCCTCGAGGAGCGGATGCCACAGCCGGTGGGCCGGGATGTGGGTGCAGGAGGGGACAGGGGGGTCCCTGGAGGCGAAGGGCTCTGTACTGGGGCGCAGGGGTGGCAGCCGTGCCCCAGGCCCCTGACTCAGCACAGGCACCAGCGCTGCGGTGCTGGGAATAGCCGGTGCCGTCAGTGTGCAGGCAGCTGCCAAGCCCGGCTGCCAGACCCTCGCAGGCTCCAAAGCTGGAGAGCCGCCGTCCCCTGCTCGGCGTGGCGATGGTGGGGCAGGTCCCCAGCACTGCACTGGTTGGGTCTGTGGGCCCAGCCAGGCGTGGGGCTGGCAGCGGCCGTTTGGCTCTCCCCAAGGGCAAGTGGAGACAGCCTCTCCACGCCCTTGGAGACCTCATGTGTTGCTGGAGACTGGACTGCCATCACAGCAGCCTCCCAGCAGTGCCCAGTGCCAGCGCTGCACGTTCCCAGCACTGGCCCTTCTTGCAGGGCTCGGACCACAAGGACTCGCTGTGGCACCTGCATCTCCCCACTTCCCATGTACGAGGGGACACCAACCCACGGCTCAGGGTGCCCTCACCCATAAATAGGGGGGTGGCACCACGTTCCTCTTGCGCCCTGCAGAGTGGGTGCCCTGCTGCTCCCTGGCTTGCACAGCCCCGGGAATGCCCCACACCTCCCCAGGGCACTCTCAGGCACCTGCACCCCACAGCTTGCGGGGAACTGAGACAGGGAGAACCTCGGTCCTCTGGTAGCACCCAGCCCAGCATGGCCACTGTGCAGGGTCACAGCTCCAGGTGTCCCATGGCCGCTGTGCTGTAGCAGATGAGGGGATGGAGCTGGGGATGGTTTTGGGAAGCCGGGATGGAGGGAAAGGCACCGAGGCTGAAGAAGTGGTGAGAGATGCTGGTCTGGGACAGAGATGGTACCACCAATGGGTGGCACAGAGACGGTGCCCGGTGTCACCAATGGGTCTGTCCTCTCTGCACCCTGCCATGCAAGTGGTCAGGTGGCAGCGTGCAAGGGAGCTGCTTGCAGCCCTCAGGCCTGTGATCACGCTGGGATTTTGGAGCTAAACAGATCTTCCCCCACCCAGTGCGAGCCTTTCCAGGGGGGACGGAAGCGTGCTCAGCCCTGCCCCAGCTCCGCATGCAGCAAAGAAGAGGCGATTCCTTCCAGCGCAAGGAAGATCCCGAGAAGCTGGCCATGGATGTCCTGCCTTCCCCGGCATGTGAGCGATGCCCTGAGCCCGGCGCAGCCCATCCCCGCTCAGCCCGGCCTGAGTTACGCTGTCGAGGGGAGCGGGACGGGAGCCAGGGCCCAGAGGAACTCAACCCAAGGGCTTCCCGCAGGGCTGCTGCCTCCTGCCAGGGCCAGCCCCGGCTCCCCCGGGACACGCTGAGCCGCAGCAGCCGCTCTTCTGGAGGTGCCAAGTCCCCAGGCAGAGCTGGGGGGCCAGCGGGTGTGAGCGGCTCCCCAGCTGCTCCAGCGCAGAGCCCCCCCGGCAGTGCTACCGTGGGCTGTGGCCGTGGCAGAGCGGGGAGAGCTGCCCCCCGCCCCGGGCACCCCTCCTGCCGCCCGCCGTGTGCCGGGGCTCTGCTCAGCCCCGCTGCCTTCCCCCCAGCCCCGGGACACGCCGGGATGGAGCCTGCCCCGGGCAGGGGGAGCAGCCGGCAGCTGGAGAGGGGGGGGGGAGGCAGACAAGGG
>VZZY01011628.1:115811-128857 GCA_013400335.1 Eurystomus gularis
GTCCTGGGGTTAAAAAAAAACCCGACCCAGCGTGGATCCAAGCTGGGACACGCTGGGGGTGAGGTGGGCACAAGGGCTGCAGGGCAGGAACCAAACTGCAGGTGATGGGCGATGTTCTCACAGACCTCGCAAAGCAAGACGGAGCCGCACCTCCGCCCTAAAAGGCCGGGGGGCCGCAGGGATACGGCCACTTCCCACCGGGAACGGCCCCGCAGCCTCCCCAAGCTCCCATCCCCAAGCTGGCACAGCCCCCCCCNAACCCCAAATAAACCAGCCAACCCAAGAGAAGCATTTTCACACCCTGTCAAGGTCAGGGTGGAGGGGAGGGAAAAGGCGATGGTTATAAAACGGGACCCCGGGATGCTCTGCCCCCCCCCCCTATTACACAACGCTGCCAGGGGAGGAGGGAAGGGATTTAAGAGCTGGGATTTAAGACACTGTTGGCACGACACTGCAGATGATCAGCGACATGGGCTGCTCCAGGAGAGGGAAGAGCCGCCCGGCCTTGCCCGCAGCCAAGAGCGGCCGCACTCACCCCTCGGCGTGGGGAAGGCAGGTAAGCGGCTGCTCGTCCGGTCCACTCGCGGTGGGGCCCAGGCAGGTTGGAGAGCTGGAATGGATGCGCCCGGCTGGCAGAGCCGAGCTGGAGAAGGCAGGGAGGGAGAGAAGGAGGGAGCCCAGGAATGAGGCAGCAGCGGCGATACCGGGAGCCTGCAGGATGTCTCTCCCAGCTGTCCTGCGGCAGGGCAGCATCGGTCAGTGCCCTGCCCGGCATCCCAAGAGCCACAGTCCTGCTATCCTCTCCTCCCCCAGAGCCCTAGGAAGCAAGCTCACGATGCTTCCACCCCTCCTCCTGAGGAGAGTGGCCCGGCTCCAGCCACTGCCTCTGCGCCAAAGGAAGGGAAGAGAGCAGCTCGCTGCGCCAGCCGGGTGCGCGGCCAGGAGCGAGGGGAGCTGGCAGGGAAGCAAGCTGTCCCCGGGGCTCCCTGCAGCTGAGCAGCAGCCTGAGGAGGGGATCAAACAACTGGATCGGCTTTGATTCAGCTCACTCATCTAAACGGACGTGTAAACAAGAAGTGGCAAGGAACTGGAAGGAGGTGGCGCGCACACCCCGCGTCACGCACCGCTCGGGCGGAGGATGAGCTAGCTGGAAGAGCGGACATCCACACGACCCCCTGCCCGGCAGCAGGGAGAGATGCCAGCCAGGCCTCCTGGAGAGATGGGGATCTTTACAGATTGTTTTTATTGATTTTTTTTCTTTTTTTTTTTAGCATGTGCTGGTGTTGCGATCCCTGGAGGCGTGCTGCATTGCTACAGAGCAGCCCTTTGGCTGGGTGGGATGCTCCGAGAGGCCGGCACAGCCAGCTGGCGTGCCTGGTTTGTTGTGGAAGAGGTCACCTGTTCCTGGTTCTTTGTAAACCTGAGCTGTTTCTTCCCCGGTCCCCCACCTCCCCCAGCAGTCATTGCGGAGGAAGAGGGATGCCCCGTGGGTCAGTGACTTGACCCTCTTGCAGGTTCTTGACGAGCTGAGCCAGCCAGCGCTTCGTGGTGGTGTCATCCTTCAGGACCTGGGCAAAGGTGGTGTCCTTCAGCTGGTCAGGAAGGCATTGCCTGAGAGCTTCACGTGCCCTACATCAAGAGACAAGAAACGGGGCCCAACAAATAAACTCACAGGGGCAAGAGGGGAACAAACGCCACTGGGGACATGACGCTTCTTTGCCTGAAGGTCTCCCTGGCAGGGCCAGGCAAGGAAAGCACCGAGCAGCAGCACGTGGCACTCGGCCAACCAGCATGGCTCCCAAACCTCACACTAGACACCACTGAGCCAACCCCGCTGCCCTGGCACCTGTCAGTCAAGAGCAACGCGATGCCAGGAGCGGCCGAGACAACAAATACATCCCCAGCGGCTTCGGGCAGAGCTGCTGACCAGCATGAAATCAGCTGCATTTCATCTCTTGGCTTCTGCTGGCAGCCTGCAGCCTGCCAAAGAGGGGGAGCAGAGCCCATCTTCCACCTCAGCCCTTCCCTCACACGTAGCTCAAGCTACATTTGAGCTCAGGAAGTCGTAACCTGCACAAGCCCCAGACAGTCGCTGTTTCTCTCATGTACCATAAAAGCTCCTGGGACTAGCAATAAAACAAAAAACCCCCGAACCAACCCCAAACCCCGGCCCGTTTTCCACACCGAGCTACAGCTGAGGTCACGACAGACGAGGAACTCGACTCTCCCCAGGTGAGCACTGTCGAGAAGAGCTGCACTTCCGAGGGAGAGGGAGAAGCCCCTGCCCAAACTCCTAAAATGTTTACCTGGGGTTATCGGAAAGGCGAAGGTAGCAGCGGACGACATGTTTCAGCAGCCGTGCCGATGGCTCCTTGGAGAGCTGCAGGACCATTTTACCCTGTTTGACAGAGGCCAGTGCCACCAGTTAAAGTCTTTGTAAGAAAAGCTTCACCAGCAGCAGAGACTGGGAAAGAGCATTCAATCGCTCCAGCTTCCCTCGCATCACAGCCTTTACCTTTCAGCTGGACACCCCTGCATGGAGCCCGGCGCTTTGCTCACCAAGATGCCCTTGAGAAGAGCAGCTAGCCATGACTTGTCTGATCTCTGGTTGGTTTTTACCTCCCCAGGACCGCTTACTGGTGCGGCTCTCGGCTAGATTAAAGAGAACCTGGGGTTTCCCCCTCACGGAGGGAGGTGACCATATCCTGAACGCTTTGATAAGCTCAGACTGAGTCACCCCACGAGGCGTGTTCCCAAGCTCTACAGCACTCCCTGATCTCATCTGCGCTGCCTTCATTTCAACGCCCTTTTAGGACATTGACAATGGCCTGGGAAGCCACGTCAAAGGACTACTTATAGCAAGATCCACATTTAGTATTACCATACACCCGAGAGTTGTATTTTCTCTTTCTGCTACATCCCTCATTAAGCCATTACTGGGAAGCAAGGCCAGGGCAGAGCTCCCTGGCCCAGCCTCCATTTCTCACACCCCGTAGGACTTTGCACATGGTTGCACCTTTGAATGCACCCAGCCTAGTGAACAGCGTGGGTGCCTTCACACGGCTCCTCTGAAGGACTTTAAGAGCCTACTTCTTCATATTTAGGAATCAATCCCATCTGCCCAACAAGGGTTTTTTTCCCCCTGTAAAACCACATTGGCTAGCACTTGCTATTTTCCCCATTAACCAAATTCACCAGTTCTTGGGCAGTCGGGTAGTCAGCAGTTAGCAGATCCCCCTCGTCTGCCCTTGGGCCAGTTTCCTGTTCTCAGCAATTCCCCAAGACACCAATATTTCTTCAAAATAAAGAACGAGTCAGAGAGCTCCTCAGATTGCTCCTGGATGGGGAAATACTAACTTGCTCTTTTAAAAGCATCGAATGCTTGCGTTAACATCTTTGTTATCAGCAGATGAGGAAGTAAATCGTCATCCTCATGAGACAGGAGTAGGCTATCCCGATTTTTGAGATGGGGAACAGGAACGTCTATGAACATTTTAATCTTTCCCCATAGTGCTATTGAATATTCATCACCTCAGTGCTTCATTACACCACAGCAAAGATTTCTTCCGTGCTAACACAGCTTTACACATCCGCATCCTCCCGTGTTCGCACCCCTCCCAGCCTCAAATTCTTCCCTCCCCTACCCCAGGGTTTCTAATTGTGTCCTTCACTTTGCCCTGGAGCCAGATGTGATTTCACCAAAGCTGATCCTTTTCTTGAACGCAGAAATCACGACACGTTGGCTATTACAGACATCAGCTCACGACCGTTCGTATTTTGCTGTTTGGGGGTGAATTAGGAGGTAATCTTCTCTTTACATTTGGGAAAACAGCGGACAAATAAATATTCCCAATGAAATCATCAACATTTCGGCACAGAACCAGCATTGCAAAGCACTTAACTTAATGCTGCATTTTCTTCTCTTGAGACTGCTCTTTAAAAAGCAACCAACCAACTGAACACAAAAGCAGGACAACAGCTATTCCAGGGCAGACACGGACTCCCCTTGACGAGCTCAAAGATAATAAAGCTCAAGTTGGGCTTATTATGCCTGGGATGAACAAATCGTGAGTACCCAAACTTCTTCTTCACAGGAGACAGGGGAATTGACACAAATTGTCTGCTCTCTCTGTGTTCCAACACTAGAATTAGAGTCATAAGCAGCGGCTCGTAGGAAACACATTCAAAGAAAAAAAAAAAATAATAAAGAGGAGGTTGGCTTTCTAGGCAGCAAACAGGAAACCTGTGAAACTCCTTGGTGAAGGATATTGTGGACACAAAACGTCTCCACGGATTTAAGGGGAGGATAGGACAAACACTGGGGGTTACTGCACAGAAAATCCACAACTGGATTGGCGACAGCTGCAAGACTGTTCGCAGGGCAAGTATCACGTACGCTTGCCCTGTTCTCTCTCCTCTGCTCAACCCGCTGCTCTTTCAATGTGTTGTGGGAGACAGAGATGGGAAATGAATGAGCCGTGTGATCCTTCCCACATAAAATGAAATCAATTCACCTCCAACCAACAACCCTGGAAACTCCTTTTCTTCTCTGGAGATGTTTACCTGGTTTATCTGGGGGATATCACAACCAACATGTGGGTTCTTGACACCCAAACCTGAGATATACAGAGGAAACACACGCAGAAGCAGAGAGCTAGTGTCACAAGCAATAAGCCCAAGAAGGATTTCCCTCCCTTAGTCCAGAGAGCAGCGAAGTAGCTGCTGAAGAAGCTGGCTGCTAGAGCATATTCTTTTCTTATTTTAAAGAGAGGAAACAAATCATCTTACCAGTATCATGGCAACATGGGAAAACCGCTCGTACGTCTGACAGATATATGCCAGCCCTGTGTCATCCAGAAGGATTTTCTGAAGAATAAACGTAGCAACCTAGAATGGGGAGAAAGCAGAAAAGAAAGGGGATAAGCAAGTTATCTATCCTGAAAGGGGAAAGAGCACTGTGCTCTTTCCAAGGCAGTCCCGGAGCTCAAAGGCCTTTAAGCAGGCAGCAAATGCTGTACTCGGTGAAAGTTTAAAGCCAAAAGAAAAGGCAGGACACTGCGCAATGCTTGGCATCTCTGACTGAAGAAAAGACAGGGACACAAAGCAGCGTGTAGAAGATGACTGGATGCGTGTTGCGTAAGGCAGCAGCTAGTGCTGGGCTCCCAGGATTACAGCCACACGACTCTGGGCACGGAGCACGAAGCAGGAGAAGGATCTGTCCTTTTGCCCTGCCATCTAGACCACAAGCTGATTTCCATTTTCATCTCGAGCATTACTGGTTCATAATGAGACATGTGACTTTCTGGAAGGACCTCAGCCAGCTCTATCAACAGGCTCCACCAGAGAACCACTCGCAGACTGAAACCTGTGGCCAGCCTACCTGGCTCATCAGACCAGTCTGACCACAGACCCGAGCTCAGGGGGAAAGGGGCCCCTCATCAGAGGGGACAACAAACTGCTTCAGCGTGGTGAACCCATGACCACCACTAACAGCTGCCACCCAACCTCCACGCTGCATAGCTACACCATTTGTTCTCTCAAGGAAAGTTGATCCAGCTCAGCCCTGAAAGTTCCTCTGCAGGGCTGCAAAAAAGGGAGCAGGTGCTGAGAGCAGTGAGGTCTTTCCCAGCAAAACTACCAAGCTCAGGAACTCCAGCTCAGTTTGGTGGCTTTGGTTCGTTTGGGGTTTTTTTGAGGAGGTAAAAACTCCACCCAGAGTTACCCCAGCATTTGCAACAGGACACAAGCCAACTCTGCAGGTTACTGGCTGCCTGGTCAGTAAGAGATAAAAAAAAGCTCCTAATTAAGACAAAAAGAGCAGGTACCGTTTTGGAGAGTTCACTGCCAGACTCCATAATGCGTAAGCACAGGGGGATAATTTCTGTTGTCAGTAAGAAATTTATCACTTCTTGCTCATCGGTTTTCACCAAGGCCCCTTAAAAGAAAAACAAAATCAATAAATGATAAATTGTTTAAAAAAAAGCAAAATCACACCTTTCGAAGAGGGCCTGTGCTGCGTCCTCCCCAGGAATCACTCAGTCTGAATGGCAGGCAGAACAACTGTCATCCTAAACACGCTGCAGCACTCGGCTGGAGAAGAAATCATTCCGGCAGCATAAAAATACTCAAACCGGGGTTAGGGGTTGGTTGTTTTTCAGAAAGGGGATGCATTCTTGGCTCTCTCCAAGTAGTAACACAAGAGGACTGTGCCACCCACATCAATTTCCGGGAAAGAGAAATGCACTTTAAGACCCTCTTACATTATGCATTGAGAGAGAAATGTTTTAGGCAGAGAAAAAAAGAAAAAAAAGAGGATAAGGGGAAGACAGGACAAATGCACACAAGGCAATCAATGACAAAAGCCCAGTCTGCACCCACCTGTCCCAGTGTCTAGCTGGCTGGGCTGAGGGTTAAGGCACAATAAGCGTGTAGGTGCTTGTACTCACAGGAAACATTTTTGGCAACACACTCAGCCTTCCACGTTTTCTGATCAGTGAAAAGCCCAGTTCCTACACAGTAAGAAGAACCTGCCTCCACAACCGATGGAAAAGGAGCAGCCCCTCCTCTTAATGCTACAGGACTCAAAAGATCCCAGTAAAAAGAGACCTGGGAGTTTGGTCGTGCAGCAAAACTATAAACCACAGCACAAACTGCATCCAACTTGATAAGAAACCGGTGCTCCAGCATTAGTCTGGCTGCTTACCAATGACTCCGAGGCTGGTGAGCCGCAGGTACTCAAACGGACGGGTCTTGCTAACTGTGTGCAGGAAGGGGTACAGGAAGAGAGGGATGTGAGCTGCCAGAAAAGCTGACCTGTGGGAAAGGGAGAACACCCAGCGTGAGAGATGAGGAAAACAAAGCGAGCACACAACCTGGCATTACCACGCTGAGCCTCAGACTATTCCTGCCAGGCATCACTGCTGGTGCTCCTCAAAAGAGGGTGACAGGCTGTTCTCTGGTGGAAAACTATGAAGTGAATTTGGCGCTGGGCGCAGCACAAAACCTAACACCTAAACTGACAGTTACCTGCATCGCTGCTTCCAGCTGACCAGGAACAGAGCACGTCCTGTTTTTATTACCTCTCCCTGCCAGCCAGAGCCTCTGCTTTGTACACTCACTGCTGCATTTCACCGTGCAGGCTCCCACGGGCAAGGACGCTCAGCCACAATGCGCATGCAAAGCCCCTGCACGACAGAAACCCAGACTGGCTGATCTCTAGGCGTGACCACAGTTTAACTGTGTGCAGCCACCTTTCCCCAAGAGTCCTCACGCTGCCTTCTGACAATGGTGAAAAGCACAGACTGCAGGGAGGAACCCGGAGATTGCTCTGCTAGCAGAGGGAAGCCCTCTTGCACAATCATCCAACATTCTTGCCATTTTCAGACTGTAGAGGGGCATGGTGTAAAACTACCCTGTTTCTTTGGGTATCATCTCACACAGGGTTGCTGTTTAACACTAGTTTGCAGGAGCTGGAGAACAATTCAGCTATGCAGCACTTTCTTCTCAGCAGGAATAGAAGCAGGAAATCACGGGTCTCTGGGTAGTTTTCTTCTGAGTTTTAGTTACTGACTTGGCTAAACCAACACCATCTTTTCCCCTGCTGACATGGGCAGGACACAGATTGAGACAACTTGAAGTCAGGCACCAGCCGAGGACTCCAGACACAGCTCTGCTGCTGCTTCCTTGCCACACAGTCTCTGGGAAGGACCGTCCTGCACATTCCACCCTTTGGACAGCTGGTCTAAATAACTGTAAGCTCATTAAAACAAAGGTCCTGCACACAGGACTCAGCACAAAGGCACCCTTATCTCTGGCTGAGCTCCCAGGAGATGCCACAAGCCAGTGTTTTGGGAATTCGCAAGATCTCAGGGTGCTCCAGGGAACGCAATGCATTTAAGATCACCATAAAGCTGTCACCCTGATAATCCATGCAAAGAGGTGAAAGCAGCAGGCAACTGCTGATCTTCCAGCTCTGTCCTCTGTACCACGTCTTTTGGCGAAAGAGAAGAAAGGGGTTTGGGTATTTCTGGAGTCAGAGAGGCTGAGCTGTCAACATCAACACCCCAAAACCCCTGCTTACCTCGTTTCAGGGTGCGATGCAACACACTGTAGTAGAGCTAAAGCGTTGCAGACTCTGTTGGACTGATGAGCTGTTAAAGTTGGAGGGTTGATCGATGGATAAATATTTACAATTTCCTAAAAATTAACAGATGAAGAAAAGTTAAAGGAGAAAAACATCAGAAGCGCACCAAAGCATTTGCCCAGCAAGGAACTGTGGTGACAGGTGATGACAGTCTGCTTTCACCAAGCATCCCTTTGAAGTTACGTGGCAGCCACCACGCCGCCCAGGCAAGGGCAGAGCTGGGTCAGACTCAATTTGACAAGGAGTCACAGGAATGCATTCAAATATTCATTTCCGTAAAATGGGTTCATTTGATTTTCTGGCTCCTTCTAGTGTAGAGACTGCTTTGTTTTAAACTTCCAGATTGAAGAGGAGTGTTGTTCCTGTGCCTAAAGGCAGAGCACACCCACTCTATTCATACCCTAGCTGCTGGCACTCTTCTAACTCAATGCAGGGGAAGCAGCTGAGAGTGAGAAATCCAATTCAGAAATCTGCATCCAACTATACTTCCGTCCTAATTTTCTTCACTTGTGTCAGGGCCACTCTGAGAACAGTTTGATATTACCAATCCTGCACTCTTCTTCCTTGCAAGAAGTGACTAGAAGGGAGATAGCCAGTCATAAGCTGTAGTTTGCCCAGAGATAAGCTGAGCCACTCGGTTTCACATTCCTCTGCAAGGATCTCCGGAGCAGCGAGCAGCATTCCCATGCTGCCCTTCCAGTGGGCTACCTGCAAGGGCAACCTTCTGACAAGGAAGTGCTCAAGCTCACCCAAAACAAATGAACCCAGAGATTTGAAGAGTAAGACTGTTGTGGCTCTGCTATGATGTATGAAAATAAGCAGAACGTGATCCACAGGGAGCTCATACACCCAGGAACTTGCCTGTTCCCCTTCCAACTCTGTCTACAGCCCCTGCGCACATCACCTTGCTAGCTACGATGAATGGCAAACGGGCTTCCCACATGATCCAACACTGCTCCCCTCACCACAGGATCCAAGAAACATCATGCTCCCAGCAGTGGCGATGAAGAACCCCACCAGCATCTCCCCAGCTCTGCCTCGTGGCCGCACAAGCTCTGCAATGTGCCACACTGCAGAAGAAAGAAGTCACCAGTGCTGCCCACCTGAAGAAGTGCTGCGATTGTGCCAAATGAGTGCCACAGCATCGGGGCAAGGTCCGGCACAGACTCACGCTTCTTGCTCAGCTCCAGCAGCGCGTTCTCCCGCGTCTCGGGGCTGGACAGCTCATTGATCCACTGGTAGATCTTTTCGCGGTCAACCTGAGCCAGCGCCGTTGGCACAGGCTGGGAGGGAGACGAGAAAACTTTAGTTCAAACATTTCATCCAAGTCTCACCCAAACCCTTCCCACAGCCTGGCGGTTAAGCAAAAAAGCGCTCAACAAACTATTGACGGAGGGACGAATTAAAGCTGCATCAAGATGCTCCGAAAAGTGATCCCTTCCTCAGATTAGCCTTATTATTTCACCTATGTGAAACACAAGGAGTTTACTTGCTGGCCTGACTCGTTAGGACAGTCTCCCTTAATCCCCTTCTCAAGCAGTACTTTGTAACTTCATTCCACAACGTGAGAGCCACCCTGCTGCCTGTCCATGCCAGCAGAGCTCCTGGGGAGCTCACACACACCTTAGCCAGCTACCATTTGCTCCATCTGCACTAGGCACACATTCATTTCACGCTTCAAATGCAAGCTTCCGCAAATTCAAAGTAAAGCAGATGCTACTTTTTCCTCCCAAAAACACCTATGACATTGGAACCTGCCAATGGGATTCACCCAACATACATTAAAAAGTATATTCATACAAATACTAGAAAAATTCTCACTGCTCCAACATCAGAACAACGCTGTCCAGAGGTGGTACCACCACGTCTCATGTACATCCCATGTATCTTCTTTACGTGCACGGAGCTAAAAAGAGAATTTTTCAAGGCTGATTTTGTGCAAAAACTCCTGTTCAAACTAAACCCAGAGAAAGGCAGATCTGTGTTCAGCCACAGCGTGTTTTCTGCTGCTTGGGAGAAATGCAGGATTTCTCTTCTGCTTTTCTTGGAACATTAGGGAAAGAACTTCATCAAGGCCAACGAGTTTTCAAGTTCACAGAATATGGGAGGGCTGGGAAAGAACAAAAGCGAAACAGGGAATGTGGGATTGTAGCATAGTTTCTGTGGAGAGGGCAAGGCACAAGTCTGTCAGTTAAAGTTTGTTTCATGCCTCTGCTGGCACAAGCAGCATTCAAGGTGCAAACAAAGGCTCAGCTTCCCAAGTAGACAGTTTGGTGATTCAGGTACAAAATTCTGAGCAAGACAAACATCAGCATTAAAACCTCCCGTGTGAGCATTTCCAAAAGACAGTTCAGAACCTATTCAAACATTCTGCTAGTGTTGACTGCTCAAGTAAAGCACGGCCCTCTTTGTATGCTGCTGCTCCCAACTCAGCCCGCACACAACCAGCTCAGCATCCCCAGGGGATGGCAGTCACGGCTGGGAACAGAGAAGGGACTCTATTTCAGTTGGTTTCCTTCTTAAACCCAGACTGAAACTCCTCATGCGTGTACCACCACAGACACGAGCGCTGCCTGGACCCGCACTGACAGCAACGCTACTCCTGAGTGGCTCATCACCGAGGCACTGAAGAGAATTAAAAAATCAGTTCAGGAATTGAAAGTGGCTGGAACCAAACCCGAAACCATATGCCAGAGGTAGGCTCCCAGAACTGCAGCAGGGATGAAGTGAGACTTCCTAACCTTCAGCAGATACCTCCAGAGCTTTCCCGTCTCTGCTTCTGCAAAGGTTACCCTCCTCTGTTCATCCACATATTATATCCATAGTCAGGTCCGAAGAGATTCTTCTGTTGCTCTGGGATTTCTCTCCCTCAGCCACTTCCATTGTATTATTTAACTTAAATGTCTACATCTACATAAATGTTCTGTTATCAGAACGTTTATGCTCATCTTTCCTCCCACCCTCTTTTCTTCTGTCGTCCACTCTATTTTATTTTATTTTTTTTCCCCAGAACCTCACACTAAAATTTACGGTGCTCTTACAGCTGGAAGTGCAATTCCAACGGCAACTCCTACCCTGGAGCTCAGAAAGAGAGGGAGAGTGAACAGAGCTCATTTGTTTTTATTTGGGATGGTAGCGACAAGCAGTGTAGCAATAATGTTGTTATAATTGTGTTATCTAAAGCTTCCATCTATTTTTCTAGACTCACTGGAAGTTTCAGTTCCTGTAAGCTTTAATACATCGACCCTTTAAAAGCACAATCATGTGCTTGTGATCCCTAGAGAACACTAAGCAGATTTTCCACACAATTAAGTTTATGATGTCCAATATCTCTCTTAGCCAGCACCAACTGTTTCTCCCAGGCTTTACAGTCGCTCCTCTCGCTTTAGTTTAAATTGAAAGACATAATTTTTTTTTCCTAATTTCCTACTTTACTGTTGTTACCCCTTGCCCCTATAAACCTAAAATCCTGAGGAACCCTACGGGCTACACACAAATCCTGCAAGCTCTGAGACAGAACCCTGCAAGGCAGACTTTCTTTTGCACACAGGGAAAGCAAAAGTTACCAACAGCATCTCAACACAGCGCTAACCGGCCTCCTCTGCGTCGTGAAAGATCTTGGAACTCTTTCCTCAAGAGAAACAGAGTTACTTCAAACATCCGTGACCAATTACATCTCCAACAATAAACATCAAAGTGAAATTTGAGCGAATTAGCTGGCTTGAGTTGGGATTTCAACGTCTTACTGCTAGTTACAGCTATATTTGTTGGGTTTAGCCTGTTGTTGAGCCTCTAGCACGTAATACTCTCTTTGGGTCTGAAATCAAAGTGTCAGCTTTATCATGACAGCGTTCACAACACCCAAAGGGATTCCTGAGCCAATTCACAACCCTGCTAAAAGGTAACATGACTTACTGCAGCTCCCAAGCTCATCTCCAGAGCCAAACACCCTTCCCTGTCACCTTTAGTCTAGGCATACTAACCAACTGCGGTAGGAAATGTTTCAATACAAACTACCAGCTAGTAGGAGTTATGTATAAGTTAAATAAGTTATGTATAAATTAATATATATTCAAATGAGTCCCAAAATAAAGCTGATTTCTATTTCTGAAACAGATTATTTGTTAAAATTGCCTTTAAAAAAAAAATCCTTTTCTAGAGAGGTGACTAGAACACTATGATAGAGGATTAATGGGAGATGCAACAGTCTCTCAGGCATTTCCACAAGCACTTAAGAATTACATTGCTATAAAAATGTAAACGCCGATTTAGAGAGTTCACTGTGATCTTGCCCACCCTTCTTTGCTCCAGAAAGTGTCACTTTAAAAACAGAAACATTTGCCAGCACTCCAAGAACCAATTTAAAGTCACAAGCATTTAAACAAAGCGAGAAGACTTTAAAAGTTTTCTCAGCCCCTGCTCGTAAGTACTTTACTCTTGTCTGTTAACTAGTCCAAGCAGATCCTTGAGCTAAGTTCATTCGAAAGCAGCTCTGACTGTTGCTCTTGCAACACTCCTCCCAAACCCAATTCACACCACAGACTCAATCAACGCCAGGAAGTCTTATACACGCAACGAATGAAGAAGTTAAAACCAAAACGCAAGCCTTCTCAGATGGGAGATAAGATGCAATAACCACATCGTTCAAACTCCTCTTCCTTTCTTTTAACCCAGCCAGGCCAAGGTACCATTCAAGTTCCACCAGCCTGAACATCAGGCACCCCATCCCACCACAGCAGCTTCCTGAGAGGGAGAGGGGGGAGCACCAACTACAGGCAGCACGGCAAGGTACTGGGGGAAAAGGGAAGAAGGCACAGGCACAGCCTCTGCATTTCCTCCTGCTTGCCTGCCGCGCTGGGGAACTTTTCGCTATCTCCTCTCTCCCTCTGCAGCGGAGGCCAGG
>VZZY01011628.1:129978-142651 GCA_013400335.1 Eurystomus gularis
GGGGGGGGGTGTAGCCCAGGAGGGCACCGCCGGCCCGGGAAGCCCCGGCCGGGCCCTGCGGGGTGACCGCGGCTCCCGTCCCGTCGGGAACGAGCTCGTTCTCCTGCCCGGGCTTCCTCGAAACTTCGGTTCCCATCTCTTAGCGGGCACTTTTTGTACTTCCCGTCAATCGGTGGCTTTAGGGATTCGCAGGAATTTCTGTGCCTGGATCGGCGCTGCCGCCCTGCAGCCGGGTGCTGCCGGGCCGGGGAGCACTTCTGCTCCCGTTAGCGTATTCCAAGTTGCCTTCGCTTGTGTTTAACTCTCCTTCCATGTGTCTGAATCACAGCCAAACACTTCTGCAGAGCTTCTACACCACCCTTGCGGGTTTCTGGAGAAGCTATTTGGCTGGTCTGTTTACAAGCTTCTCCTTTTTAACAGGTTTTTAAGGTGGGGTGCGCTCACTCCTCCCTGTGAGCAAGGATGGCTCCCCTGAAGGTGCACGGACCTGTCCGGATGCGCAGCATACAGACCGGCATCACAAAATGGAAAGAAGGGAGCTTTGAAATTGTGGAGAAGGACAACAAAGTGAGTCTAGTGGTTCACTACAATGTTGGAGGAATTCCAAAGACGTTTCAGGTACACCCAATATTAAGGCTTTTGTTGGAGCAGTGCATGGGTTGTGCTCTGTTGTGAACAGCTGTCCTCTTCAAGGCTATTAAGTGTCGCACAAACTTCCTTCTGTCCCCGTCTCTTGTTCCTTGCTTCCTCGACACTAATCCCTTTGTGTAACTCTCCTGTAAATTATTCACGTGTGTGGTTAAAGGATCTGCCAGGGTCCCCACCGAGGCACTGCTGAATGGGAAGAACCTTCATGTGTGCTGTTAAAGGATCTGCCAAGGTCCCATCAAGGCACCACTGAATAGGAAGAACCATAAAGCAGAGAAAAGTTACCAAAATATGTAGATAGCATCATGCCTCTCGATTTTTGGCACGTGTAACCTTTCTGTTACCGGTACCTTTGCAGAATCTCTACTAGGAGTTTTCCATGCTGAAGAGTCACAGTGTTAACACACTTGTTGCCTTTTGCTTGTTTCTGTAAGACTCTGCCAAACAGCAGTGGTTGCAGTTTTAGGTTTTAAATCTGCCAGGCAGTGTTCGTCCCTGGGAGGCTGATGGAGATGACTGTTAGAGATTCTCTTGCAGCGTTCACCCTAAATCACCCTTTTTTTTCATTCTATAGTTGCCTTCAGCTCCGTCTTGCTGCTTTTTTGTGCAAAACGTGCCATATCTAGAGAATGTGGAGTGTTTTTCTGTAAGAAATTTCAGCTTTAAAAATACGTAGAGGATATAAGAGCAGTTGGAAGAAAAAAATAAAGTCTTATATTATTTAGCAGCTTTGTAACAGCCTGCGCTCATCTCCATGTTGGCTTCTGCTTTCTTGTGCCACAGTTTTTCATCAGCGGTGTTCACCAGGCTCTTTCTCTGAGCCGTTTATTTCTGCGTGTGCACTCGGTGAAAAAAAAAGTTCACTTTATTTTTTGAAAGACCAGATTTTGCTGCCGTAGCGCGCTGAGGAGTCTCAGCGAACAATCTGTCAGCCTGTGTTGCCTTGGAATCGAGGCGTGAGAAAATGATTAGCTGTGGATTGTTCCTACCTCGGGTGCTGTAGACTTGAAAAGCATCGTCTGGCTTCTCACGCGCGATGCTGTGGCTGCGTGTGGGATTTAATCCAGCCTTGGACCATGTTTTTGGGAAGAGCGGTCTCTTCTTCCCCTCGTAGCTTCTTCCCTGGGTGCTCGTTCTCCCGTGCTCTCTGCCTGGATGGGTGTAAATGTGGTGTGACAGTGACTGGAAAGGTGGCTCCGTGGGGAGGATGAGCCTAGAGGACAGCTAACCATGGCCTGAAGGGGCAGGTTTTGCTCCTAGATTCTCACATCTACTGACTCCAGCACTCATCGGATCTCTCAGTGCGCTCCTGAAGGGTTTTCACGTGAATTAATTTGGGGAAAGGAACAAACATGAGATGTGACGAAGAGGGGTGATAACTGCACCGTGTAGTTAGGACCCCAGCAAAGGAAGAGGAGGAAATGCCTCCTCCTCTTCCTGTAGACCAATTATTTTTGTTTGGTTGGTGGTTATTTTCCAGTGGGATCTGCTTTCTGGTCCTGTTCGTGTGGAAGCGACACGGACGCTGGCACAAGAGCGTTGGTGGGTGTGAGCAGTGGGCAGGGAGAGCTGCCGGCCCCTCAATTGTAGTCCATGGGAGCCAGCCCCAGTTTGTCATGGTGCTCTGGCCAGTGCCTGACAAATTCCGGATAATTTTGCTTTAGAAGTAGCATTCCTGTTATTTGACGAGTGCTCTGGGAGAAGTGGGGGAGATTTCCCCACCTTTTTTGACTTTTCCATAGAGGAACGTTTAGATGGTATCCAGGGTGGTGTTTCTTTCTATGGTGACTGGTGCATCATCCAATGTCTTATGTCAGATGATGTGTTTTACTGATGTTCAAGAGTTTTAACTAAGTTGTCCTAGATGCAAGATATGTATTAAGAGGAATATTTCATTTGCCTCCACCTCCCAAGACTTTGTGATGCTGCCTAGGTCATAATGGGTGCATGGAGAGTATGGAAGGAGCCCTCTCACGATAGCATTTTGAGTTGGAATAAGTTGTTTTGCACCGAGATGGTGAAGTAACTGTAATCTCTTTTCAATGGCCTCAGCGTTTTAAGAGAGGATGAAAAATTTGGAACCTTCTTTTCAAGTCTTAGGTCTTTGAAGACATTTTTAGCTTCTATTAAAAAAACCAACACACCCCTCAAACCCCAGCAAACACAAGGATTGAGCACAAAGTATTTCAGAAATGTAATTTTCCCAGCAAAATAAACCCTTAGCTTCTGATTGAGGTGCGTTTCCAGCCCCTCTCATAAGCTGCTGTTGTGTCCAGATTTGGCTTTCTAAGAAACTAGAGGTCTTCATGGAAAAAAAAGAAATCTCACTGGTGTACATGGAGTGCCTTTTATATCTCAGTCTTTTGTATACCTGAACAAACTTAAGTAAAACGGGGCAATAATTTTTATTTTTAAAAAGACAGGTTCTAGAGTGTCCTGGGGTGCATTAAGAAGAGTGTGTCCAGCAGGTCGAGGGAGATCCTCCTCCCCCTCTACTCTGCTCTGGTGAGACCTCACCTGGAATCCTGCGTTCAGTTCTGGGCTCCCCAGTTCAGGAGGGACAGAGATCTACTGGAGAGAGTCCAACAGAGGCTACGAGGATGATGAGGGGACTGGAACACCTGCCTGATGAGGAAAGGTTGAGAGACCTGGGCTGTTTAGTCTGGAGAAGAGAAGACTGAGAGGGGATCTAATGAATGCGGATCAATAGATGAGGGCTGGGTGTCAAGAAGAAAGGGGCAACCTCTTCTCACTTGTGCCCTGCGATAGGACAAGGGGCAGTGGATGCAAGCGAGAGCACAGGAAGTTCCACCTCAACATGAGGAGGAACTTCTTGACTGTGAGGGTGACAGAGCACTGGAACGGGCTCCCCAGAGAGGTTGTGGAGTCTCCTTCTCTGGAGACTTTCAAGACCCATCTGGATGCGTTCCTGTGTAACCTGCCCTAGATTCTATGGTCCTGCTTGGCAGGGGGGTTGGACTCGATGATCTCCAGAGGTCCCTTCCAACCCCTGACATTCTGTGATTCTATAGAGCAATGGAGAACAAAGCTTTGGCGTAATTAGCATTCATGTCTGTTAATTCATCATCATTACTTAGGTAGTGTGGCAACGGGCAGGTCAGGCCACATTCGGAGAAGGCTCCAATCTGGTGGGCAGTTGCCAGTCCTGGCATGGAGCTCATTATGTAGCTTGTGCCTGATCTTAGGCAAGGCTAAAGAAGCAGCAGCAAATTGAAGGATTAAACAAAAAAAGAACAAGGGAGTTGAAAATGAGGGTATGCTTGGGTACGTGTTGTCAGACTTCCCCACAGTCTGCAGATGTGAGGTGCTCTTACGCTTCCTCTGCTGTAGGAGTTACCCTCAAGCTTCGTGGACTGTAGAGACTTCGCTGAACAGCCAGTTCTTGCAGGTGACTTGGCGTGAAGTGACAATTAAGTAATGGTGTAATAAAGTACCAGCGGCTTTATTAGGGAGCACAAAATTATTCTTGTGCTTGGCACAAGTTTTGACACCACTTAAATATTGTGGTGTTGCAAACGGCCGAAGCACGTTTCTTACTGACTTACTCCCTCAGCGTGTTCTTTGAGCTGTGTCAAGTCTGTGTGCCCTGAGAGCAAGTTATAAAAGTAACTAGAAGCTTGTACTTAGCACTTAAAACTTTCCCCATCTTAAATTATATTTCGGACGTGGTGTGGAAGTTTCAGACGGCTCAGTGGGACTGTGTGATGCTTTTATTCCTTTACGTTCAAAAATGCTGCCCTCAATAGCTGAGCAAGTTGCAGAAAGCTTATCCAGGATTATAAGGAGTGTCGAGCGATGGCAATACTGGCCTTGCAGTCCTGTCAGCTTCCTGGGTGGCATTAGTTCTGTGATGCTTCATGTTTGCTTGAAACAGAGCAAGGTGTGAATGCCTCTTATCCTCTCTATCTGAAGTGTTTTGGTTGCCTTTAAGTATTTTGGCCATTTAAAAATGAATTTGGTTGTGGTCACTTTCTTCTTTTCAGCTAAGCCATAACATTAAAACTGTGAATTTACGACCAAACGGTAGAAAACTGTGCTGCCTGATGCTCACGCTGAAGGATGCCAGCTTCCTGACGATTGATAAGGTACCTTTTAAAGATGCCAAT
This sequence comes from Eurystomus gularis, assembly GCA_013400335.1. NCBI lineage: Eukaryota > Metazoa > Chordata > Aves > Coraciiformes > Coraciidae > Eurystomus > Eurystomus gularis. Next base: position 134,754 of record VZZY01011628.1, read on the forward strand.
GAAATGCGGATGTATTTGGATGCAGTCCATCAAGACAAGGTTCATACTGGTAAGTGCAGTTGTTGTAAATCATCTTAATAACGTTTTGGAGAGGGGTCAGTGCTGTGTTTTCTCTTTTACCTCATCGTTAGCCCTTTTGTCCTCCTTGTGTTACTGAATTTTTGCGTTTGTGGAAATGCTTTCTGGCCCTGAGCCCTAATTTTTGTCGTATCCCTTTCTCATAACATAACCTTTGTCATGCAGAAAAATAAAGGAAGATTAAACGGGTAGGAATTGTTTGTTGTCTGTTGGTATTTGAAAAACTCTTGCCTGTTTATATCACACCGGCATAGTCTCTTTCCTTTTTATTTTATGTCTTATTTTACCCTTTTTAAAGATAGTAACTTTAGTGCCAGCTGAGTAAATGTACACTCAGAATATTGTACTGTGCTGGCAAGTAATCCAACGTGTCCCTTCCAAAATCAACTCCAGCTAAATAACTTCTTATAAATAAGAATGCCAATCAGTTCAGTGACAATCAGATCGAACGTTGTGTGCTTTTCCTGTCAGTTGGGAAACCCTCTCAGGGATCTGGCAGCTTTGGAGGTGTGCTGGGCAGCAGGACCACACAGAAGGAAGCTAATAGGCAATTCTCTCATATAGAGAACCAGGTTTGTTTGATTTTCCCTTTCCTTTCATTCATTTCCTCCTCTCATTCTCTTATTGTATGTTGTAATGGCACTATAAATACTTATTTTGCATCCCAAGTGGTGTACTCTAGAGGGCTTAGATGGGATGGTTGGCAATGGTACGTCTTCCTCGGGAGGAGCCATGTATCCTGTATGGATAAGAAAAGTCAGTGTCTGGCTGTGGATGTGCTCTTCATGCTGAGGCAGAGAAGCAGCAGGAATAGCAGACATGGTTAAGACTCGCTTCTCGCAGAGTTCTGGATGTCTGTGTTCGTACTGAACATCTTACGTAGCAGCCAGACACGTTATAGTCATCACGGGTCTTCATGAGTTTCACAGACTTCAGCCAAATGTATATATCGCAAAGCTGCGGGCCTGGTTTTGTATCAGAACAAAGTTATGGAATTTCTGGCATCCTGCTCAGATTTTGGCCTAAATTTCACGGTGGTTTTCCTTCAAAATATTTTTCTTCTTCCTTTTCTCCCCGCACACATTTCTTGGTGCATCTACCGACTTTAATTTGCTTTCTCTCTGTGAATATATTTGTATTACTGCCCTGAGGGAGCGTAGTTTTGATGCTGTCCCAAAGCAAATTTCACATGTTGCTTAAAGGCAATCTCACAGTAAAACCTCTGAGGCTCTGTATGCAGTGGTAAGGTTAGACCTGTTTAGTTTTCAAGTCTAAAATTGACCAACATGCCTTAGTCAACCAACTGTTAGCTCTCTCCATGGCACAGCATGTGGCACTTGCTGGGCCCAAGGCTGTCAGGGCACTGTTCTAATTGCGTGGGGTTTCATATGGCTCTTTTTCTTCCTTTTTGTACCATCCAGAATTGACCTGGGGATAGTTAGAAATCGTGCTTTGAGTTTTTTAATGTCCAAGCGTGTAAAGGAGATTTAAAAAACTAAAGTTCAACTGACTTAGTGCTGGAAAACGAAAAGGGAAATGGGTTACTGCAGTAGAGTTTCATGTTTGTGGCAAGCATCGATACAGTCAAGATTTTACCTCTGTCCAATTAGTCTTAAACCCTCTTAATCTCTTACAAGTAGCGTGTTTTTGCCTTTGGCTGCTACGCTGTAGCAAGTAAAGCAGAGGTGCAAATGCTGGGTTAGACTCAAGAGGGTCCCGTTTTTCACTGTTCCCCTTGTCTCCCTGCCCTCCTCCACCTGGGTTTTGCAGACTCCTCCCAAAAGAGTGACCGTGGAAAGCAAGGAGGAAAATACGCTTCGCAAGGTGCTGGGTACCCCAGCAAGGGCATCCGTTAAGAATTCCACAGGACCTGGAACACCTAACAACAGGGTGAACATGTCGGCGTCTCCTGCCTCATCAGTCCCTCACAGAACAGGCTTGTTGGAGAACCGGTAGGAGCGTTGTCCTCTTGTTACAGTATCGTCAAAATTTAGCTCTTTGTAGAGCTGCAGTGGAACTCAGTACACCTAGGAGTAAGAAGGGAGTACGTTTCTCCCTCTAGTTCTGCTGTTACGTTTAACAGGATGTTAATATGTGCTTTTCTAGCCTCTGGCTGGTTCTGGCACTAGAGCTTCATGAAGAGCTTAAGAGTTGGGCAGAGCACATTCTTCTCTGTAGGCTACGTTATAAAAGTGGAGATTGGGGAAGATAGAAAGCGTTGAGGAGTTCTGCTCACTTGGAAGAGGTTCATTCACTAGCCTTTCTGAAAGAGTGACCGCTTCAAAAATTTTCTGTCCTCAGTGAAAAGAGGAAAAGAACCCAACCCGCTGGCTCAGAAATGAATGAAGATTATCCCAAAGAGAACGATTCTTCAACGTAAGTAACCATTCTTCCCAGTTTGTGATTTTAAACTCTTCGTTCATTTGTAAAGGTGAATTTTCCTGGAGTGCTTGAGTATTTCCTGGCTCAGCAACATGTTACAGGCCAGCCAGTAGTCAACTGGTGAACGTTAACGGGTGTTTGAAGTGGGATTTGCGTTCAGGATTAATGAGGGAAATTTAGCCTGCTCTAGCAGTTGATTTGCAGGAACTGGCACATGCAAATTATGCGGCATCTTTCTTTTTTGGTTTAGTCAGGATTGTCCTGTGTGCTGTACGTCCACAGCAATAGGTGCCTTCTTCATTGAGCTTGCTTTCACCCTTTTCAAAACAAAATTCACGAAGGGGAATTGCTGTTTGGTGATTTGAAGACCACTGTGTATTTGAAATCACATTTAATCCTAAGAAAGAAGGCTTATTTAGATGAATTGGTTAAACTTATCTCTGAGTAAAGCTTAACTGGTCTATAGTCAGGTATTAGAGGTGATAGGAAATAAATGCTTTAAAAGGAATTGTAAGTATCAAGCAGGAATATCCTGTATCTTCTATAACTGCACCGACTTAGGCTCTTGCTTGTCTGTAGGAATAATAAAGCCTTGAGTGATCCTGCGTGGAAGTACTTGAACAGCAGCAGAGAGAAACAGTTGAATCTGAAGCAGACAGAGGAAAACAGGACATCAGGTAAAAAAAGAAGTAAAAGTGAAGCCAAATGATACTTAGCGTTGACAATACAATTTTGCCTGTTTGATGTTAGTGTAGAAAGTTGCGGCACAGATGGTTTTCCTGATCTGCTTTCCCTGTGCCTCTAACTTTCTTGTTTCCCACAAAGCTGTACATGAGAGACAAACAACTTGCCTTCATTTGGAAATCCTGTCCTGCTCTAGTGTGACCCTGACCTTTATACTTGGGTGCTGATGCCAGCCCGTGTGCTGACTTGCTTGAAAATTCAACGAGCCGCTCCAAACTTTGCTCCGAGCTGCTCTTCCCCTTGGGAGGGGATTCCTCTAGACACCTAAGGATTTCCTTTTTGCTTGCTTGCTTGTTTATTTTTTAAAACTCTCCTTTGCTCTTAATGCCCACGTGAATCGTAGGCAGGTTTTGGGGGCTGAAAATGTGCACTGTTTGCTTTTATTTCCTTGTATGTTCCCCAGAACTTAGCAAGGGAACTCTTCAGGGCCAGGACTTTTGTTCTGCTTAGCAAAGTTCTGTTGGATACTGGCGTGTGACAAGGATTTATAGACAATGTAGAAATATTGACAGTATGTACCTAACCTAGTAAGCAGCACCGTTCTTCAGTTTTATTAATAAATACCGAGCCTCTTTCCCCATGAAGAGGAACGCATTCGAGATCTCGTTTTTATGGGGAATGTTGCTGAATGCATTCTTTTAGTGCAGCTCTGATGGCACAAGCAGGTTGCTGATGGAGCCTGGCAGGTGAAGGTTCACCTCTGATTAAAAACCTGGTTTGCTCTTTCAAATCCAAAATTAGATTCTGGGAGTGTATACCTGCAAGTTCAGGTGACAGTATGCCCAACTTGCTTCGTTTATCTGCATTTTTCAGAGTTGCAAGGCTCACGCCACTTCAAGCTGGGATAGAAGCAAATGTTTATTCATGATCCAAACTAAATTGCACTGTGATGGCTGGTTTTTTGAGACTTGAGATCATTTTTGTTTTTTACACGGCACCATCTGAGGCTTTAGAGTCTCAGGATCTGACACAGTGATACCAGAACAATGAAACAATCGTCGTTTGCCACGAGCACATAGTAATTTACTGTGGATTTTGGAGTGGGAAGATTAAACTGTTTTCACTTCTGCATATTTACCTTGAATTTTGAGAGCACGGTGTTGGAAATCATTAGTGAGTTTTCTGTGTGTTCCTTGTGTATCTGAACAAGAGGTGGGTATTTAATTATCTTTCAGATAGTTAAGTCCTTTCAAGGACTTTTTAATATTTCACGTTGCGATGTGGATTTGATGAAGGTTTTGGTATTACACCCACTGAAACTCCAGCGTTTCTTTACTTACAGATGATTAAAATTCACATTAGTACTTCCAAGTATTTGTGTTCGTACTTCCCCAACCAGCTCTGGAAAACAGCATTTGAGGGTTTTTAAACCTTTTGACTAAATACATTTGAACAAACTGTATATTGTATAAACAGCTGAGTTACCGGGAAAAGAATGACCTGCCTCTCTTTCTGTTTTCTCAAGGTATTTTACCACTTCAGTCATCATCCTTTTATGGCAGTCGGTCCTCATCAAAAGAGTTCTCCACTGGCAGTTCCACCCTGGACAGGTACGGCTGATTCACCGGCATGAACTTTAAATGACAGTTCTTTCCCAGGAATTAGGATCTTCAGTTTCCTGCCTTGTTTATCACGTGGTATGGAGCTTATACACGTAAAATGGGGTTGTTTTTTTTTTAAAAATGTCTTTTCTCCCCACCAGAGTACAGTCTAGATATTCAGTGTGGCTCTAGTAACGTCTACATGAACTCCAGTCACTGCTTGCACGTTCTAAAATCACACAAGTCTATTATTGTGAGTGACTGATCCGGATAATACCTAAACTCCAGCGTGATGATGTCTAAAGTCTGTATTTTAACAGCAGTGTTTTAGTAATACTGAATCCTGCTGAGGCTGGGATTCTTCTGCATTTGACACTGTGCAATCCAACTGCCGGACTCTGCCCTAGAGAGATGAGATGCGAGATCAAGGAAGAAAAGAAGCATTGTCCGTGCCTCACACATGAAGGACCAAGGTCCAGAGTGATTCAGTTACGAGAAAAAGAGGCTGAAAACGAAGCCTCTGGCCCAAACGTGAATTTTAAGCGTGTCTTTGGAGTGGTGACCTCATGCTTACACAATCATTCCTCTCATCATACAGTGTGGAGGACTGTTAAATATCTTAAAGACAAAAGACTGGGTTACACTGCAGACATACTCATGTGGGTGAAGAAATGTAACCAAAGAAAGTAGGTGTGTGGCTCTACCAGCCCTTGTCTTCTACAGCGATACAATTCCAGTGTCATGGACTGTAGATATTTAAGGAGAAGAGTATTAGCATGGAAATCTTCTAATTCTTATCTTTTTGTGGTTTTAGGTCTAGTGTATCCAGCCAGACCCCTTCAGCCAAAAGAAGCCTGGGGTTTCTTTCTCAGCCTGCCCCTCTTTCTGTTAAAAAAATGAGATCTAATCAAGACTACACAGGGTGGAACAAACCTCGAGTGCCCCTTTCCACCCATCCTCAACAACAGTTACAAGGGTAAATTTAATTTTCTTTATCTAGCATGCACACTTTGATCACCAAACATGAGACAGGGAGCAGTATTCCTGGTTTGGAAATAGGTAATCTTAAATTCTTCTTGTAAATGTGAGAGAGATAATTATTTCAGGTAATTCATGTTCCTTTTATACGCTTTCACCGTTTTATCTTGGGTATACCCACACTGTTTTTTTAGAATGTGGATTGTAGAAACTCACGGATGCTTTCCTGATAAATGCCACCTCCTGTGAGTTTTCCGTTCAGTTTGAAGGGCAGGAGGAGAGCTCCAGGAAGAAATTCTGTGGGGAGTGGCTGGGGTGAACGTCCCTCATGTTGGTAGGGCCGTGTTTAACAGCGACACGTTTACACATCGACGTACGTACCGTGTTCAATCTTTTTTTTATTTCAGATTTTCAAACTTGGGAAACACCTGTTACATGAACGCCATCCTACAGTCCTTGTTTTCAATTCAGTCTTTTGCTAACGATTTGCTCAAGCAGGGTATCCCGTGGAAAAAAATCCCACTCAATGCGCTCATCAGGTAACGTTCACTTTCTAGGAAGGGTATTTTCCCTTTTGTTGCTGAGAAACTGGTAGTGGGATCCTGAAGCAGCTTTGTAGAGGTCATTTGTTTGTGTAGATGATAAAATAAATCCTTGACTTCTATGGATTTTGGAGGTTTACTTTAGAAATAGGAAGCAGGCTCTTAAAAATGGCAATGCTGAATACTGGGCAGTCTGTTACATCTTCTACTGTGTTTCTAGGGGCAGAGTGAAATGCAGAGTGAAACTGCAAAATAAATAGCTGCAGAATAACTTTTTTCAGACGTTACCAGCTAGGCTTTAAGCTGGTCGCAAACTTCTGATATGAGGGTTTATGCCTTTTTGGAAAATATCCTGTGTTTAATAGCTGTGGAGAGTGTTTGAGTTCTGCATACTTAATCTTTTTCTGAATTCAGCTGAACTCTCAGTTCAGTCAGACCTCCTGTCAAGAAACTCCAGAGGTTTCTGTAATATGTAAAACTCTCCTTTCTCTTGGAAACTTTGAGTGCTGGTGCCATTCAAATTCCATTGTATGTCTATCAGGAAGACAAACTGCTCTTTGCCCTATGTAGCACACTCCAGGCCATTTAGAATCACAGAATCATTTAGGTTAGAAAAGACCTCAAGGATCATCAAGTCCAACCTTCATCCAACATCTCCCCACCCCTAGACCATGTCCCAAAGCACCACATCTACTCGTTTGTTGAACACAAAAAGGATTTTTATTATATATGCTCACATGTCCCTCGTTTCTTTTCTCTCACTAAAAGAGATTTGGGATTATCAGATCCATTTCTATTGGTTTTGTAGTGTTTTATATCTTTTGGGGTCGTTTCTGTTTTTGCTGTGTCTTCTTGACCTCTTCCCATACTACTGGGGACCAGAGGTAGTTCCACGTGCCTCTTGAAATGCCCTTTCCCTAATTTTTGTAGAAATACCTCTGAAGCCTGTACTCCGTGTACCTAATGGTAAACTGTGTAGGCAGAGCTTGTGCCGTAGTACCTGTGACAGAGGGCAGCGTGTGCCCAGGTACAAGTCAGAGTTGATACCCAGTAGCATCTGCTTTGGCTTCTGTTGGTTTGGGTGTCAGCACTTGATCTAACACGATGAGAGCTTTTTCTTGTTGAAAAGTGATTGCCTGTCAACTGGGTTGTGGTGAAAACACCGGTGAGACACTGGAATGGGTTGCCCAGGGGGGTTGTGGATGCTCCATCCCTGGAGGTGTTCAAGGCCAGGTTGGATGGGGCCTGGTCAAGTGGGAGGTGTCCCAGCCATGGCAGGGGGGTTGGAACTAGATGATCTTTGAAGTCCCTTCCAACCCAAACCATTCTATGAAAATGGCACGTTTCCCAACAGGCTTCACTGAGCAGTCTTGGGGAGTTAGGAGAGCACACACTGGTCCTCACTCAGCAGAACAGCAGAATATCACATCTGCTATCACATCCTGGACTGCATCAAGAGAACTGTGGCCAGCAGATCAAGAGAGGTGATTCTGCCCCTCTGCTCTGCCCTGGTGAGACCTCCCCTGGAGTATTGCTTCCAGTTATGGAGCCCCCAGCACAAGAAAGATGTGGACATATTGGAGCGTGTCCAGAGGAGAGCCACCAGAATGATCAGGGGAATGGAGCATCTCTC
>VZZY01011628.1:142746-177472 GCA_013400335.1 Eurystomus gularis
AGCAATCCGACCTAGGTAGATGTCCCTACTTGTGTAGGGAGGTTGGACTAGATGACCTCTAGAGGTCCCTTCCAGCCTGAAACATTCTAGGAGGTTGGATTAAATGATCTCTAAGGTCCCTTCCAACCTAGGCGATTCTATGATTCTATAATATAGCAGAAATAGCAGAGCTGCTGTAAACTCACCAGATTCTTTGGGGAACTGAGTATTAGTGGTTGGTTTGGGGTGGGAGGGGCTCACACAGGTCTCTTTCTCTTTTTTTAATGTGTGTGTGATGGAACATGATGTGTTCCCATCACCTTCCCATGTCGGTACTGTGACCAAAACTGTTGTGCTTGGAATACATTGGGTGTGTATTTCCTGTGACATTGTAAAGCAGTCATGTGTTGCAACTAAATCCCAGTAACTGAGAGGCATAGGTGAAATAAATTTCAACCATTTTTTTAACAAAGTTACCAGTAGCACTACATGTAGCTTGAACTCCTCATGGCTCTCTGTTACAGCTTCTTTTTTCCTACTCCCTTGCAGTGTTTTACTGCCAAAAGAAGGAAGGCTTTAAACTGAGTGGAAATTGGAAAAAGAAAAAAATAGAAACCAATCTGACCATGCAAGTTGTATTTTGATGATTTTTTTTTTGTGTTGCTTATTTTGGGCCCATATGGTTTCGTATCTCCCATCAGTAGAAATGTGTTCAAAAAGCATTGTGGTTATTGGGTTTTTTTTTTTCCTCTCGTTGGAAAAGCAGAAATAAGCGTAGAGAACTTTCTAAGGCTCTTCTGCTCACCTTAAAAGTTCGTGGCATTTTTTTTGTTCGTTTGGCTCCTGACGGCCTCAGATGAGATTTCAAAAATACTCCAAATGGAAAAGGTTAATTATCTATGAGATACTTTCACACAGAACCCCTAAACCACTTATCGCAGGAGAAAAGCTTTTAGCGACTTCTTCAAATGAGGTATTGTGAGTTTTCTTTTGTCCCTCTGAAGTCCTGGAAAGCCAATCAGTGTTTCATTGCGTTGACCTCTGCAGACGTTTTGCCCATCTGCTTGCTAAAAAGGATGTCTGCAGCCCCGAGGTTAAGAAAGAGCTGCTCAAGAAGGTGAAAAGTGCCATTTCAGCCACCGCGGAGCGATTCTCCGGCTACATGCAGAATGTAAGTACCGTGCTGTCCAGAAACTATTCTGTGTAACGTGTTCAGTGCTTGGCCTGCACTGAACTCCTGTCAAGCTTCAACTCTTATTTGACAGTGGCTTTTGACTGAGTGACGATTGCCTGCTGTTTGTTAGAGCAAAACTGCCTTAATATCACCAAATACAATGAACTGAAGCGGGGTTTCCCCGGCCTGCGTGTGCTTCAGAGAAAGGGGCTGGATGACGTTGTACAAAATCCCATTGATGAGTTTACCCCCTTTCTAGGACGCGCATGAGTTCTTGAGCCAGTGTCTGGACCAGCTGAAGGAAGACATGGAGAAGTTAAACAAAACTTGGAAGAGTGAGCCGGTCCCTAATGAGGATAACTCCCCTGGACGGGCTTCTGATGACCTCTCAGCCACCAAAGTTTATACCTGTCCCGTTATCAGTAACTTAGAGTTTGAGGTTCAGCATTCTATCATTTGCAAAATGTAAGTGTGCTCGAGAGCTTTTCTCATACGTACCTTAAAAGACTGGGAAGCGTTTCCATCTTGCATGGCTTCATCTGCAGGCTAGATCCAGAGCTAAGAACGATGTGGTTTCCAAAGCTGTAGATTTAGAAAATCCTCCATGTAATCCTCGTTATCAAACTTTGCTTTGCTCTTTTTCCCTCTTAAAAAAATGGGATGCCATGTTTTTAATTTGTCCTTTCTAAGAGCTTCCAGGGAATGGCGTTTTCCTCTGTCTCTGTAGCTTATTGCAGAAAAAGATGTAAATCAGAGTTTCTGGGCACTCGCTGTGTAGGACCCATGCAGCAGATTCCTGAAATTCCACAGAGTTCTCGTGAACGCAGATATTTGGGAATATTCTTTTGTGTTGACTGCATTAGTTCCCTAAGATAATTAAAAGTAATTGGATGCAAGTGATAATTTTTGAAGATGAATGACCATAGGGTCTTTTTTTTTTCACTCCCAAAAAAAAGGCGGAAGAAAATTGAGGGTTTGGGTTTGGTTTCTTGTTTTGTTGGGTTGTTTTTTAATGGACTCTACTGTTTTGTTTCTAAGATTGAAAGTGTTTCTAGGCTTTTCCTTCTTCTGGGCTGGGCTCACTTCTTTTCTCCTCAGAGTGCTGAATGAAGCAGATGTGGCCATAGAATCATAGAATGTCAGGGGTTGGAAGGGACCTCTAGAGATCGAGTCCAACCCCCCTGCCAAGCAGGACCTATGGTCTAGGGCAGGTTGCACAGGAACGCATCCGGATGGGTCTTGAAAGTCTCCAGAGAAGGAGACTCCACAGCCTCTCTGGGGAGCCCGTTCCAGTGCTCTGGAACCCTCACAGTCAAGAAGTTCCTCCTCATGTTGAGGTGGAACTTCCTGTGCTCTAGCTTGCATCCATTGCCCCTTGTCCTATCGCAGGGCACAAGTGAAAAGAGGTTGCCCCTTTCTTCTAGACCCCCAGCCCTCATCTATTGATCCACATTCATTAGATCCCTCTCAGTCTTCTCTTCTCCAGACCAGCTATGTAGCAGTCACGTTGATTTCCCTCATACCCCATCACTTGCCTCTCCAGAGCAGTCTGTGGTTTGTTGTTCTCACCCTCACACCAATGTATCTTTCAACTTCTAAAGCATCAAAGTGAAATCCCCAAAATGCAACTTTGCCCTAAGCATCCAACGGTTCCATTCCGATGACTGAAAAGAAATTATTGAGCAAGAGGAATATATTTACTGGGAAGTTACTTTAGCCTAAAAAACTGTAAGTTGTCATTAATTTCAAGTGTGTTTCTTCTTTAGGTGTGGGGAAACAGTCACTAAACGAGAACAGTTTAATGACCTCTCCATTGACCTTCCTCGAAGAAAGAAATTGCTTCCTTCACGATCCATCCAGGATTCCCTTGACCTCTTTTTTCGGGTACATAGTTCTGGGATATTTTTTTTAATTCACTGTGGAGCGTGTGTAGCTTGTGTACCATATGGAAATTTAAATGGTGTAGCTGATTATTGGTTTCTATGTGAAATAATTAACTTTGCACTTTTTTGAGGCTTGTGCATTAACAGTGTACAGGAGGGGGTTTTTTGGTAAAATTTGGTGCAGAAACAGATCCTTACGATACTGCTGTGAAATAGGTAAACTTCCCCATTTTCCAGTGGAAGAGTTGAGGCATAAACAAATACAAAGGAGAGAAGGGAGGCTGTCAGATGCTTCAACAGCTTATGCACTGGCCTAATTTAGCGTGGAGGAAGAAGGTCATGCAGATATAACAATTAAAAAAATAGTTGTAATATGCGGATGCTCTAGAGCTTCAAGGCGAGGTTTCTGAAAGCTAAAAATGAGCCTTATGTCTGTGAATTATGTTGTATTTTGTCAGATCTTGAGATGGACTGTGGTTCTTATCCATTTGCAGATAGTGTTTTCAACAGGGTAATTGGTGCGTGTTCTTCTAAAAGCTGGTGGGGTCTTAGGGTTTTAAAAATTGTTCAAATTCTAGTGGTGCCATTTGGCCTCGCTTACAGAAAAGGGCTGTAGGAACGTTTGATGGCAAAGCTGTGTGATTTCAGCACAGCGATGCCTCCCCTTTTGTTCTCTCAGAACTCTAGTGCAGCACGTCCTTGATAAATTTAGGTGAGGGTAGCCTTTCAGGAAGAAAGTTGAGGGTTTGAACAGGAGAGAGAAAGCAGCTTCATGGCAAATTATCCTGCACCAAAGGTTATTAGAAAAAAAAACCCAAACAACTGTGTGTGGGAGAGAAAACTGGAAGCCTTGCAAGATTGTCCCCCCTCTTTGGAAGGTAATTTATCTCAACTGTGGCTAATTCACTGGTCTGCAATAGACTTGCAGGGAAAATTCCACCTGTATTAGTGGCTATCTTGTCAAACTGTAAGCTCTGCGACCCATCTTCTTATCAGATGCCCTCTCATGAGGTCATGTTGAAGGTGATTATAATTTTAAGCATCCCTGCTGTTTCGAAGAACTTCCACGACAGCCAGAAGCGATGTGGTTTCTGCTGAGATTTGTTGGACGTGCCTTTTGTTCCACGAGTCAATTTTTGTGTTCTCTTAAACAGGCGGAGGAGATTGAGTATTCCTGCGAGAAGTGCAATGGAAAGTCCGCCGTTGTCACACACAAGTTCAACAGGCTTCCCAGGTAGGTGCTGACACGTGTTCCTCTCTTTTCCTGGAAGCACGTGTTACAAAAGCACAAGCAGAAGTCCCTCAAGGAGTGAAGCTGGGAGGATGGGTAGGACAGCGTGTACGGGGTCGGCATGAGAGAAGGGTGCTCGTGCAGACAGTAGTCTTCACGTTCTACTTTAGTTTCCCTCTAAAGAAGCTCTCTCGGCCACCCTCTGCAACACTTCTTTCTTCCTCCCTATCGCTCCCCAAGGAAGGCTGAGTTTTCCCCTTCTCTTGTAGTTTCTGGGAGGCGAGGAAAGCTGAAACAGTAAATAAGTTCTTGTTCTTGGAAGTTCAATATTTTGTGCTTGATGGGCAGGACTGAGATGGAGGCATTAGTGCCAGCGGGTCTGCAGAGGGGTTTGTTTGGATCAGTTGATTTTTCCCATGCTGTAGCTGTTTTATCTCGCGGAACAAGCAGGGTGCTTTGAGGAAGAGGGCAGGCACTTTGAGGGTTAATGGCATGCTCTCTAATTTATAACCTCGTAGCTGCGTTTAGCTCACTACTTAAAGCGGAGGTGCTCGGAGGCAGGGATCATTTTCTCATGGGATGTAAAGCTAAAAGTCTGTTGGATGACTTTATCTGGCCTCTGTCCTTCTCCCAGGTACACTCATACCGAACCCCCTAACTTTGTCGTTGGCTTGTGTTTTGCCTAAACAATGTATTTATGCTAGCACTGCAAAACCCTCGTGAAAGGGTTTTGAATATTTTTGAATATTAGTGCAACAGAAGTGATGATCCAACTGCGTGGTCTGAATAGACAGCACAAAGTGCAGCATAAGGGAGGAGATTCAGCGTAGGGAGACCTTTTCAGGCTCTTTATTCTGTTGTGATCCAAAGCTCTTTCAAAGAGAAAGGGTCATGATGGGTAAACCAAGTGCACCTCATGCACTGGGGCACAGTTCCCGCTCAGTTTGGGGCAGCTGTGTGATCCCTCCATCACAGTGTTGAACATCTGGGAGCAACACACTAGCATTCTGGCCTATCATGATAATATTTTGGTTGTTTCTTAACTCACTGCTTAGTAGAAAGAAAAGCTTTGGTAAGAGCCGCCTGCTTCTGCTTGACTGAAGAGCAGGGTGACACAGGTCAAAGCAGGAAGACTCTTGAGTCAGCAGAGCCTGCACTTTGCACCTTGCACAACGTCGAGTGATGGACAGGAGGGTAATTACCTGTCTCTTGCCAGAGGTGGATAGTTTCCTCGCCACCCCAGAGTAATAATCTGTTTTAAAGTCAGGTGAACACAGCTTGTAAACAGAACTACTTGGATTTTTAATAGATTTCCAACCAACTTCTGTCTTGAGATTAACGTTTGTCCTTCTCTCGTACCTCTCAGGGTCCTGATCCTTCACCTGAAACGATACAGCTTCAATGTAGCGTTGTCTCTCAATCACAAAGTCGGGCAGCAGGTGGTTATTCCAAGGTACTTAACCCTGCTTTCACACTGTATGGAGAGCACTAGGCTACCGCTGACGCTGGGATGGAGCGTCCATTCTGCAGTGTAAGTGTGCAACTCGTGATTGATCCGTGCCCTTTTAAGCGTATTTGTCACGAGGTAGGCAGTTGTCAGATCTCCTCCAGGAGATGTCTGGGCAAGGAAACGTTAACGTTATGTGGCTTCAGATGTGCGCTGCTGGTTTGTCGTGGTGCCAGCAGGAGAACTTGTGTGGAAAGGAAGCAGTTGGAAGAGTTAGTGGGGCATTATCTAGGGAGTATTTGGTAAGATAGTATTCCTCACTGTCTTTGGAAATAACTTCCTGTCCTTTTTAAGAGAGCTTCTGTTAGTAACTGCTAAACTTCATGCCTCTCAGTCCAGGATAATCTAGATTACCTTTCCCTTCACAGGGAATGCACAACTCTGCCTAGGAGACATAACTTCCTACTTTTTCTCCTCATTTCCACTTGCACCTCCTGTGCTGTCATTCATTTTTCCTTGTCTTTCCTGTGCTGCTGTAGTATCTGAGCACACGATATGCTGAAAATGCTCTCTCCTTTTCCCTGTGACTAACGTTTCTGTACAGCTGCTTGTCCGAGTCTCGTCACAGAGATGAAATGTGCCAGTTGTCACATCGGAAGTCTGTGGCAGAATGAGGATCAAGAAACCCTCAGGTCTCTTCTGGTCTCTGCCTAGTGACACAACCATGGTAGCTGTAGTGAGTTAGGACACCTCTGGTGCAGCGTGGCCTGGTGTTCTTGTGCTGAACATTTAGTGGTGTTTCAGATTTACGTGGATGTTTCCCAAGAGTTGGCTTTAACAATAGAAATCTTAAACACAACAGCTTAAGCTAACCACAAGCAGAAACGCTGGAAAGGATGTTTGAAACAGCTTTCCCATGGCTTATTTTTTTTAGTCATTGACCAGAGAGTGGAAGGGTAACTAGACCAGAGAGAAGCAAACCTGGTTTGAGGGGGGAGATTAGAAAAGATTTCTGTGTTGGCAGCCATCTGGCGGATAGGTGTAGTGATAGTGATGGACTTGGAGGAGCCCGTGAAAGCATTAAATGGAGCAGGAAGTTCCTTTAGAAGAATCTAGGTAAGGGAGGAGAAGCAGAGAGGTAGGACATGCCAGAAAACCGGATGATCCAGACAGCAGCAGGAGACTGTGGTTTGGGAGCAGGAACTCAAGTGCTGGTGGGAATTAAAAATAAAGGAATGAGTTGTCTTGACATGGGAACCCAAAGCCTTTAATTTGCGAGCTTGTCCCTAAGGGTGCATCTCTAAGTGAATCAAGTTTAAAAGGATTCTATATGGTTTTGAACAACTGTTGTATATTTATAGCATGATGGAGTTATTACTCTAAATCTAAGCAATTAGCAAGTACATAATATATTCCACTTGTTTCTTTGGTCCTGGATTTGCATGCATAGCAGACAAGTAAATACCTATTTTTTTTAAAGACTAACTGCTACAATAATTACTTTGCTTTTTTTAATAGTTCCCGTCCATTGAAAGCTTCCCAAATGGTGAATTCCTGTACCATAAGCACTTCCACACCTTGCAGGTGAGTGATGGCTCTGAAATGCCCATGACCTGGTGTTTCATGGGATTTTAAGGGAACTGAAAACTTTCTCATTCTTCTTTGACCTTTCCACATTTTCTATTTGTTTTCTTTGCTTTGTAATTTTTTTTCTATTGTAGGGAATTATTTCAGCTACTGTCTTTTTTCATATCTCGAGTTTTACTGGTGCTACGTGGTAGCTGAAATTAATATCAATGGTGCAGTTTGCCTAGTTGACATGATCACTTTAGCATTTCTTTTGAGAATCTCTGGGGACTTGTAAGTAAGCAAAGATGATTTTTTTACAGAAGGCTGAGCATCCGAATGAGAACTAGATTTAGTTTGTACAGATTTGTCAGTGCCAGGTATCTTAAACTAGCTTCCATTGGTAGTTGCAAGTCACATATATAAGAAGCAAAATGGTTTCTGATTCTGCAGTCTAGCTCTTTTCTCAATTCTGGCTCTGTGAGCCCCAACGGTTGGGGAACAAACAATTTAGTTCCTTAGGTTTATTTGCAAAGATGAGAGGGCGTGGGTTTTATAGGCCATTTTGAAAGGCTGGGTTTGGATCCAGTGTAAAACGTGATACAGCACTGGATGGTTTTGCATTGTGGAATTACTTAAAGACCAAATTTCTTAACTGAGCAGAAGTCACGACTTCCCCAGGCTCCCTTGTCTTCTGTTCTAAAGAAGCAAGAATTTATCTTCATGAAAGAGCAAACAGGAAAACTAAAACTCGTGCACATTTGTGCTTTTTATATCCTAGTAGTGGTGTGGGAAGTCCTGAGTCCAGCTTAGTAAACCTCAGAAGTCCAGTGTTTTGTGCTGAGTTCAACACGTTACTGTGGACTTGACTCAGGTGGGAGCTGTCTGGGATTGCTGGGGGATAAAGTGCAGAATCCTCAGCCTAAGCAGCAAGAGCCACGCACTTAGTAACTTGGAATTGAAGTGGGTATGGCAGTTAACTTAGGAAAATACAGCTTTTCTGAAAACCCCACCTGCTATGTTAACAAACCTTCATTGCCCATCCTTGTGGTTTGTTCCCCAAATGGGCAGTGTGAAAGTTGGGCGTTAACGCTTCTTTAACAGTTACTTCGAAACATAGAATCGTTTAGGTTGGAAAAGACCTCGAGGATCATCAAGTCCAGCCTTCATCTTACATCTCCCTGACCCCTAGACCATGTCCCAAGGCTCCACATCTACTCGTTTGTTGAACAGCTCCAGGGATGGGGACTCCACCACTGCCCTGGGCTGGGAGGTGGTGGCTTCGTACGGATTTGTCCAATGCTGTGAAATTTTCTAGCCGTGTTTTTACTTCACAGAAAGTACACTTTTAAGTCCAAGAGCTCTGCAGCACTCTATGTAGATTCTGACAGTGACGACGAGCCTTTGAAACGTTCTGTTGCCCATAGCCAAAGGTTGTGTAACATCCAGAGCAGAGATCAGCAACAACTGCAGGAAGAGCCAGAAAAGGTAAGAGGAAGAACCACCAACTTGCATATACATAGACCCTGTTTGTGCTCATGTCTGGCCTGGGCTTTTCTTACCATAGCCTATGAGTAAAATTGATCTAAGATAAGGGTTTTTTTCCTCCTAATTAGCATTGCAAAATTGGAGTACTTTGCTAATTGACCTCTCTTGTCTTGGGTTCCCACTGGGAACAGAGGTAATTGGCGTTGCAACTGCCCTTGAGTTTGCAGGTGATGTGCACCAGCTGCTCAGCAATTTGTGAGTCCTTTGGGTAACTTTCCCCAGTAATGTTCCCAGGCTGAAATATAATGGGCTGTCAATAATAAAATTATGCAGTAAAGCCCTTGGTTAAATGAGATCCAGTACAAGTTGGGCTAAGCAAAATACTCAGTTGAGAGAACTTCTTGCCCGCACAGTCTGTGTCCCCTTTCAAGTGTGGCTTTTTAAATGCTTTGAGAAACCAGAGCTATCAGTCCTTGGAGGTGGGCATGTAGAAGTGTGTAGAGATGAAGTTCATTGGTGTAAAGGCACAATTAACTTCAAATTACCTTTGAGCTCTTTGTTGTGAGTAGTACTAATGTTGCCAGGGTATTTTTTGCCTCTGTCAGGGCAGTATCTTGACAGGTAAATGAGTTGTGTGGGAAGGAATGATGACCCAGAAGGGAAAACACGAAGGATTAGAGGATTATCTTGCAGTACCACTTTCTTCTATTAAGAGTGTTACAGGCCTAGCGCTGTCCTAAGCACCCCTGGTTCTCTGAAGTTTGGACAATGTTTGTGGGGTTATTTTAATCAAGCAGAGGCTTGTGGTCTTGATTATGGCATTAAAGGCCAGGCGTAAAGCTGGCTGAATAGCAGTAGGCAACAAGAGGAAGATACCTACAGTTCCCGATCTGATGGGAACATCAAACCAAGGGAGCATCCTGATCCACTCAGTATTTAAGAAATGATAAATAATGAGAATTTAATTTTCAGAAGACCCAGAGCCGGGAAGGGCTGCCACTGTGATGAAGCTCAGAACTACGGTTAAGCGTGATCTTGAGGAATCTCAGAAACTGCATGGCAATGGGAGAGGGTGTTGCGTAGGCACAGGCTGAAGGTGCTCGTCTTCAGAGGACTAATTGACTGTAAATGCAGGTTGGGGAGGCAATGGGCCTTCAGAAAGGGCGTGAAAGGTGACAGCTGGTCACAAGGTCAGGGTAGTTCACAACAAAAGTGTGTAGACAGAGGCATAGCCTGTGGGTTGTGTGAAGTAACCCTCCTTTTGTCCTCAGCACTGAGCTGGAGTTCTGTATCCAGCTTCAGGCTCCAGACTGAAAAGAGTTCTAGGTTTGTTGGAGAGGGGCCAGAAGAGAAGAACATGAACAGTAAGAGGTCTAGAAAGGAAGATTTGGGGGGAAAAAGCAGGCAAGTGAACTTGGGTCCTTAGTTTAAGGGGAGACCTAAGCAGGGCTTGTGTCTTCAAAGAAGGGAAAGAAATTAGTAGAAACACGTGAGCTGTTTTCCATGCCCATGGTGGACAGAACAAGAAGGAATAGACTAAATTACAGGCCATAATTTTTAGATAAAATATTTAGGGAAAACTTCCTGATGCTCAGGATGTGTAGGGATGGAATGGATTGCTTTGGGAGAAGGCAGAAAACCCTTTGAAGGTCTCGGGAACATGGTAGGCAACTGCTGTCCTGCATGGCACATCTGCAGCTGACTGTGGGTGGGGGAAGGAAACTATCTTGTCTTTGAAGTCCCTCCTAATGTGTAGAAAAACTGTCCTAAATGATTCTTCCACGAGTTGTGTTTGTGAGGAAGTGTAAGTAGTCTCTATCGTGCAAGCCCTGTGAGTGCAGAAATTGTGGGAATAAAGCCTATTAATTTGAATAGCAAATTAATTACAGGCTTTCCAGCCTGTTGTGGGAAAGAGGCAGTGGTGGTGATGATTCCACGTAAGTGACTTCGTTCTTTGTGACCATGCACACTGGCCGTTCCTCAACCACAAGCCTGACCAACCATTTATGATCATTAACCAGCTCTTGTGTCCTTCTCAGTGTTGTCCTGGGAGGACTTGGACCTGGTGCTGGTCCTTGGAAGGGGGATTACTGCTGCTGCACCGTGTCTCTTGATGTTCTCCTCATAGCAGCGGTGGATGGGGCTGCATTAGGGCTTGGCAGTCACTTTGTAGGCTGGTGCATCCCCTGCAGAACACTGCTTGCAAACCAGCCGTGTCCTATGGAGAACATTGGGTGTACGTGGCATTGGGGTGTAGGGGCAAATAGCAGTTATCCAGCTGAAGAACTGCAGCTTCTGTGAGGTCTGCCTCTGCAGATGAAGTACTTCTTCAAAATACTTGTTCAAAGCAGCCTGTCTTAGAGCCTAAGCTACTTTAAATCTATGCAAATAATTCCTCGTAGAAACGTTGTATTCAAATAACGCACAGATGCTGCCAAGTCTTTAAAGTCCAGCCGCTGAATTAGTGGTGGTTGTTGGCAAAGTGCCTGGAACTGGGGTTTGCTGAAGAGCTCAACCAGTTTTTTACCTTAGTAGCCTACAGGTGCAGAGAGGGAGATCAGAAAGCTTTAAAAAGCAGGTACTCTGCTTTCCTTATTCAGTGCCTGAATAGATACGAGGAGAGACATTTACATTTGCCAGCTCTAATTCTTGGAGGGCATGATGTCTAGAGCAAGCAATTCAGCTGGCTAATTCATTTGCTAATCTTGTTTGATAAGCCAGTTTTAATACAAAATGTTTGCTGTATAAAACTAGTCTTGCTCGTCAATAGCTTGCTGTATTTAAGTTTAAAAAAAGCGGTTAAAAAGATGGTTTGTTCATTTTAACAAAGTTCTGAGATCCATCCAAATGCAGTTTGGAGTAATACCTGGATAAGTAGGTTCTGCTAGAAACTACTTTTCTCTGGTTTTAACATAGCGTAGGGGGAAAAGAAAATTCTAAGCATGCGGTAAGTAGTGTAACTGTGTAAATATGTATATATGGAGGTTAACCTCTTCATTACCAGTTAATACCAAAATGATTGAAATGACTATGCTGGTTGCAAATCAGTACGGTGTAGGAGTTGATGAGTGTCAGTTTTAGGAAAATAACTGAAAAAGGAAAAAAATCAGACTAAGATTAAAGTGGTTTTCCTTTCTTCCAACTTAAAGTCATTCTGTTCTCCTTGGGAAAGACTAATCCCTCCCTTTCCCTGATTAACTGTTTTCTTTCTTGGCTTGCAGAGTCCTGCCCCCTCCAAGATTTCATATGGCAAGTCTGCAGCACCAAACCTGGTTTAAACTGCTCTTTGTACCAGCCCGATTTCAGTTCCTATTCCTCCATCCCTGTGTTCGAGTTCAATCACTCTCACGTTGCTGCTTCAGCCTTTATTAACAAACTCACAATTTTGCTGCTTGTGCCTCAGCACTGACTTGTCAGGGGCTTGAGGGTTCATCAGAACCTAAAGGGAAGAGTTACGTTGTGTATGTTAATCCACGGGGCCTGTAAGAACTGGTTGTAGTTTCGATTTAAATACTCCTTGGAGTGATTGTAGCTACAAAGGTTGTCTCTCCACTGAGTCTCGTATAACTAACTGCTGATAGAGCCAAGCTCCCACTCCCTGGGTTAATAAAAATCTTAAGAATCTCCACCGAAATGTAAAGCTGATGTTATAAACATGTTTATTCAAGCAGAATAATCATAACTCCATTCATCTCCAGGGTTCAAAAAGAAGTAAAATGGAGGGTGATAAACCTGAGCTGAATAACACTAGTTTTGATGGGATGAGTGAAGATGAGCTGCTAGCAGCTGTCTTGGAGATTAGCAAAAGGGAAGCTTCTCTGTCTCTGAGCCACGATGAAGATAAGCCCACAAGCAGCCCAGACACTGGTTTTGGAGACGATGAAATTCAGGAATTGCCAGAAAACCTGGAATCTATGGAGATGGAGAAACCCAAAGCAGCATTAGACTCAGGTAAGGCGCAGTAACCCTCTTCACTGGACTACAGCGAGCTGAAGCGGGTTACTGGTAGCAGCAGGTGGCAGAATCTGGATGCGAGTGCACTGCTAAAACTCCCCGACTTCCTCGGTTTTCTTAGTTTCCCCGCGTATAAAGCGTTTAATTCATTGAACTGTGAAAATGTATTTTCTTGTATGTGTCATCTCCCAGATAAAAGTGAGGTCATCTTCAGCGCTTTTATACTTTTTTCCTCTCCTGATTAACACATGCTTCCGCTGGTTCCCGTACCAGACAATTCAATTGGCTGAGATTTGGTGGTGTCTGGAACTTAATCTGCCATAACCAGAAAACGTTTTCATTTCTGTAGCTGTAGCAGCCTGGGCAGAAGAGCAGCAGTGTTCACGTCGCTGGTGTGCAGGAGTGATGTCTGGGGCTCCCCAGGCTCCAGTGCTTTCATAAATGCAGCTTTGTCGCTAGTGAGGAGTGAATTTAGCTCTGTGTGATTTTTTTCTTTTTTCTAATACTTTTTAATGTGAGAATAGACCCCTGAGCATAAGAGACTCGGCGTGTGAATTATGGCCTCTGACCCAGAAACACAGTGAGCTACAAGAAGACACCGTTTGGTCTCCGTGTGGGGAAGTCGAGCGTCTTCCTTCAGTTGGTTGAAGATTTAAGTGTTTATCATTTGCTGCATGCCTCATGCTTTCAGTCAGACTTTTAATTCCACTAGCTTGGAAAAACGGCCCAACAAAATGCTCTCCTTTTCCTCTAAGAGGCAGGAGGTTAAATTAACAGCGAAAAACCCCACTCATTACCAAAAATCACACCTGATTCAATGGATGAAGGTTGGAGCTGGTGATCCTAGAGGTCTTTTCCAACCGAAATGATTCTGTGATTCCATGACGAGTCTTGAGAGGCAGCGTGTAGGAGAACCAAGTGTGTGGTTAGCCGTGTTTGTGCCCTCCTCTATATACACTGATCTTGCTTGTGGTTGTGTGAAAGAGTCGTGAGCACGGCCACGTAGATGTATCTCTCTCCCGTTTTTCTTTGGCAAGCGTAACGTAATTATTTGAAGGCTCTGTCATGACTCTTAAGCCAAAAGTATGTGTTTAATAAAAGTTTCTCTATTTCCTGATGAAGAACGCAGTTAAACACTCAACGTTGCAGGCAGCGTTCTGTATTTGTGTGTGATCGAGAGCCACAAGTACTACTCGAAGCGTACGGTTTGGCGTTCAGAGATCTGTGGGTATATTGAGTTACTGGTTATGACAGCTGAAAATACCACAGCATGAGTTCACAATCCTGTGTTCTGTTAAAGGAAACCTAGAGACGCTTTCCTGTACCAGACATGATGATTCTAAACATAACGGGTTTAACTTGGTCCCTTTCTTGTTACCATTAGTAAAATATATATATATATAAAATTTTTTTTTTTAACAATATTGTCCCCTCACCTCGCAGNTAGTAAACACTGAGTATTTTGTGGTGCTTTCAAAACCAGCTACTTAGATATGATAGAATCTGCCTCTTCTGCTACACGATCCTCAAATAAGTTGTGTGCGTTGAGCAAATATTTCTTCCTACGCTGGAAGTTTTCAAAGGTCACGTAATAAATTCTGTTTTGTTTTCCATCTTAAGAGGATTAGACTGATGGATTATAGTACTGGTGGTCTGGTGTTTAAGAGGTCACAGATACTGAGACTGCCTTGTGTAATCCTGGCTAATAACTAATGAGCAGATGTTGAAGGCTGTAGAGGGCAAAACTCCGAAGTTTCGCATGTTGCTGGACGGTAGCAGGTCCTGACTCCTCCTCGGCTGCAAGCAAATCAGTGTGTGCCCCTACAGAGATGTGTGCAGTGGTTAAAGGAATGTACATTCCAGGAGCGTGGTAGAACACTTCTGGCTTAGCGTTCATTTGAAAGGTGAGCTGAGAAGTTAGAATCTTCTAGTGCTTTTAAAGCTGTGGGTAGCGTTCACAAGATGTTGTGGCTCTTACCTGAAGCAAAAAGTTGACAGATTATTGAAACAGTGCTTGAGGTTTGTGTTCCCCTCCATCTTACGTAAGATGTGGCTTCGTCTGTCGTACTCCAAGGTGTAATATGCAATGCAAACTTTTCTAATCCGTGGCTCCTTCTAGAGAAGAAGCGTTGGCTTCATGGCTGCAAAAACCTCGTGATGTGTGACACCTTACTGTAGTTCAAGGTGCTGTTTCAGAATGAGCAGAAAAGGCTGGGAAGGGAAGAGGTTCAGAGATTAACCAAATGGTTTGTCTGACACCTGTTAAATAAGTGTAAGACTGTGCTTTGGAGCTTCTTTCCGTGGGACTCTTGGGGGTTTTTGCGGCTGGAGAGCTCTCCCTGTCAATAGATGTCACTGTGCTGCAAGGATTGGGGGGATTTGGAGAGGATTTAGCTGCTAACAAGCAGAGACCCAGGAAAGCATAACTGTACTTTCTGTTTCCTCAGGTCCTGCCAATTTCACTGAGATAACGAAAGATTTTGATGAGAATAAGGAAAACAAAACTCCGGAAGGCTCCCAGGGGGAGGTTGACTGGCTGCAGCAGTACGATATGGAGAGAGAGAGAGAAGAGCAAGAACTTCAGCAGGCACTGGCTCAAAGCCTTCAAGAGCAAGTAAGAAATAAAGTTTGCTTCCTTGAGTTACCTTCCCCAATGCTGGAAATGTGATGACTGAAGGAAAAGCTTGTGTCAGGCAACTGCAGAGGGATTCTGCTGCTTTTTTCAGAGAACCAGATGAGAAAAGGTTTGGGTTTCTTCTGGCTCTGGTGTCAGTAGAGCGATGGCACTGGGTACATCTGGGCACACTTTGTGTGTGTGTTGGAAGTCATGTATCACGTCACAGACCTGCAGGTTTCTCAAAGCCTTTGGTGCGTGTTTATACACTGCCTATAACGTAGAAAAACGATGATAAAGTGAATTAAACTCTTAAACCAAGCTGACCTTTAGCCTCCCTGGCAGTTGCTTCTTGCTGCGTGTCACGTCAAGACTCAAAGAGGCAGGTTTCAAAGCAGGGACTAAGAACGGCCATGCCAGGTCAGGTTAAAGATCTCTCTGTCCCAGTGCCTTGTTTCTGGTATTAGCAAGTAGGCGATGCTTAGTGAGGAACAGGAACTGAGCATTTATGTGATCCTTTCCTGTTAGTAAATTGGAAAAAGGATTCCGCATAATTTAAGCTAAACTAAATCCTTCAAATTAGACTTGGAAAGTATTGGGATCTCGGGTTGCGTGCTAACCATCTGTATTCCACTTGAATTTCGAGACCTGTAACTGATTTCTACAAGTTTAACCGAGCAGCTGAGAGTGAAGCCAGTGCTTGGCCAGGTCTTTCTTTAACAAGATGCCTGTGCCTGCTCTCTATTAATACTAAAGCTGCCTTGGTTTTCCTTATGAGACCTGATGGTTCCGTGCCTCTTGGATTTTTCCCTCCCATTACTCATTATGAGGTGCTGGTTGGTAAGTTCCACACCAGATGTAGCTTTGATTCGGCAGTGCCGGGCAGTGTAACAAAGATTCCCCAATGCTTTAGAAATAGCGAGATAAAAGGCCTCATGCTAATAATATAAAACTGCCCTTTGAGTGGTGTTCTGATACAGTTCTGAAGCGAAAAATCTGCTGTTCTAAGGATTCAGGCACGGAAATGCAGTAGCTTTGGTTATCTTGAGTTGAAATACATATTTAGGGTTCTTGCGTTCAGGTGCACTGGAAGCATTCAAACCCTGAATTAAGAAGCCAGCTCGTTAAATATTATTGGCTGGCTTGCTGTAGCTCTGAGCTTTCAAGAGTGGTGGGAGGAACAGGGCATGATCTTACCCGAAGATTAGAAGGGTTTGTTGACTTGGGGTTTCTTTGCTGCTTGTTCGTGGTAATATTCTTAATACCTGCTTATTTAGTAGTGTCTTTATTTGCATCCTGCCTTTGTGAATTACGCCTGTTAGATAGAACCACTGGCTCTGCTTTCCAATGGCTGAAAAAATAATGAAATCTGTCAGGATTTTAACAACTCTGTCCTCAGCCGGCTTTGAGCAGAAGTCTGAATTTTGCCGAAGTGTGAGGAGCTTTGTGTGTAAGTGACAGCTTTCCTTAGCCAAGGGTTGCAAATTCATTCAGATGCTTTTCAAATTAATGATCTAGAGAAAGCATTTGGTGCTACTAGAGACTAGCTCTGCTGCATACCAAACTTCAGGAGCTTTGACGAGCCTTAATGAAGGTTTGTCCCAGGTTCTGTTGCACGGGAACATTGGGCTCTCGCTGGTTGCAAACATTCCTGCACACAGAACCTTTAATTTACAATGTCAGGTTTGTTGTAGAAACCAGAGCAGCAGAGTTTCAATGGAAAAAAAGAGCACCACAAGAATTTTAAACAGTGGAGTGTCTCAGTGAGCTAAGTTTTGTTCTCTTCCCATTAGGAGGCACGAGAACAGAAAGAGGATGATGACCTTAAACGAGCCACGGAATTAAGTCTACAAGGTGAAACTTATTGAACTTCTTCCAGGATGTTGCTTTTGAGGGAAAATAGATCTGTATGGATGAGTGCAGCTCCTGAGAGTCTGTGAGACAGATGGGATTTCGTGTGTGCTTTGTCATGTTTGGCTTCGCTCAGCTCAGCTTTTGTAGCTCTTGATTCTGAAAGCAAATGCCAGGAAAAACTTAATCTAAAAAAGAACTTATTTCAGTCTCTTTGTTTTTTAATTAGATATATGTGATATATAATATATATTTACTATATTTTATATATAATATTAGTCTAGAGAGAGCAAAACAGACCTTGAAATTTTGCATTCCCAGCAAAAACCAACCTGCTAATGGCTCTGGTCGGGAGCGTAAGAGTTATTTCTTACTTGCACTGACATTTTAATGCCGATAAACGAATGCGCTGGCCTTGCCCAGGAAAGGGAGTAAATGCTCCATCTGCCACGGGGTGGGAGGGAGACAGCCCTCGCTGCAAGGTATAGCTGTTGGGGGTGAAAAAAGAAACCCGAAATACACTCTCTGTCTTCTCCAAACCCAGACAGTGTGGTGAGCCCCAGGCACTGTTTAACATTTCCGTGAGGCTGGCGTGCGAGTGAGTTCATACAATCTGGCAGAGCAGAGCATAACCAAGAGAAAAATCCTGCTCCAGAGAGAGGGGTAACGAAGTACTCTGTTAAAATACCCGTAGTTGCTCAGGCACCTTTAAAGGCCCTTGGTTATTACTGGATGAACCTGTGTCTGTTTCTGAAGTAAAGTTCAATGCTACTTAAGCATCCCTCAGCCTGAGTCCTGTCCCCTGACGAGCTCTGCCAGACTCAGTCCCTCTCAAGCTTTCCTTGATTCGCGTCCAGGAAGAATTCAAGGCTCGAAATCCTTCCCCCTCCTGATTTGCAGTCACTTGACTTCAACAGGGGCGTTGCCTTGAGCTTCTCAACTTGCTACTGTCTCATTTGTAAGGCATCAGCCAGCAGCCGTTCCAGGAGATGCTAAAAGAATATTCTAGCTGGTAGGATTGATCTTAGGAAGGTTCCCAGTGGTGCTGCCATCAAAGAACCACTAGGCACCCAGGGAGCGTTGAAGTGGCCTTCAGCAATACCTGTGGCAAGTGCTTCATGCAGACACCTACCCAAGTGGCTGCGTTTCTTGGCCGTAGTCTTGCAATAGCCCCAGCGAGTGTGGAAACCAGCAGTGAAATATTCTCAGTTAAAGGGATTAATCTCTAAACTTCCCGAGAAGATTATACTAATCCAGCGTCTGGTGACTTAACGAGGCGAGCCGTGTGAGAAGCTCTTTGGCAGAACATCTCCATCGTAAGCGGCGTGATCGTCTCTTAAAAGAAAAATGTGTCCTGAGCAGAGTTAATCTCGACTTCTCATCCACCCAGGACTCCATAGCTTTAATTTAGCTGCTGAAAGCATGAGTACTGTGCAAAATCTTACATTAGTCGGGTAGCTGCAGAATCCCAGGAAGTTTGGAACAGCGTGTACGGGGAGCAGCGGTGCCTTCCGGCTCTCTACAGAAAGCTGCCTGCGTTTTGCTCAGCCAAGCAAACTGGAAGTTCCTGTGGTGAGCAGGCTTCTTACCATTGAGAACAATGAAAAGATGCCCGCTGCCAGCAGTAGCGTTTGGATGCCAGTTTTAATTGAAAAATGCACTTTGTTAGTGCAGTTTATAGCTAAAACTGTAATTCGTAGCTTCTCACTGTAGAAACTTAAGAGTTCACTGACCAGACTTCAGACTAGACTTCACTAGCTGCTTCTTGTAGTGTCACTGCTGGCTGCAGGCCACCGATGCTCTGGAGTGAATTGGGTGTTTAAATGCTCATTTATCATTTAATAAGGCCAAAATATTCTTAATATGCGGGTTGGTTCACCACACCATAGCTCCCCTTCTGTAAAAATATGGGAGATGATGCTAAAATTAATTCTGTATTCCAAGACGCTTTTCTTAACTGTTACTCTGACAAGTTGCGGAAGGGAGAGAGAGTTTTTATTTAGAGATTCCAGATCTCCTTGGAAAGGAAGCTTCAAGCATTAGCGCTTTCTTGCGCTCGTTTATGTAGGTTGATGCACCTCAGCCTGTTGTGAATTCCTGTTGAACTGTTGTTTCTGTGCTATTCTAGAGTTTAACAGCTCTCTCCTGGACCGCGTTGGTTCTGACGAAGACTCTGGCAATGAGGATGTTCTTGACATGGAGTATTCAGAAGCTGAAGCAGAAGAGCTGAAAAGAAATGCTGAGGTGCGACCCATGATTTCAAAAGCCAACTGAGAAATACAGCCCTTCTCTCCCATCAGTTTAGGGTTGGAGGTAGTTTTACAGAGCACATGTAGAGTCTAGAAAGGTCTTTTATGTTCAGAAGTGCAAAGATAGACAATTTCTATCTTTAAGAGTGGAAAAAGTCAAATAATTGGAGTTGCTTTGAGCAGTTTTTGTTTTTCTTGTAATTCTTTACTGTTTTCCTTCCCCTTAAACCAAGAGTTACGTTTTAAGAGTGTTGTCGGTGAATCGTATCAATAACATTTCCTGGTCAGAGAGGATTAAAAGATTGTTCAAAGGCAGTTACCGTTGCCAGTTTTATTGTCAGTGGATAGACCGAGCCTGTTTCCTGCATGCAAAGAGGACATTGTCTGCTGAGATTGCAGGTGCAGGGCAAGAGAGTCTGGGCGACACATCCGGTACGAGCCGTGAGGTCTGGGCACCATTATCCAGGGTATTTTTTTGATATTTCAGAAGCAAGCGTGCTGTTCCCATTTTGCTTTTCTACGTTTATTTGGTGGGTTCGTTCTGACATCAGTGGAAGTTGCTCAGGAAATGGTTGTTTAGAAAACTACACGGCGTAGAGCTCATGGCAGCATCTGCTTTGAGCTCAGAGGAGCTCCTTGGCATGTTCTGTGGCTTGCTGAAGGATTAAGTAAGATGGGAGGCTTTCTCTGGAAGCTTCTAGAAAGGCTCCTTTGTTGGCCTGGACCAGGGCATCTGTTTCTGTAATCCTTGATTGGGTTGGAGCTTTGAAGACGGTAGCCAAAGCTGGTACCTCAGGTATAAATCACCTTGTCTATAAGCTCTGTGGGACAGAAGTGAACGCCTAAAAGCTTCAGTTGAACTTTTTTGTTTTCAGACAGGAGAGCTGCCTCACTCCTATCGCCTCATCAGCATCGTCAGCCATATTGGAAGCACATCATCTTCAGGTAAAAGAGACCGTATTTTATTCTTTGTCTTTTATCTAGCTTAAAAAATACGTAGTACAGAAATCAGACTTACTTGTGGAGAAGAATTCAGGCAGGTAAAGCGAGTCTTCCGTCCTGGCTTGCTGGTGGAGCAGCAGGTTGAGGATGTCATGGTGCCTCACTCTGTGGCACATGGACAACGTACTGCTTTTGGGGTCTGTGGAATTGCTTGTGCATCCTTCGTTGACCACGAAGGATGGAAGGACCAGGATCTTAAGGGTCTTATTAGCATTTAAATCTGGCATAGGTTGCTGGACCATGGTATCCAGCTAACCAGCTTACCGGTTGAACTGCAGCATGAAAAGAAAGGTGCGTTCTCTGTTTTGAAGGTCATTACATCAGCGATGTCTATGATATCAAGAAGCAGTCCTGGTTTACCTACAATGACCTGGAAGTGTCTAGAACTCTAGAGGCCACCGTTCAGTGTGACAGAGACCGAAGCGGTTACATCTTCTTCTACATGCACAAGTAGGTGTCTTGGGGAATTTTGGTGCTGGTAATTACCTGCTGTTCATGAGGAAGTGGGCTTCTCTTCTTCCTCCAGTCCTCTTTGAAAAGTATCTCCGTGTGTTTGTCAGAAGAAATCGTAAGTGAGAATTATATGCATGAATGACAAAGTGGAAGCGCTCTGGGTTCCGAGGCACGCAATTGTATGTCGCTAATACGTAGGGTTTTAACAAGAGGCATTAAATAATCTTTTAAGAAGGGGATTCAGTGTCTCAGCTGTGGTTTCATTGCACCAGGAATCATAAAGGAGCTTGACTTTTTTCCTTTAGTGCTGTGGTACTTGTAAATGCCCTTATCCCCGCTCCTCACGGTTGTGTTGGTGCAGCTGTGGTCATCTCAGGACGTGGGCAAGATGAGGTTTGTAGGCAGAAGTGAGACCTTCTCAGGCACACAGAACTGAAGAAGGGGGTTTTGTGCCTCCGTCTGTTCCCTCCTTCTGTCTTTATTGGTTGGTCTAATAAATATTTCTTTATCTACAGACTGCGTCTTGTGTTACTTCTGGTCCTTTGACCAGCCAGAACTTGCTTTCACTATTGTTACTGTTCTCTGAGGCTTACCACTGACTTTACTCATTGTAATAAATGGAAAAAGAATTCTAAAAGTGCTGTGAGATTCAAGGAGCCTTGCTTAGAGATGCCAGATAAGACCTTTGTGTGCCAGGATCTGCAGCGCTGGAGTTTGTGGGTGAAATCCAGTTGCTGATTCCCTCGGGGCTGTCCTGTGGAGCAGCTTGGTGTTGTACCTGAGTTTCACTGTTGGTCTTTCCCTCTGTCCTAGGGATATCTTCGATGAGTTACTAGAAACAGAAAAAAACGCGCAGCCGCTGAGCACGGAAGTAGGAAGATCGGTTCGTCAGCCTCTGTGAAGAGTAAAACACCTTGTTCCTCCTGAGGAACGAGGACGATTCTGAACGTGTGCCAGACACGCAGGAGTAACAAACAGCTCAGGGCCAAAACAAGAGACAAAAGGTAGAAATATGGGACGCTCGGTTTGTGGAACCATCTGTGCACGTCCTGGGCCTGAACCACACGTTTCAAGCTTGACAACCCAGAGCGACCCTCCTGTGGTGACGTTTTTATCGTTCCTCAATTTTGTCAGCATGGAGCCTTAAAGAGTTGCATCAAGCCACAAGACTACAGCTGCTCATAAACTGATTTAAAAAGGAAAAGAAAAAAAAAAAATAAAGTGCAAAAAGAGACTCGACTTTAAAAGCCCATTCACCGGTGAGACGTGAGTGGCAAAGATTTACATATCACCTGGCTTTTTTTTTTTTTCTTTTTTTCTCCCCTCCAAGAGCAATTTAAGCAATAGATCCTGTAACCTGGCATGTGTTGTGTTAGTAATATTCACTGGAAACCCAGATCACGGCGTGTGCTCTTGCCAGTCATTTTGCAGGCGTTCTGGAATCGCTCGAGCTGATGCGTTCTGCCAGCCGTGGGTTTGTAAGCGCTCCCCTCTTTCCCTACAGTCCCAGGAAACAAACTGTCGGTGCTGTGGAATGTATCGCATACCCGGTGGCAGCTCTATTGGGTTTATTTCGGGCTTGTTTTGTGGTGTGGTTTGTTTTTGTTTTGGTTTTTTTGGTTTTTTTACACCATTTACCGTCATCTTCCTTTAGATGTGAGATTATATATGTGATTTCTTTTTATTATTTGGTTGCATTTTCTTTCGAAGGTGGGAAAAGGGTCCGCAGGGCAGCGCTTGGCAGTTGAGTTGCTCTTTGGTTGAACCACGCTCTTGCCTTGGTCTTCTCACATCCCAGGGGAAGAGGGTTTTTCCTGCAGCTCTGCCTCTGCTCTCCTTTCCGAGGAGCGTGGGGCACTCAAACTGTGAACCCAGAGGAGGCAGCAAGCTTTCAGAAAGCCCGTGTTCAGCATCAACAGGGCGCAGTTAGGAAGAAGTGTTGCGTTTTATTGGATTTAGAGGCATGATGCTCCTTTTATAAGCTCGTTTCAGCAGGGGGGAAAGCCCAAGGACTCCGTTTTTTTTCAGCACCTTCATGCTTAGCAGGGGCAGATGTTTCCTTTTGCTGGCATTACTCATTTCAGAGAAATTCTTGCTGTTAAGCGGCGTCGTTGCTCTCGTTTTGGCCTCTAGTTCTGATTTCTGTGGCTTGAGTTTAAGAGGTGAAAGACTTCTTTTTTAAGAAAAAAAAAAAATTTAAACTAAACAAAGCAAACCACCTTTTTTGCTGTCGAGATAGTTTCTGGATGTTTTTTTTTTTAAGCTATCATTAGGAGTTTCTCAGGAATAAATCAACTGAAGCCAAGCAGATAAACCCATCGATTTAGGAGACAGCAGGCACATCTTGATGGGCTCTTCCACACTCAAGTCTACCGTGGTGGGCTGGCAGCGGGTGCTACCTCAGCGGCCTCTTCTCACCCCTGTGCACAGCAGCAGCGACAGCCAGCGGTGGTCCTCCCCAGGCCGAGCACTCTGAGGACCCCAGCGTGATGAAAAGACTGACTGACCTTCCAGTCCACGTGTCCAGTGAGCCTGGTGGACCTGGTCAGGGTGAGATCTTTGTGGTTGCCAAGCTAGGAGCGGACGTTTAGTTGGAAGACGACAGAGCGTTTATCTCGTAAGATGCAGCCCGAGTGGGCTTATATGTTAATTTATTACAAAGCATTAATACTTTTCTATTGTTGAGACTAATTTTGGTGACATTCTGGGCGATGGGAAGAGGCGGTGACGTGGGAGTTGTCCTTTGAACTGACCACCCCTGCGATGGCGGGAGGGCAGCTCGGTTTTCCCCAGGCGCATCCCTCACTGGCGCTGTAAATAACCGGTGTTCCTGTAGTGTCAGAAGTCAGCTCTGCTTTTTTGGGTGGCAAAGTTGTTTTTCGCAAGGCGCTGCGCTCCAGTTAACTTCTATTAAAAGCAAACGTTGCCTGTTTTTTTTCGATGCGATAACGTTCGTTTCAAACCGGTTTTTGTTGGGATCGAGGTGCGGAAGCTGATGCTCGAAACCAGCGTTCCTCGTTTTATGAGAAGTTCTCGCTTATTACTCCAGCCACTAAGAACTTGCGGACATGCATTAATTAATTTAAGCTTTTTTGTTTGTTTGTTTGGTGTACGACAGCTCCGTTGCACCTTCACCCTGGCAGGAGCATCTGTGGAGCCCCTTTCTTGCAGAAGGCAGCTTTCCCCTTGTCCGAGAGCAGCGGGGAGGGAGGAAGACGAGCGTGTACTCCGAGGGCTGTACTGCCCACCAGCCAGGACATGCCCACCTCTCACGCTGTTACAGCAGCAAGGTCAGGTGGGATACCTATTCTGGGGCGTAGGTAGGTGGAGAAGTTCAGCTGCTGTCCCTCAACGTGTTCAAGCTCTTCCTCAGGTGGACAGAGTCGTGGTTAAACATTTACCCGCTCCTGAATCAGCCCAGTTCAGTCCAAGTGTGGTTCAGCACATAAACTCAAGGATCTTGCTGTTCCTCTTGCCCCGGCAGCTGCTGTCCTGGAGCTCCACTGCCGGACGCCAGCCTTGCCTGCTGCTTGACCACTGCTGGTGTCTGCCTGCACCCCAACTTTTTGGTTCTTTACACTGTTGATGTGGAGCAGCACTTTTCTCTGTGTTTTAGCAGACCTGTTCCTCTCTATTCTTTACCGGTTTTTGCTCTTGGGTTCCCCCCCCGCCCCTTTTTAAATGATGTGTAGATAGATTTTTTTGGTGAAATTAAACCCTCTTTATTAACCCTATCTTGGTTTGGGATCTTCTTTCTGGGCGGCTGCCTGTTGATGCTGCAGATGGTGGGCAACCACACCTTTGCCCTGCCTTTGCCGTGGGGACTTTGCTCTGTTGCCCAGGAACATGGTGTGTGTGTGTGTTCAGCACCTCACCACACATGCAAATCACGGTCCTCCCCACCAGAAACATCACCCTGTGGGGAACTCCCCAGCTCCTCAATGGATCCCTAGCAGGAGGAAGATGCCCTCATCCCCTCCCGGGGCAAGGACAAGCGATCTCTGGTGTCTGTCCCCACACACGGGCCATCCCCTCAGCCCATGACTTGTTTTCTCCTTTGGTCCTGGAGGTATTTACTGAGGCTCAGGAGATAACAGAGGGAGTGGCTCCAGCTCTGTACCAGACCTTTAGCCCCAAGCTGCAGTTGCCTTGGTGGGATGGAGGAAGCCCTGGTTCCTCAGAGGTTCCCGGGGGGTGGGCAGCTTGTGCATCACCCCTGAGTGCTGTGGGGGTGAAGGACAGGGAGGAGAAGGAGCTGAGGGTCCTTCTCTGTGTGGCCCCAGTGCCCAGTCAAGACCCGTGTCCCCCTGTGCACCATCCCTTTGCTAAATGAGCCCCACACCTGAGC
The DNA here is from genome assembly GCA_013400335.1 of Eurystomus gularis. Lineage (NCBI taxonomy): Eukaryota > Metazoa > Chordata > Aves > Coraciiformes > Coraciidae > Eurystomus > Eurystomus gularis. The sequence goes on from VZZY01011628.1 coordinate 167,986, forward strand.
TGAGCCCAGGGGGGAAGACACAGCCCCACTCTCCAAATACATTTTATTTAATAAAAATAATGAACTTGGGGCATCCCTGGGCACAAGCTCCTGCCCTAGAAGAGTCCTTTGTCCTTCTTGAGTTTCTGTTGTTTCCACAAGGGCAGGTTGCTGAAGGCAGAGCGGTTCATTCCAAAGACAGCCTGGAAGTCCTGGTCGGAGAGGTGGTGCTGGGGGAGGAGAGCAGAGGCTCAGCTAAAGCAGGGGGGCATCTCCCAGGTCCCCCCAGCAGCCCCCCCAGCCTCGTCTCACCTCCTTCCTGCTGGGATCCACACCCCGTGGTAGGTCTTCAGCTGAGGTGTTCATGAGTACGTCCAGGGGGAAGGTCTCCAGTTTGTCGGGGAGGAGGGTGGTGGTGGCAGTGAAGACCTCTTGTGTGGATGTGAGCGCCTGGATGAGGGGGAACGGGGTCACATCAGGGACCACCCTGGGGATGGAGGCACCAGGCTGGCTCCAGGTGTCCCCTCACCAGAGGACATGTCCTTGTAGCTCCTTGTGCCACCTGCCGAGGGGATGGAGGGGTTTTCCGTGCCCCCGGCCCCCCCATCTCCCCGTGCCACTTACCGAGGTGAGCTGTCCAAGGCTGCTCTCGTCCCCCAGCTCAGCTCTCAGCGTCTCGTAGGATTTCTTGTCCTGGGAAGGGGACGGAAGCGAAGCGCTCAGCCCCCTGGTGCGGGCAGGGATCAGGCAAACCGCTGCCCGCACCCTGGAGACACTGGCGAAGGGCCCCCCAGCCCGATCTTTCCAGCCCCCTCCATGACTCACAGCCCAGTTGAGAGGGTCCCAGGCCAGGAACCAGCCGGTGAAGGTGGGGGGCTCATAGCCTTGCTTCACCACGATGATGGGGGTGTCGAGGTCGCGCCCGCTGGGGTGGCTCCGCAGGTACTCCTGCACCATCACTGCCGCCGCCTCCTTCTCCGACTCGTTGGCACCTTTCCCAATCCAGAAGAAAACCTGCAACGAGGTGGCCGTGTCTACCACTGCGGTGAGACAGGGCCCTCTGGGGCTGTGCCCAGCCCATGGTTGGGGGCACACGGGTTCTGTCCACGGGAAGGGGCACCAGGATTCCATCCTCAGCCATCCCTGGAGCAAGAGTGCTGGAAAAAAGCATGGGGCCAGGGACATGAGAGTTTCCAGCCTCCAATCCCACCACCTCTGGCTGCTGTATGTCCTCCACACCCCCGGGGGACATCAGCTTGTGGGATCAAAGGTGTCCCCCCACTCCCTACCCCCCCAGCTCACCTGGTCCCAGGTGTCCAGCAGGTAAACATCATCCTCCTCTAGGTCATCCTGGGTGAAGTCTACAATCTCCGTGGCCAAAAAGGTGCCTGTTTTGTTGGAGCACTCAAAGAGTCGGGGGGACACAGAGGGGTTCTCCTCCTGCAGCCTGTCAGGGGGCAATGCAGCTGTGGTGGGAATGGGGCTCACCCCGCTCAGGGACTGGTGACCCATCCTAGCCCCAAGGGTGGGTAGGGACAAGGGACCCCCGGGCACAGGGCTTGTACCTCTTGCTGTTGGCATACTGAGACTTGCCCCCCAGGGCGAGCCAGAACTCAGGTGGCTCCTGTCCCTCCGCGACCACTAGCTTCTCTGTCTTGGAGATGATGTCGGCCACCGTCTTGCCCATCTCACGCTCATCCCCGCTGCAGCCCTGCCAGACAAGCACAGCTGCTCCATCATGGAGCCCAGCCAAGGAGGAGAAAGAGATGGGGACGTTTGGGGGTGGCAGCACCATCCTCATGCCCAGCGGTACCCACCTTCCCATACCAGAGGTAGCAGCAGCTGGGGGTCTTGAGCACGAAGACATCGTTGGAGTTGAGGGAGGAGGCACGGACGGCCACCTCAAAGGCCTTCGTGTTGTACTCATTGGTGCCATGTACGTGGAAGAGGCGGGTGGAGGATGTGGGCTCCTCGCCACCCGCCCGTGAGGTGCCACCCTGGGGGGGACAGGGACAGGAGGTCACCACCAGTGCTGCGGATTCACACACCTGCCTGTTGCCCACCCTCTGGCAGCCCCGCACTCACCGCATACACCACCATCTTGCCCTTGAAGATGGCCATCAGGTGGGCCGGCTCCTTGCCCATGGTGACGCGGATCTGCACGGGCTCATTGTTGTACTTCTGGTCCAGGATGACAGCTTGGTAGGCAGAGGCGGCCAGCTCGTCCGTGCTGGCTTGGCGGCCCTGGGCAGGGCAGGGGGGGCTCAGCACCCACCATGGCCCCCGTGGCCCTCTCAGGAAGAGGGAGCCCTCACGCAGTTCCCATGGGGTCACGCATAGGGGTAGAGCACCCCTGGTCTGGGGAGGTGCCCCTGTCCCCCACCCACAGGTCAGTGACTTGAGGGTCTCACCTGCCAGAGGTAGATGATGCGGTTCACCTTGGACCCCACGAAATAGGTGTAGAGCACCAGATAGCAGTCCCCGCCATAGAAATGGCCCAGCCACCTCTTCTCCACAGGCACCAGCTCCCCATTCTCCACGCGCCAAACCTGGTGGGATAGGGACGGGGACGTGCTGCTGCCAGGGCTGGTGCATCTCCCTGCCCTGCAGCCCCTGGACCCCACAGCATCCGCCAGTTCAGCCCTGAGCAGGTCCCACATTTTGCTGCAACCACCCTACCTCCACCTCCCCGGATCCATCATCCACCATCTTCTGCTGGGCGGCCATCTGGGGCTTGGCATGTAACGTGGTGGCATCAAACTTCACCTGCTCCACCTTGGCTGCAGGGAAGGGCAGAGGGCTGAGTCACACCCCACTGACCATGGGGGTCCTCACCACCCTCCCATCCCAGTTCAGGGAGTCCTGCAGCATTGGAAGGGGACACTCACCCACTTTGCCCACAGTGTGGGTCTTGCCCAACCCACTGGTCTGGTTGGGGACAGTCCATTTTTGGAAGAGCTGCCTGAAGACGCTTGACTCAGACCCATCGTTCTCTGTCTCCACGCTGGTGCTGGCCGGGTAGTTCTTGGCTTTGATGAAGCCCTGGGGGGATTCAGACCCGGAGCGTGGGCATGGGGTGCCCAGCACCCCGGGGAGCAGCCAGGCTATCCCATAACTGACCCCCAACCCAGCACCCACCAGCGCCCTGCTCATCGCCTGCTGCTTCTCCTCCTTGCTGGCGTTCTTGCCCTTCCACACAAAGATCTTGAGACCTCCTTGATCAAGTATGTAGCAGTCCTTGGAGGGCGGGCGGGGGACAACAGCAGAAATTAAGACTTTGGGCAGCTTTAACCCTTCAAAAGCCAAATCGGTGGGTCCACCAAATTGGCTTTTGAAGGGTTAAAGCTGCCAAGGAAATTGGGCCCTGCCCCAAGCATCCCAGGGTGACACACCTCATGCAGGAGCATGTCTTGAGACAGGGGTCGAATTGCTACCTCCTGTATGATCAGGTTCCCACTGGCATCGGAGACACTGGCAGGAGAAAAGCAAAGAGGAAGGATTAGAAATGGGGCTGGGAAAGCTCCTCCCCAGTCCCACCTGGGGATGGCAGGGTTGGATGGGGATGTCCCCTCCCCATCTCCTTCCCCACCCAGATCATGACAGAGGTGGAACCCAGGGATCCTCTTGCCCTGTCATGGTGGCAGCCTGGGTTGCAGCTTGCCCTGCCATGTGCTTCACTCATGGTCATGAAGAGGGACAAAGAGGTGTCAAATGCGATGGTGCCACCCAGGCACATTGCCACTGTATCTAAAGGTCATGCTTTCATGACCATCTTCCCAGCAGGTACCAACCCTGTTGACACCAGGGATACCCCTTGCTCCAACGGCATCCAAAGGACCTACCCCCACCCCCGTGATGGCCTTGACCCCTCTTGGTGGCTGTCCACAGGGATGGGAGTTGTGGGTTATAGTTGAGATGGGTGCTGGTCCCTCTGACACCCTGTGAGATGCCTCTGTGGGCTACCCACCACCACCGGCAACTCACTGGTAGAGCTTGAGGGCAGAATTGAGCTTCTGGTCCACTTTGTCATCAGGGGTGGCTGCCTTGATGTCCCTCTTCTCGCCCAGCACGTGCGTGAGGACCTGCATGAGCCCTGGTGAGGCACCCTCATCCTCACCATCCACTACGCCCACCTTGGCACGGCCACCGCGCTCCCGGTCCCGGATGTCCTTGGCCAGGGTCATCGCCTGCACCCCAGGAGTGAAGGAATCAGCCCAGATCATGGAGGAACTGGCCAGTCACCCCCTTCCTCGGAGTGAGGGGTAGACCCCTCAGCCATACCTTCAGCCTCTCATTTCGGTTGCTCTCAGGGCCATTCCACTGGATGATGAGCTGGCCCAGATCCAGCAGGAATACATCCCCCCGGTTGAAGCTCTTCCAGCTCATCTCCACCTGTAGCAGGACAGGATGGGTGGAAGGGTCAAACAGCAGGACACCTGGGTCCCCCCGCCTGGCCCGGCTCGGTGCTGATGCCTCCAGCCTGTATTCCTCCTCCCTACTCCAAGAGGAGGCTGCTTGGGGTGAGGTTGCTCCTGAGGCAAGGTGACGTGACCCATTCTGTCCCCTGCTTGAGGATAGCTGCATCTGGGGGGCCTTTAGTCTGGAGGTGTTCAAAAACTGAGTAGATGTGGTGCTTTGGGACACGATCTAGTAGTCAGGGAGATGTTGGGCTGGACTTGATGACCCTAGAGGTCTTTTCCAACCTCAATGATTCCATGATCCTGACTCCAATCAGTGTCTGCATAGAGGTTGGTGCCTGGAGACCCCCTACATGCCGTAACTCACCTCTGTTGCCATGACGTTCTTCTTGCCCTTCACGTGCAGAAGGCGCTGGACTTTGTAGGTGTTTGTCTCCACGTGCTTCATGCCTGAGGCCACCCCACCCTTTTTATAGCTGAGAGAGACAGACATGGGTGTCAGCCCTGGACCTCCACCTCGCTCCAGCAGGGTCCACCTCCCATCTCTGTGCACAGGGAGGTGTTGGGGGACCCCCCACCCACTCACATGGGTGATGGATGGAGCAAGACCAGCTCCAGATCCTCCTCCTACCTCCCCCACCCCACTGGGATGGGGTTGTCCTCACCCCCAGTGGAGACAGCCTCACGGGGGGAATGCAGAGGAACCCTCCCCACCATCACCCACTGTGGGAGCAGGTCCCTGTGGTGACCAACGTACATGAGTCCCTGCTTGAAGTAGGCGCGGAAGGTCTCGCTCTCGTGGCCCTGGACCTCACGGTGCTGCACAGCCACCGTGCCCAGGTAGTCATCCATCTGGGTGGTGTAGATGGCAGCCGCCCCCTGCTCGTCCTGGCTTGACTCCTTGCCCAGCCAATAATGGATGTCATAGCTGAAGCTGCTCCCCGTCTTCCGTGTCTGCAGGACACCAAGTCCTCGCTAGAAGAGCCTCCATGTCCCCAGGCCATGCTGGCTGAGGACACCCCTCCCTGCACTCCACCTCCCCCGTCCCTGGGGCAGAGCCCACCCCCCAGGTCCACCGCAGACCCCCAGGCTGCCCTACCGACAGCAGGACGTAGCAATCTCCCTCGTAGAAGTTGCCATAGCTTTTGGTGGGCACTGGCACCATCTCCATTTGCTGCAGGAGGAAGGGAGACATCAGCTCTAGTGGGGCCCTCCCACCCCAGCCCCGCGCACCCTGCTGCCCCCAGCACCCTGGATGCTGCCCTGAGGCCCCCCCCAAACCTTGGCACAACGGGGGGAGCTTCCCTCCCGCAGCCCTTGCAAACAGCCCAGCGATGGTGCCCAGGGCTGTGCCCCCATCCCCACCTCGATTCGCCATATCTGGATGCCCGGCGTGGTCTTGTTGAGCGTCCTGATGACTTTGGTGCTGAGCTCCACCATGGTGATGGGTCCTGCAGGCAAGAAGACCTGCCGAGGCATCGGCAACACCCTCGTTAATGGCAGGCGGTGTCATTAAGAGCTGGGACAGAGCCAACCTGCCGTGCCATCTGCTGCCCTGCCCAGCCTGCACCAGCCAGGCCATAAACCCCCATCTGGAGCTGCAGGGGCTGAGGGGACACCCCGGTATCCGGGCTGCGGGCACGCAAGCAGGGCTGCTGTCACCCTCGACCTGGCACCACGGCTCACAGGACCTGTGGTGGCTCCATGCCAGGGTTCACGGTGGGCAGGAGCGGGGTCCCCTGAGTGCCCTGCCCTGTACCCGGGCACTGGGTGGAGCTGCACAGGACATCCCCAGCGCAGCAGCCACAGCTGGGTGACACCGCTGCGTGGTGGCCATCTCCTGTCCAGCACCAGCAGGAACAGGCCCTGCTCGGCCTGGTCCCGGCATGGCTTGGCACGGCATGGCATGGCATGGCATAGCATGGCACAGCAGGGCATGGCCATCGCTGCTGGTGGCCTTGCACACACGCCCTCCCCCCCAAAACATGTGTGCAAGCACAGTCTGCCCACCTCAGCACCCCCAACACTCCCACTGGCTCCGTGCCCCACAGGGAGGACACGGCCCAGCCCCACGGAGGTGCCAAGGCTCAGCCCCGGTGCTGCCGAGGTGGTCACAGCCATCCCTGCCAGGCTGGTGGGACTCGCTGGCAAGTGGAGTGGGTGTGGAGGGTCAAGCAGCCAGCATTGGGCAACCCCAACTCCCCTCCCCATGTGTGCCCTGGCAAGGAGAGACAGACAGAGAGGTCTCTGCTCCCCCAGCCCCACAAAACCCCACCTGGTCCCACTGCACTGCCCTGAAAGCGCCCACATCCCGTCCCTCAGATCCAGGGGTGACGTGTTCCCCCCCAGCACAGCCCTGAGCTGGGGGACCAGTGGGTCCCCAAGCTCTGTCCCCAGGCCACCCTGGTGCCAGGGGTGGTGGTGGCTGCAGGATGCGCTGCTCGCCCTCCCCACTGCCACCCACCCTCCAGCCCCCCCCACCCCAGCCTCTCACCTTCCCTGCAGAGCTGGGCACAGGTGAGTGTACCTAGGCAAAGTGCTCGGGTGCCAGCACCCAGGAGACCTTTGTCCCTTCCTGTCCCAGCCTACCTTCACCATATAAGGGCAGGAACAGCCCGGAGTCAAGGTCCCCACAGCCCTCCAAGGCTTCAGGACACCTTGAAGAGCCCCGTTACTCATGGGGTGATTGCCCCCCAGGCTGCTATTGCAGCACAGGGCAACGCCGGGCACCCTGCGCATGAGCTTGCTGTGCCCGGGGGGGGTGGGACCTGCTGCCCTTCCCAGGGCTGCTCCCCCCATGGTGATGGAGTTTTTGATGCCTACCTCCCACCAAAATGTTGCCCAAAGTGACAGAAATGGGCTGAACTAGGCCGCGGGGGTGTCAGCCATAAGCATGGAGGTCTTGATGCCATGGGGATGGGCTCTGCCATTGCCCTCCACGTCCTGGTCCCCAGAGTTCCCAAACCTTCCCAGCCACAGAGCTTGCCCCTGAGCCCACAGCAATGGGGGCTTTTTGGTGCCTGTCCTCTCAAGAAGTTTCCCCAAACAATAGCGATGGGCTGGCGCTGCTGCCCCCGACTGCCCCGCTCCCCTGGTGATGGGGTTTTGGTGCCCCCAGCTCAGAGCCACCAGCAATGCATCACCATCTTCCCACCCGACATGTCCTCATGTCCCACTCCCTACCTGGCACATCACTTCCCTGCCCATGGGACTGTCCCCAGGCTGTCCCACCCCCGCCATGGAGGCCAGATCCCTGCCTCCCTGAGCTGGGGGGGTCTCTGCAGCCCCAGCCTTGAGGATGGGAAGGGAGTGCAGGATGGGGCACGGGGCTGGGGTCACAGGGCAGGGCATGCAGCGGTGCCATGGCCATGCCCTGTGCCCCTAAATCCCAGCCCCAACAGCTGGTACCTGATGATGCCCTTGGTGTTGGCAGGGAGGAGAGGGCACTGGAGTCCTGCCCAGTGGCTCCCTACCCCGAAGGTGGTTTTGGGGGATGATCAGGGGGTACATAAAGCTGGGGGGGGGGGGAGGGGGGGGGGGCGGGGGGGGGGGGGGGGGGGGGGGTTGCAGCAGCAGGCAGGCCCTCAGGCTCCCCATGCTGCCCTTATCTCTTCCCCAGCCCTGCAGAATTGCCCCAGCCTTATCTCGGTGCCCTGCTGAGCCAGCAGCCCCGGCTGTGAGCGCTGCGGGCATCCCGCACGCCGGCTGTCACCCCGGTGCCAGCTCTGGGCTACAGTGAGCCCCAAATCCTACCTGCCTACCCCCCAAGGATCCCCAAAGCCATGGCAATGGGCTGAACCAGACCAGGTAGGTGTCAGCCACAAACAAGCAGGTTCCCTGATGCCACGGGGATGGGCTCTGCTGCTGCCCTCCACTCCCCTGCCCCCCTAGACCCCCTCACCATGCCACCCAGCTCCCACCCCTTGCCCCCCACAGCAGTGTCCCCCGTGGGACCCTTACCTGGGTGCAGAGCCTCCGTCAGGGGTGTGAAGTTGAGTTTCGGGTGGGGTGTGATGCCCAGGTGGCCGCTCTCTGCTCGGTGGCTGCGTCCCAGGGCTGAGCCTGCCGGTGTGGCACAGGGGTGGGGGACCCCACGCCAGCCCCAGAGGGCTCTCCCCCTCCATGGGCCCCCCAGCCGGGCCACTAATGAACTCAGTAATTAGTGCAGCCATCAGGGAGGACAGAGGCTTCGTTAATGAGGGGAGGCACAGGGCCAATGAGGGCACATGGCAGGGGGTGGGGGGATGCAGCTGAGACTCCCCCCAGCACCCCACTGCCTGCACGTTGGCAGCAGGCTGCCCGGGGAGGGGGTCACAAGTGCCCCCCAGTGACCCGCAGTCTGTCCAGGGGGGGTCTGGCACCTTATTTGGAGGAAACTGAGGAAGGGGGCACTCGGGACGCTCCCCAAGCCTGAAAGCCAAGGGGCCCAGCCCACATGGCAAATTCAGCCCTCCCCTTGTTAGGGGGCAAGATGCCCATCCCCATGGCATCAGGGTCCTTTTTCCAGGAAAAGGGGGAAGGGGGTAGGATGGAGGCACCAGAAGGACAGCCAGGGAGCATGAGGGTGTCCCCTTGGAACCGAGCAAGGGGTCACCCCCAACCCTTCAGCCCGAGGGTGCTTCCCCAGCACTAACCAGCAGCATCCCCCCACCCCAGGGGGATTTAGGAGATCCTGGGGGCTCTCTGCCCACCCCCCCACTGCGCACACCCACTAGTGACACGCGTGTGGCACATGCCCACACCTGCACACACACAGGACTCCCCTTTCCAAGATGGTTTGACAGCTTTAATCACATGAAGGCACTTGGATCTGGTCCCCCAGCCCTCCCCAGTGCCGCCTCTGGCCCCCCCCTTTCCCCAGGCACCCACCCAAGGGTGCCCAGCATAGGGGCTGTGCTCCTCGGGTGCTGCAGCACCCATGGGTGCTCGCTGGGCAGCGGGCTTCGCTGGTGCCATTTGACTTGTCTAATATAAAGTGCTGAGTTCAACCCTCCTGGAGGGGCAGGATCAGGCCCCAGGCAGGCAGGGAAGTGGCCATGAGGGAGGGGGGGATGGAAGTGCCACAGAGTCCCCCATCCCACCCCTCCACC
>VZZY01011629.1:4313-49123 GCA_013400335.1 Eurystomus gularis
GGAGGGGGGGTGCGCTCAGCAGGAGCGATGTGCTCCCTTTGTGCAGTGAGGCGGAAAAGAAGAGCGATTGTTTACTTTTTCAAAATTTATGGCTGGTGTTATCACACTTCCATCTTCCTGGAGGATTTATGGGAATTGTAGAATTGATTTATGGGAAATAGAGTTTTTTGCTTACTCTTTTAATAAGGCAGAAAAATCATGTGGTTGGTTCACCACATTGTCTGAAGTAAGGTCTCAGCCACATCTGCCTTGCCTCAGCAAGCTGATGCTCTGTTTGCCTGAGAAGTGTCTGTGATTTGATATTGCCAGTTTAGTTCCTCTGCAAAGCAGAAAAGCAAATGCATTTTCCGCTAACATTAACCAACCTCTCCAGGCTGGGCAGCAGGAGAGTGTTGTAGCAGGGGGCACCTGCATCATCTCAGAAACAAAGCTCGATGAACTTGCAGATGGTGACATTCTGTGTGTCTGAATTTTGGGGAACAAAGCTATTCTTAGCTCCTGCCACCAGCTGGAGCACAATGTTCCCCTTCTTCCTTACCCTGGTAGCCTGAATCAGGTGTAGATGCACACATGTACTGTCGGACCTTTGGCAGATTAATTCAGGACTCTGCAAGGGTTCATCTGTCTAAAGGCCCTGAATACTAAAGCTTTGGTGTTACCACTTCCTTCACCTACGGCACGTTTGAAACAGTGACAGTTTAGCCGTACCAACGCCCTGACTCAAGAACAAAACAACAAAACCTTTCTAGGTCAGTAATTTAATATTGGACTGAACATAGCTGCTCGTTTTCTTAGAAGGAAAGCAAGAAGTGCATGGAATACTGCAGGGCTTTCAGAAGCGGTGCTCCAGCGTGGTGCAGCCCCTGAGACCCAATTCCTGAACCAAGAGCTGCTGGTTTCAGTGTCTACCCATGAGCCTGAAGGAGAATCCTCCCAGGGAGTGACACTACAGCTGAAAGATAAAGCAGTAATGAGCTGAGAGATTATGGCAGGGAAATAGGTGGTTGCTTCTAATGTTCTGTGTGGCACGGTTAGTGTTTTCATCCACAACAGCTGTGGTAGACGGCATAGAGACTTTGACAGCTCTCTGAAATGAAGCCTTGCATCTTCCCCTGCTAATACACTCCCCATTCACCAACACCTTTTGCCTTTTCTCCATCTTCTTCCCGTGCAGGAAAACTGTTGATGGCAACTGCAAAAGACAGTCACCTAAATGTGCATTGCACCGTATATGTTTTCCACAGCTTCACGTTACAGCAGTGTTTTTTTACTCCTGTAAGCATTGCTATTTTTAGCTGTATATTAACTACTAAGCAATGATGAAACTGAAGAAAACTCCTCTATTTTTTTTTGTGGGGAGAAAATGCAGCCCATTTCATTAGAATCACAGGAAAAGAAACCAGATTGTGACTGTCGTGTGTACGAACTGCTTGTAATATTGAGCCATGTGGCATCTTTCAGTCAAGTGTCAGAGGCACTAAGAAATTGAGCCTTACAACATAGCTACAAGGAAGGATTTTTTAAAAGAATGTTTTTATCTGCTACTTGCACTGCTGTTGTTTTATAAGGGTGATATCATCACAGTTTTCATGGTAAATACTAACACCAGCAATCATGAATATCAGAAAGACACTAAATCAAAACTGACTTATTTAAAAATGAGATTTGCCCACAGGAGATGTAGTTTCAAGATATCAGCCTTGACTGAAGAGGATTGCCTTCATTTTTCTGCCCAAATCCTCAGGTTTACAGTATTTTGCACAACCTTGTGCTTGATAAGAATATGTATAGCCCTCCCTCAGCCATTCTGGCTTTACTTTTAATTCATTTTTCATATTGCTTGTATGAAGCTGGTAGTAACTTCTGCATTCTTTGCAGTGATCAGAAACAATGATCAGTCAAGGATAGAGCATCATATTCTACATTTCACTATCAGGAACAAGGGGACAGCCCAAGCAGCATGAACATATAAACCTGAATTGATGGGTTTGTTTCTGTCTTTCTCTCCCTTATAGGTACCATATCACTGTTGGGGTGATTTCCATGTGTATTTAGCATAAACAATATGGTAGGCCGTTTCTTCTGATATTATGAAATTCAAAGAGATAAGGCTGGAACACTGCGCTTGAGTGCCTAACATTAAATAAACATGGCCTCTGGATAAATAGTTGCTACTTCAGAAAATGAGGCCACCTACTGAAGTACCAAGTGTGGATTTACATGCCTCTTTCTATAAACAACCAGGTCTGAACATATTAACCTCACTGCATAAATCCTCAGATAATTAAACTGGATGCTGGATATGTGCCTCACTTTTACAGGAAGAAGGGCAATCAAAAACCCCAAGAGCAATTTGCCACAGGGCAAATGTGAAATGTGTCTTCAGATGACGAGTTTTTCTTCAGACTTCTGGGGGGTGAAGTCAAGATTTTCCAAGATTTCCTAAACCTATCTTAAGTTTCAGCTGGAAAGATGTATGGAGATCTAAAATTTCAAGCCAGATGTTTTCCAAAAATACAGATTTGGATAAAGCAACACTATTCATTTTGATCAAATCGGAAATCAATAATTTCAATTTTGACCCTGCTGTGTGCTTAAAATAGAATACCGTAACAATATTTTTAAGCCATTTGGAAATCAGGAAATTAAGCTGAAAACAACCTTTTCCTGCAGAGAATTTTCACGTTACTGAATCAGCAATTTCCAATGGAAAATGTCCATCAGAAAAATTGACCAGGACTACATGAGATCCAGCACCAAGCAGGAAACTGAAGGCCTCATGTCCAAAATCACGGGAAGTGAAGACTGTTGTACCTTGTACTGTGCTATTGCATGGACACACTTAAACTATAGTTGTGATCCAGCAACACATTAACAAGGACTTCAATCCTGCAGCTGTGGTGGAATGCAATTGGGAGCAGTCCAGATAGAGGAAAATGTTCTTACTTCTGCTGCTTAAAACCAAGGCCAAAGATAACTTTTAGAGTCAAACTAGAAATTAAAAGTGATGGTAGCTGTATAGGCCTGAAATTAATTATTGCAAAACTTTTACTGAAACATAACCCAAAATATATTTTAATTGGATTCTAATGTTTTCTTTTTTAAGGTGACAGCTGGAGTCCCATCTGGCTTAATTTTTCACAACAATCTATTTTGTGTTGTAATGCTTCCAATATGGTTATTGCTATTGTTGGTTGTAAAAACCAGTAAAGTTTCAGCCTGGACCATTTAATCTGACCTTCAAATAAAGCTGACTCAACTTTCAGTATATTGTTGCTCACCATACTGAAAATTATTCAGAACACTGAAAAGAACAAAAAATAGCCAGAGAAAAATAAATAATTGCCTGCTATGTGAGATTATCCCTTAAAAACAGCTGGTTCCAATGCATAAAGCATTGAAAATAGAAAGAAATTGCATTGAAATCCACATTGGTATTCTTTAAGGTGAAGATCCAGATTTACTGATTATGACATTATTTTCCACAAGCAATCACTGGATTCAGATCATTAGAAAGACAAAGTATTGAACATAAAAATATTGTACACATTACCTGTGCCAGCACTTGTTACCCAGCCCTGCACACTAGTATCAAAAGCAATTTCCCCCACCATAGGCAGGGTAGTAAGGCTATTTACAATCCCTGCTTCATCTGAGAGCGGTGATTTGCAGCAATTGGCCAACCTCAGGAAATCATCAGTCCAAAGGACAGAAGGAGGTTTAATGCCCTGGAAGTTATTTCCTTTCTATGTTTAATCTACAAATACTGCATGGTTGTTTCTACAGCACCCTGACGTACAGGGGTATAAAGCCATCTCCATGAAAACTTGGGCCTAGCTGAACAGACAAATTATATAGGAGTGTTGTTATTTATTTGAGAGCTCTGGGGCTGGGGTAGTTAATGATGGTGGCAGACTAAAGGCACGAAGGAGCTAAAGTGATCTGGCCCAGTCAGGACATGCAGGCAATGATACACATAAAACCTGTTTCAGGCATCACTTGCAAGCTGGAGTAGTTCTCGATACAGAACACATATGCATGCCAAGTCCTCCCATTTTGACCACAGTGAAACTCTGTTAAGCCCATAACAGAGAGGCTTTTTGCTGTTTTCGTCATTGAGCACAGAAAATAATTTTTCAAAGTACAGCTATGCCATGTATCCATGTTCTGCATTTAGACGATGAAGGCTACAGAAAATAAAAAAGAATGTTTGACGGTTTCCTCTATGCACCTCTGAAACCACCTCCACAATCAGGCAGATGGAGCAAATTGGAAAGTAAAGCTGCAGGTAGCAGAGCTCCCAATACGGAACTTCCACTTGTGCCTCACTGGGGCCGCATCTTTCCAGTGATACTGCAACCGGTGTTAGGGAAAGGAGGGCAGCGTCAGCCCCTCTGCAGTGTAATCGGACGTCAGGATCAGTCCACCTCCCCCTGATCCAACTTGGCCAGTTATTTATTGCCCACCTCAGTAGCAAATGGGTCCGTGGATACGTGCTGTTCACATACCCTTTGTTTCACACAATATTTGCAAGGGACTTGAGCACTGGAGCTTAACCTGTGAACTGTGCTTTCCCAGGCCTGTCGATGGAACTGAAGTGGGTTGTTTTCTTTATCCCTTCAATGGCTTCATGTGATAGAATAGAAATGGGACTGTCCATACTAAATCGGTGTCCACATAATTACATACCCAGATATTATTGTCTCCACACCACTTACCAGTAACCATGATGGCATTAAACAAAAAATCCCAACTTAGTGTTTAGATTTATTTATTTGATTGCACAAGGTGAATCTGTTTGGGATTCAGTTTGCACATTTACAGGCTTTATGTGTTTAAGGTTTTTGTGGTGGGTTTTTTTAATTTTATTTTCAGAAATGAAATGATTTTCACTTAGGAAAAACCGAGGCATTCAGTGAATAGGCAAACCAGTCAAACCAGGGAGAAGAAAGAAAGGATTTTCCAACTCACGGGATTGTCCTCTTATTTATAGCAGTTTCACATCTGTGTTACCATTTTTATTTCAGTGATTGAACACTGCTATGAAAGGAGCAGTGTTCAAAACCCAGGAGACCAGTGTTTCCAATCGGAGGAACTGGAACTGGAGCCCAGAGTGCAAACATTCATGATGATCTGTTTGCAGAGCAGCTACAGACCCAGATAGATTCTCAATGAGCAGTCAAACAGAATCAGTATGTTTAACAAATTGATGCCATTTATGGATGAAGTTCTTGCACTGAGTTAAGAGGTTAAGGGACAGATTCAGGCTGGTGCAAAGTGTTGTAGTACAGTGCTTTCAGCAAATAGTTGAGTTTCTGAGCAAATAATCCATTGTGAAGTGCTTCCTGACTGCAGTCCTCACCACAGGGGCTAATATGCTCTAGCCTGTAATTACCAAGCACTGCCTATTCAGTTTGGAAGTATTCTGCTGGAGAGGAAAACATTTAATCCTGCTTAGTATCCTGTTGGTCAAGTTATCATGAGTGAGCACATGGTGCAATCTGGCAGGCAGTGCTTTGCCTTTCTGCAAATGCTTGTGCTTCATGTAGAATGTCCAGTTACAAAATACACGTGGGTTCAGCTTCAGCAGGAGGACTGCTTTATGGGAAGGGTGCTGTTGTTTCCAGAATCCAGAACATTGGGATCAATAGCCAGGTCATTTGATGCAAACAGAAATATTTTACATCACACCAGAGGAGGAAATGAATCTCAGGAATATAATATAGAATATATTCTTCTGTATCAGTCTCGAAGGTCCACATAGCCCAATAACTTGTCTGTGGCAGTGACCAGTGGCAAAGAAAGGATACAAGAAATAAGGCCAGTACAGAGTGACGTGACTTTGGTTTGACCCGCCTAAGCCAAGACTTGTTAATAGCATAGAACACAATTTCAGTTATTTCAAATGAAGTTTTACTCTATTATTCAGAATAAAAATTGAATTCAGATCTTAAAGCTGTACATTTGTAGATGACTGATTTCTTTCCACTTGGTAAAATACCTGAGGGGGAAAGGGAAAATAGGGTAGCTATACTTTTTTCTTGTCATCTAATTAAGCTCTGTAAACATTGATTTTTTTTTTTTTCCCATCCTTTTCTTTATTGTTCTGTGTCGTTATTAACTACCAGCTTTGGACACAGGACTTTTCAACAGTAGATTCCTCACAGCACTCAGAAATTTAGCTGCTCATACAGCTGGTCTTGAATTCAAATTAGAGATGCATTTGTCTCCTAGTTTTGGGAGCTGATCAGAATTCAGATCAGCACCAGAAAATAATCAAGTCCCTGGATATTTCCCTATGTGTGTCTCAGGGGAGCACACAACCTGGGTGATTAGCCAGACAGCCCTCTGGAAACCTCTGTTGGTGAACCTTAGAGTCAAATGGCAGAAAAGCAGTCTACCAGCAAACCTGGGATGAGCCCTGGGAAGGAGCATCATCCTTGAATTCAGTTCCTTGAATCTAACCCTGTAAATCTTCTCCCACAGCAATTAAAGCATCAAGATGAGACAGAAGGATTCCTCCTTTACCATGTTACTCAGTAGTTTATTTATTCTGTTGCTGGCAGCTGGCAGCTATCACAGTTAATAGAACCAGGAGCATAATAAACCCAGAGACTCCTGGTGTAAAAAGCAGCATTTTGCCTTTCGCTTTTTGTTAGAATGGTTTGTTTCTTTCTGCTGCTTCTCTCTATGTTCAGTTCCTTTCTCCTACTTGCTTTAGCAGTGATTATTTACAGACCACTCACTTGCAATCAGACATTCAGGTTCCTTTATGCTAAGATTTTGGTTATAAAACCCCCAAAATCTTCACCTCAAAACCCTACATCTTTAGCTTTACAGTCTTTGTTCTGCAGCTCCTTTGGAGGTCTAGGGACTACTTCTAGGGTGTTCAGGAAAGGAGCCAAGAAAAGGCAGCCTACCATCAGCTCACACAGAGTCATTGAACAGGGTCCTCACATTTCCCAGGAAATTGTTAAGTTGTCCACAAACCAGAATGGTTGAAAATATGGGTTTACTCTACCATCATGGGATAGGGAATGTTAAGAAGAAAGAAAAATGATATGACTCTCTTACATTTCTTGATGATAGAGAAACAATAACACACACTGGAGCATAAAGGAATCACTACTGTCACACAGGTGAGATCAATGCTCAAGTGCATGGAGAGGATATTCCTCCCATTCTCCAGCCAGCCAGACTCTTAAGAAGCCAGAGTCACTGTTGTTTTAGACCTACTCCCTTGGGAGAAGATAGCTGCACCATGAGGTCCTGTCACCAGTGTTTTCACTCAGCCTCTGCCACACTGGAGACCAGAGGTCTGTTCCCAGCCCTAACATACTGTGGACCAAATCAAGTCTTAGAGTATCAGTGCAGCAAGCTGCTCTTTTTTCCCTCTCAGTTGTCCCTCCCCTGGTTCCTCTGTTTCTTTCTTCCTGCTAGTTCATCCATCATATTCCCTCTCACTCTTGCTGGCAGATAATTTATCTCCTGCACTTTCATAGACAGTTTAAATAGGTCTTAGTGTTAAAGACAATGATTTATAAGAACAAGCCTTCAGTTCTTTATAAAAAATACAAATTAGCCAAGATTTTAAAGCTGCTCAATAAACCAACAGTGCAACACAATTTGGCACGTTTCAGTGAAAACTTGAAATTGCTGAACACGTATTTTGCATATTATTGCATTCACATATTATTTTTCAGAGTATTTCTCTGAGGTATTTTATTGGGTCTGGCTGAGCTGGTTTTCCACATGGCAGCCCTCATGGTGCAGTGTTTTTGTACTGGGAGCTAGAAGGGTGCTGATAACACACCCGCGTTGTGACTGCTGCTGAGCAGTGCTCACACAGCACCAAGGCTCTTCCCAACATTCCCCCCAAAGTGGGATGGGATGGGCAAGATCTTGGGAGGGGACACAACCAGGACAGCTGACCCCAACTGACCAAAGGGATATTCCAGACCATATGACGTCAGCTCAGCTGTATAGCTTTGTCCTCCAGAGCAACCGCTATGCGTTTTGGAGCCCTTCTTCCCAGGATGGGGCCAGACATCGCCTGCTGATGGGAAGCAGAGAATAAATCTTTGTTTTTCTTTGCTTCCGCATGCAGATTTGCTTTGCTTGCTCTGTTATTAGTAAACTGCTCTTGTTTTACCCACAAGGGTTTTGTTTTCCAATCTTATTTTCCTTCCCCTTTTGCTCTGCTGAGGAGGGAGAGGAAAGGAGGGGGTGATAGAGCGGCTTGGTGGGCTCCTGGCACTCAGCCAAGGTTGACCCTCCACAGGTATGAACAGCGCTCAGATCTTCAAGAATGGGGAAAAAGGAAAGGAGAGTAGTTGTCTCTTTTTCACATAGCATGCTATAGCCCAGCTTTTGCTAACTTGCCACATTTCTGTGACTGAGTACTTGATTGCTTCACCAAGTTGTAATGATTTTCACAGCTGTCATTGCTATCTGTTACATGCAAAATTTGCAATGTACTGAGATTATAAAACAGAGATAGGCCTTGGCTTTGAGTCTATGAGCTATAAAAAATCATGGTAAATCATCCATCTTGGTAAATCATCCATCAGTGCTTGACATGTTTTCTTGGTGTGCTGGTTTTTCTGCAAACTCTTTGTTATGCTCTCCCTCAAAAGTCAAACAAAGAAACAAGGATTAGACAGAATTAAAACTTGAAGGAAAACAGGGTTCCAATTTATTACAATACCCATGCTATGCTGTTCAAGAATACTTTTTAAATCCCAGGCAATAAGTATTAAAATAGTAGAAACCAATAAATAAAACATTTGCAAACTTATTGTTCACCAATTCTTCCTTCCAAATGCAGAGCAGAACATTCAAATACAATTGTTGCTATCAGTTCCATTACACTTTAAAAAACCCCAACAAACCAGGGCATTTCTAGCTGCCAGATGCATGAATTAGTCATTTGCAGTAGAAAAAGGATTAAAGAAGTCTTTACATTTCTAAATAAATAAATAAATGTCACCGTATAACTTTCTAGATAGGAGAGAATTTAACAACATCCAATATCTCAGAGATTTATATTTCACATTTACTATGAAGAAATCGTAACACTTCTATGTTTAAGTTTGCAGCTACAATACACGTGGAAAATTGGATCCTGTTTTCCTTTGCAATACGAAGAAAAAGGAAGGAATGTTCTTGTGACTTGACATTTCTGGAGTCATGGGCATGCCATGTGCCTGCACGAGTGGTCTGGCACTTGACCAGGAAGCCTGCATCTCACTTGGTGGCAAAACTCTTCCTGGAGATTGAAGGTAGTACATGATGATCTCAGAAGTGCAAGGGAAAAGCTGTAGGTTCCTTTGCATTATATTCAGAAGACTTCTTTTTGTGACATCAGTGGGATTTCCGTAATGCCTTTATACAATCATACTTTCCTGCAGGTATTTTTCCTTAGGCTGGCTCTCTACAAGTGGATGAAGCTCATCTGAGCTTTTCTATACAGGCTGATTTCAAAGATAATTCTAAGCCATAACAGGAAATGAAGCTGTTTCCATTCCTACCTACACACATCTCATGTAAACAAGTTCCAAAATCTAACATCAAACAAAACAAAAGTCTCTATAGGTTAAAAAATGAGTTTAGCCTTTTGCGGTAGATTTAACCCACACATTAATTTGGGCTTTGCTGACTTTGCAGTTGATAAGAATGGGTGTAGAAACATCTTTAGGCATTGTGGAAATCTCTGTTTTGTTATTAAGCCGGGAAAGAGGAGAAAAGGTTCCACTGCTCTAGGAAACACTGCCTATCCAAGAGCCACTGACAGAAAAGTAGTGGGAAAGAGGCATCTCTAAAACAAAATCCCTCATTCTGGCTTGAGTCACCTAATTCTCCACTGTGGTTTCAGCCTCTAGGAATCTGGTATTAAGGCTGTGCTTTCTCCTTCTAGCTCTTTCAGAAACATACTTCTTCCTTCAGTGAGAAAGCAGTCTGAGAAGCTTTCCCAGTACAGATTTTCCTAAAGAATCTTCATATTGTCTGAGAGGTTTTCTTTCAGTGATTACTGCTGAAAAAGGGGACATTGTGAATAAAATCACTATAATAGCTTGGGTCATATTTGGAAGCCTCTGTGAAATGCCTTCTTAGATAGGTGTTCATGAATTGTCACAGCACACCAACAAAAATATGTGGAAGTAATTGCCTAGATCGGATTTCATATTGTGATCCCTTCAATTTTGCTGTATTTATTTGTAATTGGCAGGGAGGTTCTTCATGTTTTCTGTATTCTGCCATAAAGACAGGAAACGTCATTTAAACCTGCTTGCAGACTCAATTACCCGACATGACATGAACGGTCATCTGTGGAACATAATTGAATTTATTCTGTTTCTTATATTTTTTCTCAGAAGCAGCTGTTGCTATAGAAAGAAATGCAGTGTCATTAGCTCTGTACAGACTACTTTGGAGGCGAGCAAGACAGAAGAGTGAAGAAGAGTTCTGAGGCCTGTAGGAAATTGATTTTGAAAACAATGAATCTTCTACATCTACATATTTGGATTTAATCCTCCCAAGACATTACTTGGAGCTGAATTTTTCAACACCTAAAACTCAGAGAGAAGTTCTCAGTGTCATTACTTTTATTCCAATATACCAATTTCATGTCCAGTTTACGGTGATACTTAAAAAGACCTACACGCTCTTGAAAATGCACCGGGTGCCTGTCTGAAGCTCTGAGACCCTACACACATCGGAGAATTTGTTCCTCATGCATCATTATTTAGCAGTCATGGAAAAAGTTGATAGCCTGTATCAAATTTCCCTACAAAGATGTTTACGTGAAAGATCCTGCCATCCAAAAAGGCACAAACTGGCAAGCCAATAGGCAGTCCCAGCAACAGGACACGTGGTTGGATGGGATCAGAGGCAATTAACACCCTGGGGATGAGTCCTCCTTCTGGCCTTTATTTGCTGAGCTTCACAGATCACAGCATTTCTGCAATGAGAATTACTGAAGGTGAAAAAAGCACTCAAAATTATTTGTCTAATTTCACATGTCTCTGGAAAAAAAGAAAATCTTTTCTGATCTCTTGAAATATCTTAGGCTAAAGAATCAGTTGGAGAAAAACAGGGGGTCAAAGCCAGGCTTCAACTTTACCCAATCATAGAAAGAATAAGAGGTTTAATAATCTCTGAATTTTTCTAGTCTCATTTCCACTGCTGCATGTTGGTGTGATGCCTGCACTCAATAAATAATAAATTATGCTACTGCTGCTTGTGAGTGACTTGGCTTCTCTGTCTTGTAGCAAGATCTTTACCATGGTCTGCTTGTAGGGAAAAGAGTACAGAGATCAAAGATCTCTTCAAGCTACTCCAGAGGACTGATTAATCAGCAATGTGGCTCTGCCAGAATCTGGATTCTGACAGACAACTTTGTGTCACTCTCCTGTCATTGCATGTAGGTGCCTCTTGGTTGTTGTGGGGTTCATTGAACAGCATATACCCTGGACAATCTCCGGTGCCTGTTCCCAGCATCAGCAGTGTCTGCTCCCATGGTGTGTAAATGCCAAGTACAGCTGGAGAAGAACAGTCAGTGAGGAGGAGCTGCTGCACCATGCTGTTCTCCACACAGCTCTCTAACATCCCAGAGTCTGTAATTCTGAGGAGCAGGAGCTGAAGGGATGCTACGGAGCACACTGGTGTTTCCATTTAACAGGAGTGAGTAGGTGAATAGGGAAATAACAGCACAGAAGAAGAAGGTTTCATTAGTAATCCCCCAAGCAGTTGCTCTAGCCAAGAAAGAAAACAACTTGGCAAGAAACTTAACTTGTGCCAGGTTTTGTGATCAAAATATTGCTATTCAGCACCCTGGGACATAATTCCAGTAAACTTGAGACATGGTCTACATAGTCAAAAAAAAAAGAAGAAAAAAAAAAGAAAAAAAAGAGACCAGAACAGATTCCTGCCTCTACTGCAAGACAATTCAGTACCAGAGCTACTACAAGAAAATCTGCTTCCAAATGATAAATTATGCAGTGCTCTCAGCTGATTGCACACAGTTGCAGCCAGCATTGGTGTGATTTGAGGGAAGCACAAACAGTATTGTTCTCTGCGAGGATCTAATTCAAGGAATTAATTACGAAATAAGGAAACATGGAGAGGGAAAGGGGGAATGGAAAATAGGGAAGTGACAAGATCTTTGACTTGGTATCTTTGATTTTGGACCTTTGATGTTAATCCTCCAGTCT
This sequence comes from Eurystomus gularis, assembly GCA_013400335.1. NCBI lineage: Eukaryota > Metazoa > Chordata > Aves > Coraciiformes > Coraciidae > Eurystomus > Eurystomus gularis. The sequence goes on from VZZY01011629.1 coordinate 16,526, forward strand.
GAAGTGAATCAGCTGTACAAATCTACCTGGCACAGCCTCAGGAAACTTGCTACCTTGAAGCTGTTTACTTTGGAGGTGGTGTGTCACTGCCGGCTGCTTCATTCCACACCCAGTTTAGCCCGCACTTCTTTTTGATTCACCTACATGCAATCAGCTTGAACAATCCAAACAGCTGAATTCAGAAACAAATCATATTAATAAAAAGCAGACATCTCCCTTTCTCTCCAAGTCTCTTAGTACTCTGCTTTCAACAGAGGAACGCTACTGTTGGGCGGTGTTTTGCTCCATCCTTTTCAGAACTCATTGTAGACACAAGTTCCACACATTAATTAGGTACTGTGTAAAAAACACTCAATTTTTGTTTGGTTTGTTTTTTCTTTGCTTCTTTGCCACCTGAGAAATATTATTGCCTGCTTGCTAGATCTTGCATTATGCGTTAAGGCTCCTAGGGAGTTCCAGTGAGATTAAAGTTACATGAGGAGTGATGGATAGAGTCCTCTTTCTGTTGTCAGTGATTTCTTCCCATCTAATAATGACCTTTTCACTTAGACTGGGGAGTTGAGAGGTTGTAGAAAGTTTCATTGATGGAAAAATACCAGGAATGGAAGTTTCAATTTATGGATTAAAAATTAAGAGCGAAGTAAAACATTATATCAAAAGTGCAAATGCTGATTTACAAGCCCAGTCCTCATAATGGTACTGGGAATCGCTGGCTAACCTTTTTTTTCTCTCTTTACAATCTCCACATTAATCAGATTTTCTACAGCCCTAATTCCTGTAATTGTTTTCACTTAGTCCAGGAAAAAAGACAGGTGAGAACTGAATCTATGAGAAAGGAGTAACCTCTAAACATCCGTTATCGGTAGCAGGTATACTCTGACTCATGAAATTACTAAAAGATATTGATGCTACAGTTCTGAAAATAGTACTGTATTTATGAACAGCTCCGGGAGTTTATGGTGTGATTAAATCTAGTGATTAAAGTCTTTAATGCAAAACCTGCTGTTATGAATGGCTGAACAATGCATATATTCCAAAGCACAACTACTGTTTTTTCCCATGACATTTGACACAAGAGATTTCCATTTTAAACGTGTGATTTTTTATTAAAACAAAGGGCAGGGAGGTAGCTATTATTATTGAATTGGACGGTTTGTCACAGTTTTCAGATAAATGTCTCAGTGTTTGCAAGTACCTGAAGGATTTGAACAAAGAGAAGCATGAGAACTTGATTAGAGAAGGCATCTAAAGAAATGGGAGGATATTAAGCAAAGAAGATTTTAGAAAGAAAATAGGGAAAATATTCCTAATGACAAAATTTTCCCAACTGAAGATTAATTTCCCAGAGGAATATCTGTAATCTCTCCTGATCCAATGATTTGAAAGTAAAGTTGGATGAAGTACAGGCAGTTTTATATGAGGACATAAGTGGCCTTTCACATTGTATTTCTATTATTTTGTATTACTGCTTCCATTAATCTGTGCTCCACAATTACTGCTTGTAGCCAGACAGAAACTAACCTAGCAGAATAGAAAGAATCCAGATGCAAGAATAAGCAATTAGTTCTTCCCTTAATATTTTGTCTCCTCTACAGGGTATTTATTTTTAATAGTTTAGTGGCCAAAGCCCAGTGGCTGGAATTCTCCATCTTTCACAACTTAAGAATTGTGCATTCAATTAGAAGCTGAGAAACTCCCACAAGGATGACAGGAACACACTTCCCCTCAGTTTAAGCAGGTTATTCCCAGGCAGCATGTCCTTCTGTTCATGGTGGGACACTGCAGACTGCAGCTCTAATCCCTGCCCTCCTAATCCCTAATGCCTGACCACATTTGAGTTGGCATGCACTGGGGATCCCCTCAGGAGCACAACCATGGGTCCCACCTTGAAAATACTCAGGCTTTAAGTAGGGGAGGATCTGCGATAACTTCTTGCTCATGGAAACCCTGCAGCCTTCATGGTGCAGAAGGTCCACTACCCTAAACCACCAGAGAGATATAAACCACTTCAGGCCACAACAGCTCCTGCTTCTCTGCCCCTGGGGTGAACAGGTGGAGCTGCTGCTCTCAGCACCCAATGGCTGCTGCAGGATATATTCACAGGTGTGCAAGGTAGCCACAGTGCCCAGGAGAAGATTGCCAGACCCCCTTGACAAGACCCCAGGGGTGGCCCACACCTGGGAAAGCCCCACTGCTGGTATTTCCTGGGGATGTCTGTCTGGGCAGGGGCAGTGGGAGGGAGCACTGCTAGGGGTACATTGGGGACGGCTGGGGTCTGGCCCAGAGAAAAGGGAGGCAGGATGGAGACACAGTCCTGGACTATCTGTGGGAGTGTTTGACAAGGTAAGGGCCCACAGGGGCTGGCGAGACACAGTACAGAGGTCTCTTGTAGCAGAGGTCGTGGCTGCCCTAGTGACTACACTATCTCTGGTAGCGTGGGGACTTGATCTAGACCTGCATCCAGCCATGGGACAGCAGCTGACAGTACATTTTGTCCCAACTGCTCGGCATCCCATGGCAGTACTTGAAGAGGAAGACAACTTGCTCCACTCCAGCCTCAGACAGGCAAGCTGCTTGCAGGGGAACATCATTTGCATGATTTGTCCTCATCTTAAAAAAAAAAACCCCACAGTCCCTTCCCTCCTCCTCATCTGCATTCAGTAGCCCCCTTTACCCACTTCTCCTGCAGCAAAATCTGCAGGTACCTGAGGAACCACACTAGGCACCAGAGCCAACATCAGGATTTGCTGTACTGCTCTCTTGGACACCTACCACTAATTGGCCTTAACTGTAATACAGAGTTGATATTTCCAGGAGGTCTAACAGTATAAGGAGATAAGTGTAGTTATATTTAGTGAAACCAACATGTTTAGCTTCGTAGCTTGTCTTGGATGTAATTTCCAATAAGCATATATAAAGGTATTTTCCCAGAATAATCTCTCCGTGTGTTCTGTGGTCTTTCCAGAGGATTGTTTTCACAGCCAGAGAGGACTTTATATATTTAATAAGCTTCAGCAGGATTTTCTAGCTAGAATTTGCCTAAGCCCTTTCTAATCATATGCAAACCCATACCCATATTCTCAATCCCACACCCAGTGCCAGGGATCAACAGAAAACCAATACATCTCCTTTTATATCCAGTCGGTTTGATCAACCAATGACAGATATCTGAAATGTGTCATTTCTAGATGTCATCTCTGTATGCAAGTCATACTTAGGTTTTGGGGCAGTGATAAATATATCTTTTAGGAAATGGACTAAACCCATCCCATCAGTTCACTTTAACCAGGTCACAAAGACGTTGATATCTGTTAGTTATTTGTAATCTCTATTTCTCTAGGTATTAAGGATCATAGTTAGCCTCGTGACTTAGGTATGGAAAACTCTGTATCCTATCATTCACCCTGAAAGCTATCCATGGCCCCATGATCTTGTATGGAACAAATAAGAGAAGACTCCAGACAGAAATAAAAATACATTTAACTTCTTTATGTGTTCAAAGGGCTCACTTATTTTGGTATTCCTGTTTGGCTGCTCATATGCTCATTGTGAAGTAGCTCACAAAACTGTTCAGATATTTGCATTTACCTGTGGTGACCTACCTGTGGTTTACTGTACAGTGGAGATGAGCCCATTATGTGGTGCTAAAAGCAGTGAAGTACTTAAGGAAGCTTTCACGATGTTCTCTGTCAGTCATTCAGGTTTGCAGGTGTGCTTGCCCACCTCCACACTGGAGAGGTTTTGAGTTCCTTTTTGGAGCACAGAAGTAATTCCTATGATCATAACTGTGCTGCCCCTCACCAAAAGCACAGTGGGGCCACAAAAACCATCCTCGCTACCTTTACATCTATCCAATAAAGGCCCAGGCAGTACACACCATCTCTTGGCACTTCCCTGGCTCATGCCATGACTGCCACAACCCTGCTCTCCAAAAAGATGGCTTCAGGCCCCTTCCTTCTAATTTTTTTTTCCTGGGCTCTGTGTCACCAAACTACCTCCTCAGCAAAACAAATATCCAACACTAACAGACCATCTTATAGTCCCCCCCACACTCGGAAAGTGGGCTATGCAGATCAGAGGCTGGGGACAGAGACCAGACATGCCTTCTTCTACCTCTGCTCCATATTATGCACTGAAGGAAACAAATGTTTCCTCCTTACCTGGCTGCTTCACCTAGCCTACAATGAGAGTAGACCCAGAAGTACCTTTGGCTCTGTCTAATCCCCCTCTTGTTTGTTATGAGCTTTCAGTGAGAAATACCAATACTTGCTGCCAGCACCAGAAATACATCCTTTCACACCCAGCACAATCAACAGCACTTATGAACTTTCAGGCTAGCAACACACAACCATCATAACCTGCCCTACCTGTTTGGGCCCATGAAGAGGGTACAAACACTTGCCCCTCTGCACACAAATAAGGGGGATTTGCCTTTCTGTGCTGTGGCTACATATTTACCCAACACTTTACATACACAGCCCACAAGCACAGATGGTGCGTGATTCACTCCAGGGCTCTGATCACTGCTGCTAGCTTTGGATCGGGCCCACAGTACTGGGAAATTACTGCAGGCAGTTGTAGAATTCAGTGATGGTTTTGCAGCCAAAGGCTCCAGCTGCCCTTCCTTGAATGGCAGCTTGGAATGAGGAGACCAGCACAGGCTGGTAGGACTACAAACATCCCCTTACCTCTGGCAACACCAAGAGTGGAGGAGAAATCCTCACAACATGAAGGGCTACACACTAGATAAGCAACGAGGACTGGTACAGTCCTTCCTCAGCCCTCCTGGTGCCCGTGGTCCTGCTGGCCAGGCCCCCACTGGATCCAGAGGCAGTCTGGCAGAAGCAACCAGGTCAGCAGCAGGGTCGCTGGCCCTTCTGCATCAAGAAATGCTCAACGCAATTAACTCCTGGACAGATACAGCTTCATGATTTACTGTACCACAGGTTGAGATTTGTGTCTTGGTATGTGGATGCTTTTCACTGTTACTGTTAACTCTAGGAGAAGGTTACTTTCTTTAAGCACCTATAAAATACTGTAAATCACAAGTCAGCCTTTCAAATGTGATGGCTGGACTACCACGGATAAGATTTCATGTGCGTGCTGTAATGGCCATCCAGTGACATGTATTTCAAGGTGCCTGTGGGTGGTATGTTTTCCTGCCACTGACTTTTGAGAGCAAACTCTAGGCGCATAAATACTGCTTTTGGTAACACATGACCCCACAGCATTCTAGGGACTTTGCAGCACAGCATTTGACTTAGTTCTGGGCATGCTCACCCAAAGGCAGCCAGATAGCATTTCAGATGGAGGGAGACCCTTTGCCACTCCAAGGGTAAATATATCCTTCAACTGTGTGTTGACCAGAAAGTAAAAACCTCCCCATGGACCAAGGAAAAGCTTTGATTAAGGGATGACTAGGTATTTCCCTTCATACAGGTTGGCAGAGTCCTTTATTTGTTCATTAAACAACCTTCTTTATTTATTCATGAAACCAAAATAATTACATGCACAAATGAAACAGCCTGGAACTGCAGTGGATGTCACTGACCTAAAAGCAACCAGCATATGGACAGGACTGGGGAACACACTCTGCTAGATTAGTGTGCCAGCTTGGTGCTGTGAAAAATCTTCGCTCATCATTTTTTGTTTGTAAATAATTACAAATATTTCCCACAGATGGTGTTTACATGGCTGCCTAAAACACTGGGTATTACCATAGTTTCAAATTTAAAAACAATTGTGATAAATACTAGCAATTTCAAGGTAGCTATCTCTAGATACAAAACCAGAGCCAAACTCTGTGAAGCATTAATTCAAATAAATTTGTATGGGACTTCTTTTCAATAGGATTTTAAGATAGTCAGTAGTTTACAAGGTCACATCTTTTTAATTGCACTTGCATAAGATTAAAATTATTTACTACTCAAGTCAGTGGTTGTTATTCCATGGACACCAGTGGGATAAGGAGTTGTGCCTGCAGTGTTATATACTTATCTACACAATCCACAGCACTATTTAGCCTTAGTTAATATTTCTACAAAACCTGGAAGGCAAAAATACTTGTTATTTCCAAACTGTGAGCAGAAGGAGGAATATTTACAGAACAAATTTTCTTAAAATGTTGATTTGTAGACTGTAGGAATACTAATTCCATTTTAACATAAGCTTTTTATATCTCATTTGACTGACTTAACACGTCCCAAAAATAATGAATACACAGTTATGTCTACACACACAAAATAAACAGTGCATGTAGAATAGCTGTGTGATGTGAACCTTGTTGTTTACTAAAGGAAACATTTGCTTAGCTTTGAAAAAAAAACTTAAGAAAACAAAAGTTACTTCACTCTATAAAAAGTTTATGTAATAAAAATCATTGAAGTGCAAGACAACATATTTATTCCAATGTAGTTTCAAGTTTTGAAGCAGCCAGTAAAAATATAAATTTCAGATGTAGATCAATGAAGTTTAAAAAGATACGTTCACAGAGCTTACTAAACGATCAAAGCATAGATTATTTGCGGCAAAGGAACTCCTGATTTTCAGCTGATTACAGGATAGGAGCAGAACTGGGCTTTGTATTTGTTACAGGCAAAAAAACCTCGTGTTTTAAGCAGGTAGTCTTGGCACTCTCATGGCATAGATTGCAGATGTCTGTGTTGGAAGTGACTTTAGGAGGTAATACCAGTTCCAAGCAAATGAATGCTAACTATGCATTACAACAGACATGGCTTTTCAATAAATTGACTCAAAAAAGAGGAGCAACAGTAGCTGATAAAGGAGAACACTCCACTCAGAGCCAAGTTTCTGTAGCATTCTGGCATGAATCAAGCACTTTCGGATTGCCCAGGATGAAACGTACCTTCTTGTAAAGACTGGCACCCAGCAAAATGACCTGACTCATGCTCTGGCCAGCCACAAGAAGTTTAGAGACTCACCACAAGAGCTGCCTCCTCACAAATGTGTGTTGCTGTCCTTGGTTAGCAGCTGGACATTGTTCACAAAGTAGCTGCTGCTGGGGCCATATTGCCTGCAGCCAAACCCATCAACCGTTTCATGCCCAACAACTAGCTGTAAGGACATAGAAAGACATGTCCACCAGAGGGAAATAATAGAAGCTTGTTGTAGGAATTTGTGTAAAAGTACATGCAACCACCACCATTTATGTTTCCATTTTGGGGACTTCATTTTTTGCTTGTTTCCTGCCTCCTTTGAAGTCTTCTGGAAAACAGAAAAAACTACATCAGTAACCATATGTTGTATGCAATGTAAGTAACGTGAGCATTTTCTGTGCACAAAATGACCCAACAGCCAGAGAATAAAATAATCGGAGCTCCTTCTGGGCCAGTCACTACCACTCTGCATCACAGGAACTTTTCCAGCTGATCCCAAAAGCCAGTGAAAAGCACTGTCCAGAAAGGGGAAAGGATTTTCCTCAAGCCACTGCAGCACTTTCTGGTCATATGTGGGCCTGTTGCAGGCTAAGAACACTGCTCCAGGGACGACCTTCACTTGCACTCAACTGCTTCGCAAATTAACTGCACTATTTAAATTCAACTAGCTGTGGTTATCCAGAGCTCAGTAAAGTGCAAGGAACTGATAAAACCTCAGAAAAATATGCAATTATAATCTAGAATTAACCAGCGAACTCTAGACACAGAAATAAGAAAGGAGTAATTGAGACATTTATTCACTTTAAGGAGATACTCTGAAGACAGAAGCTGTTCATATAAAGACATTAAGGCCAGACTCTCTTGTAATTCCTAAACAGATTAAATAAGGAACGCGAATGTCTGAATATCAATTGAGCAATTTGCATGTAGTTACCTGTGAAGTCACTGGTGCTGCTAGGTCAGTCTGGTGGGGAGCCCAGCATTTGAAAAGGCTGTTAAATACTGTTTGGGGAGGACGAGGCTTTCTGACCCATGACGCCCTGTGCATCTCTCCTTCATGAGGCTTGGTTGTGTTTTCTATCACATTTATTTTCCTCCTACTCTGTAGCTTTTCCTTAAGACACACAGTGCACTTCAAGATGGAGACACTGAGTGCTAGCAAGCTCCTTCAGGAAGACACAGCCTCCGTTTGATGCCTATGCTAATTGCTACTCCCAGGCACCCTTTTCAGATATATAAAAGAAGTGAACTGATCCCAAGACAATACTGAGCATTTCACAGTCTCATGTAGTAACGAAGGAATAACAGAGAACAGCTGCTGTTTTAAAATAGAAATTCATAGCTTTGTAGGGTCAGTAGCATTTTATGGGACTTTTCATGCCTGGAACAATTTAATGACAGCTATACTATTGCCATATTTATTCCCTACTGTCTCCAAATTTATTACCACTTACCTCATCTTTTCATCCCAGCAATGTTTGCCCTGTACATGGAAAAGAGAGTGCAGTGGCAGCCAGGACCATTGATAACTACTTAGAGTCTGAGGACTGTTCTATTGTAACTATGGGATTGGAGTTATCCAGCTTAATAGAGTAAAGACATCTCTGATATGTAACCATGGTCTGCAGCCACACTTCTGGATGGCAGTGTAAACATACTGCAGCCATCGTCCTGATCATTTATATTAATAAAAACAAGAAACAGACATTGAGATCAAAGGGAGAATCAACACACAGAGCAATTACTTTTTTGACACATGGGCCTGATTCTCACTGAATTAACTTCACCACTTCACAAGCGTTGCTATACTGCCAGATGTATAAAGTGACCTTAGTAATATCAAAGAGATTTTAATTGCTGTTGAAATACTGCAATTTCTTGAGATCACTTTGCAGACAGTGTTTTGAGGCAAACAAAACACACCTTTGCAAGATCTTTTCTAGTCAAGTTGAGGGGTGAGAAGCACAATATGAGGAGCTTCCTCTATCCCTACTCCCCACCTCTCCAGGAAGGCTCTGCATCAACCCTTACCACATCTCAGCATGGGTACCCTAGTGTAATGTTTTTGAGAGATAAGGCTACCAAGGTTGATTTTAGGAAAGAGAGGGAAAAGACATCTACGAATCCACAAGGCTGTGAAACTAATGACATGCTTCAGCTCTGATTCACATCTGTAGCTAATCCCAGTGAAGTCTCTGGAAATCCCTACATAGGGTAGTTGTGATACACTGATCATAGTGGTCGTCTAACAGCAACACACAAGCTAAAATTCTGGTGGGTCAAAGTCTTGGGATTTCAGGCCAACATTCAGAGTAGTACCTGAGCAAATGCTTAGCATTGATCATGCACATTATTCATCTCTATCAATTAAAATGGTTAAAGCTGAATTTAAAATTAAGTTCATTCTTTGAAATAGACCTAAAATTAATGGAGAAGTCAGGTAAAAAGAGGAAAATTAATATATTTATATTAGTTTCCTTGTCATACAAAAAAAAAAAAATAATAAAAGGCTTGGGATCTTTTTGCTGGTTTTCCCTGTTCAGGCTGTCCCCAAAATGTTGTTGCCTCAAGGGTGGATTACCCTGACATACTTTCCCAGCGGTATCACACGACAGCTGCTAGCAGGGAAAGCAAAAGAAAAAAAAACATGAAAGGAAATGCAAAATGCTTGAGACTGGACTTAGAGGAGGAGGTAGATTTGCCCACACTGCTGATACCCATCCATTCTAGAGCTGCTGACTGCAAATTCCCCAGTTAGCCACAGTCCCTTGTGTTCTTACAGACTGCTCAGCTGAGATTAGCAACTGTTATTTATCTTTGCTGAGTTAACTCGTATATTAAAAGGAAACAGATCAGTTATGGTTAACTAATAAAGTCAGGATTTCCCCTAACTTAGCAGACAAAAATTAGATCAACATGATTTCACACAAAAAAAGTAATCTACTTTGCATGGAGAACTGGCATTTAAGATGGCTTTTTTGTTATAGTTTAGTATAGCATCAACTTAGCACAGCATACGGCATGGCATTTGGATTGCATCACCCCTGAACAGCAAGTGTAGCCCGAGGCTGCCACAACTATCAGGCGTGACCAGCTATTCACTGCCTTGGATCTACCACTTCAGCGGAGAATGTAGGACATGTTCTGCTGCCATGAAAACGACACCATTACCTTAACTACAATTAAGGTTGAGTTGGCTGTCCTCTGAGAAAACCCTGCTTCAGTGTTCATGGTAATTTAGAATTGCATCAGGCTACCATGGTCATTGCCAGGCTAATCGAGAATTTCATAGGTTATTTTCGCAAAGAAAAATGGCTTAAAATTGAAAAGAAAAAAGTTCAAGGTGGCCAAAATGAGTTGTCTGTATTGGTGCGTAGCCCTGACATGAACAGTTATTAACAGGAGTAAGTGCCCCTGGTAGGAATTAGGCTTTTCTGTGTCTCTGCTCTGGGATTGTCCAGATAACATCAGCAGGCCACCCACTGCTGAAAGTGGTATTAATTCTCACTACAGAAAAGGCCTTAGAGGGTCTTTCTTTAATTTGAATCCCTCCCCCAAACTAAAGCCCACTGTTCCTTATTCTATCTATAAAAAGAATATAAAAAACAACGATTTGTCTTCTCTACAATTGTATTTTCTGTACTTGAAGACTGCTGCCATACCATCTCCTTGCCTTTCCTTCTCTAGAATGAAGAATCGTAATTCCTTCATCAGTCTCTCTTCAGTCACTTCATTTAGAAGCCTTTTGCAGTTTCTCCATATCTTTCTCAAAATATAGAGCCCCAAACTAAACCCTGTATTCATTCTGAACAGAAGAATTATTTCCAGGCATCTGTTTTTAGATACCAATCTGATGCTTGGGTGTTTTTTTTTTGCATAGCCTAACTATATTGACTTATGGTTATCTTATAAACCATGGCAAACCATAAATCCCTTTCTGTGGAAATGGTATTTAACCTGTGTCCTTTTGAAGGACCTTTCTGAAGGATTAGCCCTTTCTGAATACAGAACCACCATCTAAGTTTTTCTCCTATTTATCCATATAATCCTGAATTCCATTCCCAACCTCTGTGTGCTTTCACATTCTCACATAGCTTTTTCATCTGTGAATTTAATAAGCACATTCTCCACTCCACCTTCCTTTTGCCATTTTACATAGATCTAGAACACAGAGCCAGAAGACTCAGTCTCCAAAGGTGCTGCTTCCATCTTGGCAGTAAAGCGTTGGTAGCTACAGTTTGAGTGCAATTTTCTGTAGCTCAGCCCTCACTGTAGCTGTTCTCATTTATGTAATGTAAGGGCAAGGCTCCTGGGGAAAAGTTAATGAAATAAACTTCTAATTTTTATGAATCTCCATGGCTGCACTACCTTCTTTTAAGACAGTAACATTACACACAATTCAAAACAACAGAGTCTGCTATAGAGTTGTATGTTTGCACAGTTTATGGTACTATTGTGGCCATTTCCCTCTTGTTCATAGCCATATTGACTCCCGTATTAATAGACAGGCTTGAGCACAAGGCCTTCTGTTTTGTAAATGAATATAAGGTCTACAGGACAAACTGACCAAGAACAGCTCATTTCTGACATGCTCATTTTTTCAAACAACAACTAAATCAGTTGCATATATCAGATCAACAACGAGCCTTGACATTCCCCCACATAAGCGGCATTCACAGAACATTTAAATACATGTAGTTGAAATTACAACGTTAGCAATGTGTTTGACTTGATATTATACCCAGAATAAAGTCAATCTCTGTGACAGAAAGTGTATAACTTTAATGATAGTTCGCAGACAGATTGCACAGAGAAATGTCAAATGTAAATAAGAAGATGTTTTTCCCCTCACGGCGCTAGCAAAATCACCTCACACTCCCATTTGCCACCTTCTCAGATAATGCTGTGAACACGGAATGCTGCTCTAAATCCAGGTATCACCTAGGTTTCTACTGTCCATAAATCTAGTTTTGGCCGTGTGTGACTGAAATACTAGAAATGGGCTTTGGGGAGCAAATCTGCACCAATATGGGTCATTCCCTGACAGGCGAAATGGAGGACAAGTTCAAGGAAACCAAAATGATCTTTAGGCTGAGAATGTGGCTTCCAGCCTGTAGTGAGCAGAAATATTCTTGGCCGTTTCCCAAGATGGGCTTCTCACCAAATAAACGTGATCATTTATATCGCCAACAATTTTGTGCATTAAGCAAAAATCATCAGCATTTTTTGGCCAAGATCTGCTAAATATCCCTTAGTCTGCTTGGTCATTTTCCATTCCTTGCTTCTTTAAGAAATTAGAGTGTTATCTGCTTTGTCACACTGACTGTGGCACTTCAGCTGGACTGCGAACTTGTTCATGCTATGTACATTTAAAATAAACTTGGCAGTTAGGACAGTGGGTTCTTCTAACATGCACCTGCCTTGTGTCTCCCAAGGTGTGGCATACTGCCTGCAGGTAAATGACTGTCTAAAAAAATAATCCCATGCAAACATAGCAACAACTTTGCCTTGAGTAGGCCAAATTTTTTTACTGGTATTTCAAAAAGCCTAAGTGGGAAAATGGTCTTTCCTGTTTTGAAAACCAACCAACCAAACAAAATTTTTATCAGATGTTTTCTAATTTGTTGTTCGCAGTCTCAGACCCTGCAGCATTTGGGCAAAGGTTGCTTTTCCATGCCAGATGGCGTTAAATGCTACCTAGAATTAAGAAAGGTGGTGCAGGAACTGTGTTAAGCCATGATTCATCACTTTGCTGCCCATTTAATACCAGACAAATTTCAGCAGAGCTCTACAAGAATCTGCCAGGAGTTAGTGATGGGTAATATTAAAACTTCAAAGTGAAAACTGGGACTTGTAAAATTAACCAGTAATTCATTCAAGTGTTGACAGAGCAGGAGGGAACCATCAAAATTTTAATAATAAGCCTAAATTTCAAAGACACCCCGTTGCCATAATGCCAATGCAACCACCAATTTCCAGCCCCCCCCCTCGGCTTATTACAGTTCCACCACCTGATGACCAGGAATGAATTGGCATAGCTGGTTACAGCTATGCTGGATATTCCTCCTGATGCCTGTGCTGTGCCATGGCCATACTCCCAAGGACCTGAACCAGACCAAAATGGCAACCCAGCCTAGTCACAGCTCAAAATCAGAGACAGTGTCCCGGCACAGCATGGCTGAGCGGCTACCATGCGACTTTTGGAGTATCCTCAGCATGAGATGCTCCATGACATCACTGCGTGACCCCACAGACCTATGTTGTACATCTGCTCTACTCTGTATGTTACCAATGAAGCATTTTTTAACAGCTCAGTCCTAGGATTTGGTGTGTGACCTTGGGATACTCTTCCCTAGAGGAATTTTTTTTTCTAAGAGAAACTAGTTCATCTGAATCAGTTTTACAGGTCTCAGTCTCATTTTCAGAAGATCTTGTGATATAAAGTCCTTACTGTATGTACTATAGAGACTGGGGCAACACACAGAAGTCCTAAAGGTGATGTAAATTTAGGGCTTTACTCAGTAAATAAGAACTTAGCCCATAGCACAGAATCAGTGTGAAATGGCCCGTTCCTTTTCTTCTGGAACTGTTTCAGATCAGACTCCACAGCAGCCAACATAGTGATAGGGAATGACCCTTCTTCACCCAGTGCATCAATTTACTGTCACCACTTCTGTTGCGTGGTTATTTTCCCCTTAGTTGTTTGTCTTTTCCAGCCCTTTAGTTCACTCATGTGAAAGTACTGGGGCAGTCATTCCAAAAGAGAAGTGGAAAGCTGTAATCAAAATGAGTAGGATGCAATTTATCTATCACATAGATTATCATCAGTGTTTTTGTGCGAAGAATACGTAAAAAAAAGACCTTGTACTGATACACATGGGATTCCCAATTTCAAGACAATAATGATTATTGGGTTTCAACTTCACAGCTAGCAATTTAAAAGATGCAAGCATGTGCACAATTGGGATTTCCATTCTCCTTCTGAGAAAAAAAAAAGTTCTCTTCTTTTTGTTCCCAACATACTCTGTGCCCTGCACATGAAGAGCAAGCATGAAAATGTAAAAATGTTCCGTTTGCTAGCTTCTTAAAAGTTTTATGTTAGAAAAAGCTTGCTGACAAAAGCGTTCCTCTCCAAGCATTTTGTATGAGTGTCACCTGCAATGCTAGAAAATAGTGCTTGGAAAGCTTTATAAGCCACATAAAAGATTGACTCTTAGTGCTGCAGAATGAAGCATTTTTAGCTTTCTGAAGGACCACACAGGCCAGTGTTTGACCTTCCTGAAACAAATTACTATCTATGTTCTTCGATGCCACCTTTTGGACTTGATGATCCTATGGGTCTTTTCCAACCTAAATGATTCTATAAAAGATTGCTCAGCTGTGTATAGAGGTGTTTGGTGTCAACAGAGATGGCTGAATGGCTTTCCTACATGCCCCTAATTTGCAGTTTTCTTCCTTCTTCCCATCTGAGAAATGAGTAACAGGAATACTCACAAGAAAACTGTGGCTCATACATATACATACGTGCACATATACACCCATATGATTTATAGATATATATACAGATTTATTGTCAGGGATTGCTGAATCAGTAGCTCAACAGAGGTGAGGCTGCTGCAGCTCCATGCCCTCAAGTCCAGCCAGGAGCAACGCTGAGTGTGTATCCCCACAGGTACACACGTTTACAACACTTAGGTACATATATACTGCCAGCCACGTAGAACAACAGAAGCACTCTCAGCAGCAATGGTCTTATGCTTTTCCCCTCTCTGGATGTTCAGGGTGAAGGTCTGTTAGTAGGCAGGGTGGGCTGGACTAGATGATCTTTGAGGTCTGTTCCAACCCCTCACATTCTGTGATTCTGTGAATAATCTACAAATACGTACAACGTGGATCTGTCCAGCAGCTGGACTCAGGCACTCAGTCTGCCCGGTAGCTGCCCTGAGATCCCAGTCTCCCCAGTTCCTGGCACCTGGATGCAGGAGCCCTTGAGACTGCAGCCCCACTCCAGCTGCTGGTACAGACGTCCTGCCACACACATACACACAGAGTGTGGATCCTTCCTGTAACTGGGCTTGGACACAGGCTATCCTGTAGCTGGCCCCAGATTCTTGCTCTCCCCGTTGCCTCCTGCACAGAGACACACACACACATGCAAAGGGGTTTCTCAATCTACTGAGATCCCATGGCCTCTTGGATGGTTGGGCTGGACCCTCTGGTCCCTCCAGTGGCCAGCTCCTCATGCTGTCTCACTTTTGGACATCCAGACCCCTGGCTCTCAGGTCACGTCACTTCCTCACCAGCTAGTCCAGCTTGATATTCACTAGCAATCCCACACAGGCATATGGACTCTCACTGATGGCACCACAGACACTCTGGCCCATAGTCTGACTGATGGCTGGCAGTGACACCTCCATATACATACATGCGCACAGAATACACAGTCTCTCAATCAAGAAAATAGTTAGAAATAGAGTTAAATGAGAAGTCAGGTCAGGCTGTGCTCCTCAGATGCAGAACATGGCCAGACAAGTGTGCTGACCAGTCACTGTTCACACACAGGCAGCCCCTTTTATCCCCTTTCCCTTTATTTTTACAGATTCATCTCTCTTCAGATGACCTTGATCCTTCCCGTTCCCCACCTTGGGTTCCTCCCCTGAATATCCCATTAAAAGGCTTGTGCCATCCCAAAATATTCTTCCCCAGGATCCCACACTGTCTCATACCCACGTCATAGGCAGTGAGCACCTCAATTTGAAAAGTTCTCTGGAGAGCCTCTCCCTTTGGGTGTCCCCCAGCCCTGGGGGCCGAGGGTCTCCTGTGACAGCCTGGGCAGGCTGGGGAGATGCTTGTGTCTCTCAGGGGGTTACTGGGACTCGCTCCTCTGTCATTGTGCTCAATGACACTCTAACATAGTGAATATCTATAGGTTTATCTGGTCTTCATATAGGCTGCTGCCTCCAGTCAGACCATGCACAGTACAGGAAGAGGAGTCGAGATGTTTCTAGTATCAGGAGAGCTGAGTAAAATTTGCAGTGAGGGAAGTCAGCATTTTTTTCTTCTGCTCATCCCTTCAGGAGCTTACCTAAACCAAATTTCTAATTTTAAGAGTTTTCCAGCAGTTCTGTGACAGCAAATAAACCTAAGCAATAGTAAACTTACCTTCACTTTGCTTCATTTACCTTTGTGATGTGCTTAACTCTTTTTTTAAATAAACTTTTACGTTAATTAACAAAGTGACCTTGCCTAGGTCGCTTAATCTCTCTGTGATTCTCTTCTCCCTTTTGTACAATTAAGACAATAAAACAAGGCGCCCACATGGGTATTGCGAAGCTTAATTAACTAGTGTGAGCAGAACACTCTGAGGTTCTGCAAAGGAGAGCAATGTAAGCACAGAAAATTAATGTTAGGATGAATATTAGACAATAACCTGACACAGCATCTGTAAGTGAACAACTTGAAAAAACCTCACCACAGACCAGATTTTCCGATGCACTGAAATAAGTTTTGCAGCAGTGTCTTCAGGTTCAGTGTTCAGTGGCCAGAAGCATAAAAAGAGGGAAGCAGCTTGCGGTCCCAGGTTAATTACTCAATTCAATAGCATCATTTATGGTTGGACTTGATGATCTTAAGGGTCTTTTCCAGCCTAAATGATTCTATGATTTGCAGAACAGGGGTTTCACTCGCTTAAATACCTATGTCAAGTATTCCCACCTATATCCATCTAAATCTTCAGAGTCTTCTCAGCACTGCCATTAGAATAGCAGGTACCAACTATCCCTAAAATCTGCTCAAAAAGGAGAATCAGGCGTCCTGGGAAGTTCTTTGAACCCAGTTTCCTTTACAAATCTGGTCAAGGTTCATCTGGTGATCTCTGTATGCTTGCCAGATTTCCATTTCAGGAATATCTTAACCACGGCTTTAGAAACGCATTTTGTTTTCAGGCTCTAGTCTCATGCAAAGCTTGGGTGAATCTCAGAAGGTGTAGCTATTAGGAAAGAAATTAATGACAATATTTATACTACACAGAGAAAGAAGAAACTGTAGAATGCCACATAGTAACAGTAGAAATTGATTGTGTGAAATCTCCATACTTTAAAACAGGTTTGGTTCATAGTTTATATGATATTTTAACTGACTTTACCATAATCATCTCAGCTGTGTAGCTGAGTAACTTCCCTGATTATGATAAACCCGCCCCCCAAATAATCAAGCCATGAAGTTCTGCTTTTCAATGAAAGATGCCAGGTTTCAAAGTGATGCCATGGTCCTTCGAAGCCAGGTGATGCACAGTTAATTTTTAGACAGTTACCAGGCAACAGTTGGAACTAACAGAAGGCCATGAACAACTCCTTAATTTTCTTTTCTGAATCTGAGCTGCTGGATTTATATTTCAGCTATTTTTCCATCAGAGGTCTTAGACATGGAAAAAGGATCATACAGCATATTGGTTAGATTAGGTAAGTGATTTTCTTTAGCAGCTCTAAGTATTCAATAAATCTATTCCTTTGTAAATATAATAAAAAATTGCTCTTTCAATTTTTCATTTGTTTAGATCTAAGAAATTCTACCTGCAAGAAAGGAGTTGAACAAAAATCTCCCAGCCATTCTCTGGCATTGAGAAAAATATAAGCTTTTGATTTTGCTTCTTGTTTAGATTTTCTTTTATCTGTCATTTCTGTTTTGACACATTTCTCAGACTTCTGTTACCAACTATTCTAATCATTACCATTAAATTATGAATGATGGTTTAATGAACAATGGAACACTCAGCTATACTACACTTTTTTTTCTATTTCTCTCCCTTGCTTTCACCAAGAAACCAACTGAGCTTGATAGGCTTACAAAAGAGAGAAAATGGCATGTTTGCCTGTAATAAGAGGGACCTCCAAGATCAAGATGTACTTTCTTCTATTGTTGTTCTGTGGTAACATCAGTTTATCATACTGTCTTTTATATGCCAATAATCATACTCCAAGTCACCCAAAGTCTGAGCTCAACATACAGGAAGAAAAAATTATATAGGAACAAATAGAGGTTTCCTTTTATTTTTAGCATTTCATGTAAAAATAAATGGTATTTCATGTAATCTAATCATTCTTGTACTTTTCGTATATAATCACCACCACAATACCTCTCTCACAGCATAGGCAACAACCACAGCTCCTCATCTGGTGAGATTTCTGTATCCAGTGTCATCTCATCTCTAAGAAGAACTGAATTAAACCAGTACCACAAAAAATTGTGAGCCCAGTGTTTCAGATGTAAGACGTGAAAATCCATATCATTTTTTTGTCACATAAGGAAAACGGAAGATAGGTACAAGGAAAGGCTCTAATTTCCCTACTTCACACACTGTATATTACTACACTGTAATGTGTCATTGTCTGCAGGCCATTAGAAACCTGAGATTATTTTTACTAATATTTATGACTATTACTGCACTAGCTTCCGCACAGAATTTACGTTGTTCAGTTACAGATCCATTGCGCTCAGCACTCCAGGAAAACAAAAAAATAGATTGTAAACTTGTGGGGTCAAGTCATTGGAAAGGCGTTTGAGAGCCTGCACTTACCTCCCAGAGCTTCTTCTGAATATTTCTGGCATTAGTATCATCATAAAGTACAATCTGCCACACAAGGAGTGGGGTGCTTGAAAAGCTTAAGTGATAAAATACACAGGAATTTGATGCCCTGCTAAATGTTTTATTCAAAGCTAAGATGAGATGATACATCCTACTCCAGATTTCTGTAGCATCTGACATTTCACAAACTTTGATCAACTCTGCCTGACATTGTATAGGGAAATGTTAGTAACTCCGTGATGTGTGTGACAAAGCTGAAATAGGCAGTGCTTGAGGACAGTAATTTCACACTTGGAAGTCAACATCCATATTGTGTCCATGGAGCCAACTGTGAGTCTCCGAAGATCTAGCTCTGGCTCCATAACTGATTTGAGCTGACCTAAGTCTGAGCTGCTATCTGAAGAGATAGTTCTAGACCCTGCCCTCTGACCCCAGCCACATTCCTTCCCTTGTGTCAGCACAGGATGTTGTGTGGATGCACAGTGGGTGAAATCAGGGGACTGACCTATCTGAAAACCCAGAAAAATCCAGCTGAGCAGATGGCTCAGTCACATCAAAAGGACCATGAAACTGGTCTCTCAAGTTCAACACTTCTGCACTGCGCTTTGGAAGAGCTGTGCTTGAGGTATCTGGGAGAGAAACGTATGAAAGGAATCTGGGCTGTGCTGTGCCTGTTCAAATGGAGGTTCAGATGGTTGAGGAAAAGCCTCACTGAGCTCAGAGGGTTTGGGCTCTCCCCTGGCAGCATGGCCCAGAGCTCACCTGCAGCCTGCACTGCAGTGATCATTATGGTTAGGAGCTCAGGCTCAAGCTTGATTGACAGCACCACTAAGGGGGCAGCTGTAGCATGCTGAAGTTGGGGAAGAGATTTGGGTGTTGGTAGTCTTCTGTCTTGGTCTCTTTGCCCACTTTTTAACTCTGCTACGTGCTTAGCTTGTGAATCTTCTGCTACAAGGACTGTGTTTTCATAAAATAACCAGGAATTACAAGACTAGAATCCATGCCCTGAGGACCATGGCTCTTCAGAAGAGCCCCTTCCCACGGCTCTTCCCTAGAGGGAGTGATTGGGAAAGTTCTTGATAGTAACTGAGCCAAGAGTTAGAGGGAACTCAGGATGGAAAGCTCTCCATGACCTGAAGGTGACTTGAAGGGAAGGCAAGCTTCAGGTAAAGTTGTTGTAGAGGATTAGGGGCTTTTATTGCACAGCATCTCATATAGTCCCAATGGAACCTATGCAGCATGATGAGGAAGTGATCAAAGCCCACTGATCTGCAGAGAAATAGTCAATAAATGAATGACTTACGAAAAGTGGCTGTACTAAGTCTTCAGACTCAGTTAATGCTTTTAGAGCCTACTATGGGACATATTAAGAAACCACACACGCACTCTGTATTTATCATAGAATCATAGAATCATTATGGTTGGAAAGGACCACAAGGATCATCAAGTCCAACCTTCATCCCAACATCTCTATTTGTTGTGTATGGGCTGAGGTATCACACTTGATCACTGAAATTCCATTTGCATTAAGAGTCTTTACATCTCTGGCATTACTCTTTAAAGGAACACAAAACAAATTTGTAGTCCCCTGAAATCTGCACAGTTTTAAGTGGCCGCAGAGACCTCAGGTCTTCCTTTCAGATGTAGGTCCCCATTCCTTATTATCTGCAAGGGTGAGATGATGCCACCAGATTTCCTTCCCCTCGAAATCTATGCAAAATCTACACCTTTTTTTCAGGTGGTCCAGACTTCAGATACTCAGGCACTGAAATGAGAAATAATTTTTAAACCCCACCTGGCTGGCAGGAAACTGCACTGACCCCAGAACTACAATAGGAAAGTCTTACAGCTGTATTGACCAGCTCTGACAAGAACCTGTACCGCTCTACCTCTCAAATTGGTTTCGGTTCCTCAGGGACATTTCTGTCAGAGCTGAGTGCCACTTGCAAATAGACACTGGTGCGCTGTCCTTGAAAAAGGCACATAAAAATACGCTTAACATTTTTATGAAGCCCTGCCCTTTACTCATGTTAATTACTGTACGTGACATTCGAATGACCACGTGTGATGATATGTGATCAGTGATTAATGAACTGCTCACCAATGAAATCCAGACCCTGCATTCTGGTACAGCAGGAAAGGAGGGCATAGGCTTGGTGAGCTGATGATATTTATTCCAGGCCTATTTTCTGTTATTCCATTGTTATACTGCTCTATCACATATGGAATATCCATGCATATAGAACAGCTCTATGAACACTTGCCCTCATTACTGTTGTCCTTTTAAAACAGTTTTTAAAAATGCCTGAGACAAGTTCCTTTGTTTAGCATTCAGTTTTTAAATTTGGCAGTTACTGTGCCATAATCTTGCAGCTTGTCTTCATAAATATGTTCATTTTATGACCCTGCAGGACAGAATCTGCATTAACGTTGTACTGAAATGCAGTGATTCAAGTTTTTGTCCTCTAGCATTAGTTTTCCTGTAAAAATGATCTCAAAAATTACGTTAAATATGTTTCCTCCTTTAGCAGCCCACAATTCAAAAAAGAAGATAATAAAAAGTGTTTTAAGTTTAGACCGTCGGTTCAATTTAATAGAAAAGTATTATGTTTCTTATTAATATTCTGTATGCCTAACTGCTCTAATAAGCAATCTGAAGCACTGCATGGGCAGTTAGGAAGAAAAAGCTTCAGTACATCAGATCCTTTGAAATGAGCAGATTATTCTGGCGTGCTCAAATTTTACATGATGCACTTAAGAGCTCATCTGTAAGCAGCTTTCTGCACAGTGTTCCATGAAACAGAAAAATTGGCATCAAAATCGGAGTAAATAGTAGTATGTAGAATTACATAAGAAACTACTATTATTGCATCAGCTTCTGGTCTTAATTACAACGTGAGAACAAGGTTGTGGGCCATTTATTCATCCCACCTCCATCTCTTCCCATCCCTGTCTCCGTTATGATTACCTTCACCTCTCTCCTTCTCTCTTCAGGGACATGATTTAACGGTGGGACAGTTGCCACATGGCTGAAGCTTGTCTGAGGATTCTGGCATGCAATGCAGATGCAAGAAATGAAGTTTCACCTGTGAAAATAGCAGGGTGTTCTCTAAAACTGAAATTATGCCATTTTTCTTCTCTTTTCCCAGTCAGAAGTTGCTGTGAATGACCAAGTAAAGTAGCGAGAAACAAAGGAAACAGAGAGATGCACCAGCTTTCTCCCCAGAGGTAACCATGGATTTTACAGCATTGACACGTGCTAAACCAGCCATACAGACTTTACACCTCCTTCAAGGAGCTATTCTGCTCATCTAGGATTACCAGTGTCCTGCCTGCTGCCCTGGAAGGACAATCTTAGGCCAGTGATATGTCTTTATTCAAGTCCATGTTACATGAGTATTAGTTTGGCCGTGGAAAAAGCTGAAGCTCCAACCCCAACAATCCATTAGCCTGATTTGGGAGGGAAGCAGGAAAAGATAGACATGATCCTCATCTATCTCTTTTCAATGCACTCTAGTAGTTCCACCACCTTTCTCAGGCTCCTGAGGCAGCCACTGTAATTTCATTGTGATTGCTTGGCCAGTCTTCGTAAAACTGGGCAGATGGCGAAGATGGGAAAGGAGTACCAGGCTTTTCAAATCATAACTTTTTCACTGGATTCAATGAATTATTTCCCTCTTAGTGTAGTGGCGTGGGATTAGGTGGTGTAGGTTTCCCCTAGGATGTCTTATAGGGCATGCATGAACCACCCTAGTTGAGGTGGAGTTATCTGGCAACACATTTATTTCACGAGCCCAGCAGGTTGAGGCATCTTTCTGTACCTGCTCAGTTGCGCTCCTTACACATAGATTTCACCTCACAGGCATTCGTTTGGCAAAGGAGACAATCATGTCCATATGCTTTTGTAAATCAATAAACCTGAATTTGTATTTCTGGATCAGGATAAAAAAGAACTGAGTCCTGTCCCCTGCAACCCCAGATAACTACACTGTAATTATCCAGGTCAAAAGGGTGTGCCAAGTAACTCCCCATGCCACAGGCCACAGTGTGCTCCCCATCACCTTAAATCAAACTTAAGCTGCAGTTACACAGGAGAGCAAGTATATCACCATTGATCTAGAATAACAGGGGAAAAAAATTAAGATTAAAAGTGGTTAAATAAAACTGCCAGTCAGGCTTTAATAGCTACGCAGAATAGGGCAAGGACAACTCTGACAATCTGATGGTCTCACCTACAGAAAAATTCCTCTCTAACCCCAATCTGGTAACCAGTGTGTTCATGCATGCAGGACACAGCATGAAGTATGCCACAGGAGGTCACTTCCCTTCAGTCTTAAGTCCTGCTCATTGGAGGAGGGGTTGGACTAGATGAGCTTTGAAGGTCCCTTCCAACCCAAAACATTCTATGATAAATCCTGTCTATAGCTATGATCAATGACAAATGCATTAGAGAGAGACAGAAAGATCAAAAAAAACCACCGAATATTCATCAAAGAAGAAATTCAGTGGTCCTCATAGAGTGCAGATAAGCATTAGAAGCCATAACATAACAGCAGTAATGTATCACAAACACAGAGCCCATCAGGCCAGTTTCAGCTCCCCCAGGTGACTTGAGAACCACTATATCAGAAGAATTCCTCCAGCAGCCTCTCCCAAACCTGACAGCTTCCCTCAATTTTCACTCCATATCTGCCTTACAGGAGCTATACTAATATCTGTCATCTCCACTTAATGTTTCCAACAGACATTTCATAAGGGACATTCTCCTCAATGCTTCACTTTCATGCAGGTAGATAAAGTTCCCTGCATTCTACCTATCTAATGTAATCCATTACCTCTCAGAAGAACTAGCACTAAAAAGAGTAGGACTTTTATGCAAAGAATAAAATACTCTTCTTGAATTTCCATTCCAGGTCAGAAAATACTCAATCAATCCATGCAAAATAATGAATAATCAGTCAAATCAGCTAAGAAAAACACATCCCAGCATCTCTTAAGCACGATAGTTATTTTTCTGGCTGGATGATTAAAATTACAGTAGACTGAGGAAGGATTTGAACTCAGCTCACTAACACCTGAGGATTTTCTTCCAGCATTCAAGGTTGATGGATCTCTTCCAACATCCCTCTAACCCTGTGGGTCCCAGGCACAGACGGTCATCAACTTCTTAAGTCCCTGAGGATTCCTACTTGAGTTAAATACTTGATTTTACCTGTCTTTAAATCCTTCTTTATATTTACAGCTAGATAGCTTGGGAAATCTCATCCAGCCCACTAGCTTTCACAGCATGAATTCTCATGCATCTCACCATTCTGCCAGATGACCAACGCAAAAACATGAGGCGGAATACAACAGCATCATAGAGCTGGGGCTCAGTGATGCTGGGCCTCTGCAGCTGATTTGAGATCAGGTCAATAGTGGGTGCAGATGACTTGCCAGTAGGAGAGTCTCAGAAATAAATGAGAAATGTGCAAGCCCGAACTGTCTTTAAGCAGAAGATCTGAATTTTTTCTTCACTCACACAAATGGGTGTCCGTGTATAATACCAGATGTGCTGGTAGCTGGTTTCCACAGAGCTGCAGCAGCCAAGTGAACTGACTGGAGACTTCAGCCTCCTGAGCTGGGGATGTATCACCTGCTTCCGGTTCACAGTAAAAGGTGCTGTGTTTTTTACATTAATTAAGTGATTTACAGACCAGTGTTACCATTATTGTGTGTCTTAGAGTGCAACACATCACGTACTTCTACATGTGAGTACGGACAGTTTTGCCACTGCTGGCAACTCTGCAACAGAACGGACAGCTTGTAAGCTGTGTCACTTATGAGCAGTGACAGAAATTGAGGTCACTTTCGTTATAGAAAAGAACCTTTAAAAGAGCACACCACTGTCCCATGGACGGTGACATTTACAAATGTTTCGCTGTTTTCAGTAAGCAAAAAGTATCACCCCTAGTAGTAATATCCTAAAGGAAATACAGTGCTGCTGGACAAGGAAAATCTGGGACAATACAACCTCATCTGAGAGTCTGATGCTCAATAAATCCACTGGAAATTAAACTCAGCTGACAACATTTCAACAAGTGTTCTAATTCCCTTATAATCAAGCACATTAACAACCCACCGTATTCGTTTTCAATGACTTCTGCTTCTCAGCCTAGCATAATGGAACAATTCAACACATCTGGGACTGAATTAATGTCACAAACAATTCCATACACTTAGAATGATCTTCTCACTTTGCATTACATAGAAGACAGTCCTCAGAGCAAACAGTATTAAAATAGCCCCCAACTTGTGCAAATCGCCCTTGGAACTGAAATGAGCTGTTATTAATTAGCAGCATATCTTCTGTGTTTATACAGCACCATTTGTGTGCCTGGTATGTGTGAATAAAGTCACTACCCCAAGGAGCTTATAGTTTAAATTATACATATAGCTAACCACATCATTATAAACTTGTTATAGATTTGAATCTAAAAAGGAGGCAGAGCAAGACAGCACCGTGGGGAGTGAATACATCTGCTTTGCAACGGAATCCGAGCTAGGCTATGGGGTTATGCAAGGATAAGCTGCTCTTCTAATAAGTGTATCCACTATAATGTAGTATTGGGTGGAGGTGGAGAGTGTTTTCCCTAGATCAGACACCAGGGAGATGTTTAAAGCTAGATCCAATAAAAGACCTGGACACTGCAACTTTTGGGTCTTGCTCCCTCATGTATTAATTGGGCTACACCCAACAAAGGATTTATGTGGCTAAAGCAGGCAATAGTCCCAAAGGCATATCTAAATTCCCAGACCTAGTTGCTGTTTCACCCTGGACATGCATTAAGAATTAAGCTGATGTGTTATGTTTCCCAAGTACCCAGAGTTTGCTGCTTCTTCTGCCCACAGCCATGAGACACCACCAGTGGCTCAGAGAGATCATGAGGAAAAGCAAAGCCTGGAAGAAGTTTCCCATCCCTTTTTTTTTTTAGTTCTTCATTTCATAGCTTCCTTTCCACTTATCACCACACCCACACTGCACAAAGGCTTTGAGTCTTATAGTAAATTCTTCTTTTTCTCCAAGATGTACAGTGTTTTAGCTCTTTGAATCTGGTCTGTGTCACTCAGGTGTTCTTCATCTGTCCATGAGGTTAGCTGATGCAGCAGAAATCTCAAGATTACTTAATGCCTTTCTTCGGGCTACTGAATTTAGTTCCCGTTAATCTATATGTACTAACAAACCCACTTTTATAGGACAGATGGCCATTTTCTTGCAGTATGATGTTGGGCAATACCTTTTTCTCTCTGTACCACAAACACAACGCAAAGGAAGAACACAGTCTTCTTTGTCTTAGACAACCATGATAATTTTGCATAGAAACTTCAAGCCTAGCTGTAAACATACACATCCTGCTTCTCTGGGAGATTTCGAAGAGTGCACAGTGAGTGTCACTAGAGGACTTTTTAGAAGGCTACTATCCTGTTCTTATCCAGTAAACTGTAAAGTCTGGTCTTTGATCTACAGAAAGGTTGTTTGTGAATCCCACAATATTTTCAGCTTATGACCAACCTTCACTATAGTTGAAAACCTTGAGTTAATTCAGTGATACTCTCTTTCCCCACATGGCCTTCTTCATACATTTTTTAACCTTTCAGTTCATCTCTTGAAATGTGGAGGAGGGGAGACTTGAGTATTGCTTGAGGCAGCCTCTACCATTATGCACGTAACAGCCTTTGTCAAGCGTCTTGAAAGTCCTCTATCAGCTGAATGTGTCATGCAGAAGTGAAGGTGTGCTATGAGAAAGCAAAGAGAAATCATAGAATCATAGAATGTTAGAGGTTGGAAGGGACCTCTGGAGATCATCGAGTCCAACCCCCCTGCCAAGCAGGACCATGGAATCTAGGGCAGGTTACACAGGAACACATCCAGACGGGTCTTGAAAGTCTCCAGGGAAGGAGACTCCACAACCTCTCTGGGGAGCCCGTTCCAGTGCTCTGGAACCCTCACAGTAAAGAAGTTCCTCCTCATGTTGAGGCGGAACTTCCTGTGCTCTCGCTTGTATCCATTGCCCCTTGTCCTATTGCAGGGCACAAGTGAAAAGAGGTTGCCCCTTTCTTCATGACACCCAGCCCTCATCTATTTATACACATTCATTAGATCCCCTCTCAGGCTTCTCTTCTCCAGGCTACAAAGCCCCAGGTCTCTCAACCTTTCCTCATAAGGCAGGTGTGCCAGTCCCCTCATCATCCTCGTAGCCCTCTGTTGGACTCTCTCAAGTGGATCTCTGTCCCTCTTGAACTGGGGAGCCCAGAACTGAACACAGTACTCCAGGTGAGGTCTCACCAGGGCAGAGTAGAGGGGGAGGAGGACCTCCCTCCATCTGCTGGACAAAAGCCTCGCCTCCAGGAAAGGTAACAACAACACACATGACATATAGATGTGGATTTTTTTTTTTTTTCAGTTGACAGTTTCTCTGCAATTTTGTGCAAAAAAAAGATTGTCCTTTACATTAAAAGTCTATTTTATGGTGAAAAATGTGGGTTTTGGATCAATAGATTGAAGTCTAAAAGAAAGTGATATAATCATCTTATCCGATCTCCTGTAGAAATCCATCTGAGGAATATCATTAACCAAAAATCTTTACATTAACCTTGTAACTTCTTTGGAAGTAATAACACTTTAAGATAACATGTGAATTTAAACAGTTCAAATGGTAAGAATCTACCATAGACCAATTCATTATCTCTACTATAAAAAAATCTTCTCCATATTATACAGCCTCAGCTTCCACACTTTGTGTCACATCAATATATTTTATTCTAACCAACTATTCCCCATGAAAAATATCTTTCTCATGTAAGACTGTGCTCATATCACCTTTCAAAAGAACAGGTTTAGTTCTTACTAGAAGGCATGTTTCCTGCACTATCCTGTGGCTGTTTTCTGAATTAGTTATCAATTAAAAGACAAATGCCAGCTTTCTTTGGTACATTGCCTTGTTTCTATCTGGATACCCTAGAAAATATTTATTGATAAGTACGACTGCTATTCTACTTTTCTTAGGACAAATCAAAACAAAGACGATTTCTCAGCTTAGGCTGGAAGAGAATTGTTTTGATGCCACTTGCTTATACTCTTATAAATAGCCAGAAGTTTCAATAACTGATGATTCTTTTTTGAGAATAGAAAAGAAAGCAGTTAGAAAAGAACAAATAACCCCAAACTTTTCTGAAAACCTCATTAACTTGGAAGTTGAATCTTGGGCTTCAAGAGGAGTCATCAGACCAAAATCTGTGTGTGAAAATATATATATATGTATACAGATGATACACATCCATACACATATATATCATACATAACTTTTCTTTATATTTATATATATTTCTATAAATGCAAAAAGATGTGGACCATATGTGGCCTCTGTCTTTGTATGCAGCCCACTAAAGAACTTTCAACCGCACTCATATTTGAAAGAACAGGACTGATTTTTTTTTCCAGTTGCATCAGGACAAACATACGTGTCTGGGCTCTCAGGAGGTCGAATTCAAGTCCAAAATCAACAGCCCTCATGCAGTCAGCCTGGAGAACCCCGAGTTTCTGAATCGTGTTTTTTGACCCAGGCCTTCAAACTGCCTGCTGCTGCTTGCCCTCTCCATGGTCACCAAGACAAAGGTGACTTTGTCTTCAGAGGAGAGGAAGGAGGGAACATTCATTTGCAACAAAGCCATAGAGCCTGATGGTTTTATTTTGCAAAATCCCTTAAATCCATGGATAAAACTTGCACTTGCGAGCACTACAACCACTGCACTGTTCCTAGGAGGAACAATAAAAAGAAACCTGGCTACCCTTAGACAAAATGAAATTACCTGCAACTTTAGGAGGTTATATTACTACATTTTTTTTGTTTCTTCTCTTCAGTTACAGGTCCCAGTAACTGTAGCCTAAATGGTATCATAAAGTGGCAGGTTTCATTCTAATTTTAAGAAATGCCGTGAAACAATTCTCTGTCCTTATATCTTTTTTGGAAAATATATTTGTATAATTTACAGGCAAAATAGTTCTCAGATGCTTAACTGAAAAAATCTCTTTGAATCTGCAAATATGGCAGGACAGTTGCGCACTAAACCCTAAAAACTATAAGATCTCCATCAGGAATTTTTCTGATATAATCCAAATGTCATCAGAATGGGCTCAGGCTTCCCATTAACTTCAGTAGAGTTTCGGTCCAGCCCTTGATCCACTCAGTGCAGTGTCAGGTCAAAAAATCCTCCGTCTGCTTTGCTGTTAGTGAGGTGTACAGAAATATTTGGAGGTTCAGCACAAGATTTTTTTCCTAAAGAGACATCAGAATAAGGGGGAAACAATGAAGAAAGGGAAAGGTAAATCTATAAAACCAGTTTATTTTGTGAGGCAAAATGCCATCGCGACCACAAACATCTCATTTATTTCAGCTGACACCTTCCAAGTAGGTACACGTTTGCATATGTAACACTTTCCCTTATTTTTCCCCCAGGACACAGTTTTGTTTACACTCTCAGTGCTGTGAATTTATAACTGAAGCATTGTTTGGGTTATTCCATGTAATAGGAACTGTATTTTCACAGATGGCTTACCTTCCTTGCCAGATGTCTGTTTCTAACAGTGTCCTAATAACTACTGCATATGCTAACTACATTCAGTATATTAAAAAATACTGCCTTGAAGGGATAAATCCTTTATTTTTTAGGCTACTTTTGTAATCACTGAAACTACTTATGAAAGTATGAACTGGATTCACTACCACTTGCAAGCTGGAAATCAGCTACAACTCTAAAAAACGAACACTTGTGTGCCACCGGACCTGCCGGGGGAGCTGCGAATGACTGGATTAAAATCCTATTTGTGGCAGACTGTGGATAATTTTGTATCCCTATGCCTCCAGATCCCCTTTTAGTCTTAGAAATCTATGATTCACCTTCTGAACAAGCTTCACTCAACCTTCACAATTATCAAACAAACCCCTAATTTATCGCTTCAAAAGATTACAGTCTGGAAAACCAAAGGAAACAGACAATGCCTGGGGGTTGAAGAAAGAGCCTGTAAACAGCACAGATGGTCTTCAAAGACATTGTTGAGTAGCATTGCCAATCCAAACATTTCAAAACTATGAGTCGGGAATCAGAAAGCCTTGAAATTTACTTACAATTCATGAGATGTGAACAATAGCTTATTTCGCTAACACCTGCATTATTGTGCAGGCACATCCGCTGCCCAACTGCCTGTCAGTTGTCCTCCCTCAACAGTTTCTGCATCCATTGGCTAATTTCAGCTACGACTGATGGAAGAGCAGAGAACTGAATGGTGTTGACTCCTTACGAGATCTGTGGGTGGCTAGGTTGGGGGTGAAGGCCATGCTGGTGGCTGCACAGGGAGAATTGCAGGAATAACTGGGACCTTGTCTGCACTGATGAATTCACCATCATCCACGCAGCTCCATCAGGAGTGGGAACTGTAGACATTGCATGATGCTGGACATACAGGGGAGCAGGGGGATATTTAGGGAAACATGAAGGATCTCATTCAAAGTGTAGAGGGAGAAGCAAGCTAATGCAGCAGAATACCCCAGGGTGTGAAGAATCATAGAATCATAGAATGCCAAGTTGGAAGGGACCTCAAGGATCATCTAGTCCAACCTTTGAAGGTAAAAATATAGCTTAAATGAGACAGTCCAGCAACCTGTAGAGCTGAGTCTTAGAACTGTCCAATGTAGGGGAATCCATCACTTCCCTTGGGAGACAATTCCAATGTTTAATTGTTCTCTTTGTGAAGAATTTTCTTCTGGACTCCAATCGGAATCTCCCAAGGAGTGACTTGCAACTATTCTCCCTTGTTTTTCCCATGTGACTCCTTGTAAAAGAGGAGTTTCTTTCCTCTCGGCAGCCACCCTTCAAGTACTGGTACATGGTAATAAGGTCTTCTCTAAGCCTGCTCTTCTCAAAGCTGAACAAACCCAGATTTCTCAGCCTTTCTTCACACGGCAGGTATTCCAGTCCCAAGATCATCCTCACAGCACTTCTCTGGACTCTTTCCAGCCTGTCCACATCTTTTTTGCATAGCTGAGACCAAAACTGAACCCAGTAGTCAAGGTGTGGCCTGACCAGTGCTGAGTAAAGTGGGACAACGACTTCTTTATCCTGCTGGTGATGCCCCTGTTAATGCAACCCAGCATCCTGCCAACCTTCTATGCCACTGCAGGCACTGATCATGTTGAGCCTGCTGTCCTGCTAGCCCACTACTCCAGCCTGTCCAGATCTTCCTGGAGGGTGGCCGTCCGTTCCAGAGTGTCAACTACCCCACTTATTTTTGTGTCATCTGCAAACTTCATCAGGGTGCTCTTAATCCCAGCATCCAAGTCACTTATGAAGATATTAAACAGAATTGGGCCCAGTATTGATCCCTGGGGGACCCTGCTTGTGACCGGTTGCCATTTTGAAAGTGAACCATTTACTACCACCATCTGGGTACAGCCTGTCAGCCAATTCCCCACCCATCACACAGACCATTTGTCTAGGTCATAACATGTCAGTTTTTCAAGGAGGAGGCTGTTGCTGACCATGTCAAAAGCCTTAATGAAGTCCAGGTAGACTATGTTCAATGCTTGCCCTGCATCAACCAAGCGGGTTACTTTGTTGTAGAAAGCGACAAAGGCTGTGGGCATTGCGGCAGTGGGGTGTGACAGTACCCAAGAGCTAGGTGAAGCTCCACAGCCACAGCAGGCTATCTATGTTTTAATCCCAGATGTCCAAGACATGGATGTTAAGCACCAGATAGACTAAATGGGACTCATAAGCCCTTTCTCAAAAAAACTGTACTGAAAGGTTTAGTGTCCCTGCATCTTCCCCTTGCCTCTTGATGCTACTCCATTCCTCTCCCAATGGTTGTTGCTCCCTTGTGATTCACTAACTCATTCACTACACATCTGTGCAAGCGTACCATAACTTGCTTCAAAGTAAGTTAGTGAAGACCTAACAATGAATTCAAGTAAAGTGGTCTGGAAGAGTGCTGGCAATGGAGAGGAGATAGGAAGGCAAATGGAAACCTCCTCAAGCTAAGAAGTTAGTCAAGCCAAGATACTGTGAAGTAGATCCTGGAGATTTTCCTTAGCAAATCACCAGTGCTCACCCAGAAAGATCTTTGTGCTTCCAAAAGTTGTTTTTTTTTCCATTCCTTACGTGATAGGAGGTGAGTGTTTTCATTTTCCTGTTGACAGCTATTGGCATTGCAAGTTCACTGCCCCCATCAGTCTGAAGGAGAAGAGGACTGCGTGTTCAGGGAATCTGAATCCCTCCTCCTGGCCCCTCTCTGCAACAACTGGTGCACGTCAGTGGAGAAGAAGCATGATTCTCTGGTGGTGAAGCCCCCAGACTATGAACAAATCAACATTTGCCAACCTGGTGCCTTTCAGAAGAGCTTCCTCAAGTGGATGACAGCATTATGTTGCTCGCTTTATTTTGACATAATTCAAAATTCTGCTTTCCAGAACATTAGAAGAAATCATATGAAAAGAAACAGAAGAGGCCTAACTGAAGCATAGCAATCTCAGGACTTTCTCTGGAAGCTCTAATATGTGAAGTTTTCATTTATAAAAGACATTACACCCAGATCTGATACCAAGAGTTGTGTGGTACTAATGTTTTTTCACTTGCAAGTGTAGTGGCCCAAGGAAGCTGCCTTTCCCCCTAGTACAGCTACAGCACAATGCAAACAGTAATACTGAAACACATCTGTCACATTTCAGCTACCTCTTCTGTTCCTCCACTAGGTTCATCATCATCCCTTTACCCCAAGAGGAACTGACTTTAGAGAAGCTCTGTCAGATAGTTAATGGCCCATACAGTCAGCTCAGTTCTAGAAGTATATAAATCCAGACTAACTCAAGTGATGAGCAGAGATGTTTTGAACTTGCTTCACTGTAGATAAGTAAAAAATCATGGCTGTCTCAGGGTTTACGTGTTTCTTGATTTCTGTTCAAATGCAGCCTTTTTTTACAGATTTTTGCAGTGACCTCATATGATCATCTGGACAGTTGTCCTCCTTTAAACATCACTGGTGCCATATTGAACAAGCTCTAACACACAGAATCATAGAATGTTTTA
>VZZY01011630.1:420-26876 GCA_013400335.1 Eurystomus gularis
TATAGGTCCAAACCTCGTGTACAATTATAATTATCTTACACAGACTGAAAAAGATCCTGGATAGAAAAAAGTTCTTTTGCTAGTTGGTTGCAGGACTAAGTTTCAAATAAACCACACTCAATTATTATTGAGTAAATATACTTCCCATCGTATTTCCAGAAGTCTTCTCAGCTACGTAATTCCCTCTGTGTCTTTGTAACATAGCACACAAAGAGTGCTGTGGTTGCAGATTTCGGTGGGACATTGTCTATCATATATTTCTAATAGTACAGAAATTGAAATGCACCATGGTCTCTCTCCTTGAAGCACTTGCTGGTTTTGTCTGTCAAATAATAGTTTAAAGTTTTATCAGCTGAATGTTCAGCAAGGAATAAATGAAAGTTATTGGTGTATAAAACATTGCAGGTCTTGTGTTCATCTTGGACATTTCCCACTAGCATCCTTGTTCTGCTTTCTTCTGCAGTGCTTCCTTTCTATTGATGTGCTGCCATCTTTGGTACTCTTAACAAAGGGCTGTATAAATGTTTGGAACCCAGAACAGATGTTTTTGGGCAGCTTTCATTCCGTTTGCCAAGTGCAGGCATAAAACAAGATCCTGACCGCTTGTGGTTAGTGTAGATTGGATGATTTTTTCAAAGGAAGAGTAAGCGTGCTGGGTCCAATGACTTCCTGTCTTCTGGCATCCTACCACATGTCTTCTTTACTATACCATAATGTTTCTCAAGTTTGCTTTTGTTTCACTCTCATAATTGGCTTTGTATATCCACTAACTGATCTGATTTTCCTATCAAGACAGGGCTGTTCACTCCAGATTTTCACTAGTGTAACTGAGAGGAAAATTTGGTCCGTATGCTCTGTAATAAGATATATCATCACTGTCAATATTTTTCTTCTTCCCATCACTCCCCTGCCATATGGCAACTTCACAGGAAAGAACTGAACTGCATATGTTCTAAGTGGGACTTCTTCATTCCCTGCAAAATCGAGGTTAGTTTTAATACCATTCAGATTTAAAAGTGGAGGAAGTCCTTAATCATTTAGCATGGGGTTTTCATCTAATTTTAGCCACCCAAAAGTTAGGCAACCAGTAGAAGCTAGTCATCTGAGCTCCTCCTATAGCCAGTCACTGGAGGAAGGAAGCAAATTGTAGAGGGTGATTCACTGCATCGTAAGATTGGAGCTTTTAGCATCGCAAAAATTAGCGCAAATCTCTTCAGTATCCACTGGTCTTAATGGTGTTGATGAACTGAGCTGCAACATCTGTGCTGGTGGATTGAATGGGAACAGGAGATGACTTTCCTGAGCTGCCGTTAGGCTGCTCCCTGGCACATTTTGGCCTGTGCTTGGTGAGCTCTCCCCAAATAACACCTGAGCATGATTCTGTGGACATCGTGAGCCAGGGGTGGTTTTCAGTCAGCAAGACACAGATAAGGCTACCCTGTTCTGGGTAGGAAATTTAGCCCCAGTAAGACAAGCCAAGCCATCCACTTGCTTTCAGGGTTGGACAGTGGATGCTGGCTCATTTTATTTACTGGTGTAGGTATAGCCAAAGAGGTGTAGGCAGTGAACAAAGACATGTAAGGGAATGAAGGATGAGCTTGAGAGTTTGTCATTTGCATTGTCTGAAACTGGGACTTGGGTGCAAGTAGCAACCCAAGAGACAAGAGCCACTGTTAGTGAGACTTTTCTTATTAAGCAGATTTTAAAGACACCTTCCCTGTACTGGTGCTAGAATGTGGCTAACAGTGATTATGGAAAACAGTATTTGTAAAGAAAGACTTCCAGGGCCTGCTATACCTAAATGACTTTCTAAAACCAATCACCCTTGATCTCCCTTGAAGATATCATTAGGATATAGGATCTCCAGAGGATACGTACCCAGGAAAATGCCCAGTGTCACACAAGTGTTTCTGCAAAGTTTCTGGGCTCCACTTGCTGGATTTTAAGACTTGGGGCAGCTCTGCCTTAAAAACACTTACTGTTCACCACAGAGTACCCAGATCCAGCGACAAGAAGTGCAGAGTGTTTCAGCAACTTTCAACCACCGTTATGAGTCCCAGGGACCATGGGATAAATTCAGATGAATAACCCTATTTCTAAGTTGTTTCCAGGGAGTGTGTGGGTGTTGCAGACATTTAACTGCCAGGCTATTCATTTTTCTGCACTAATAGTTTCCATACTAGCTGAGTGACCAGTCTCCCTGATGTGTCGCGTCTATTTGCTTATTAAATACGAAAATAATGAATGTTAGGAATGAGCCTAGAAAGCTCCTCATCTCCCAGATTGGGTCTTGGTGCCAAGTGTCTGGCTGGCATTGTGTCCAATATTCTGCAAACAACATCTGCATGAGCGTGTCAGTTGTGTAACTCATAAAGTTAACGTAAGCGACTGCCGTGATTTGCTGAGCAGCACTGATTAGAGCTGTTTTGCCAGAGGGAGGCTTTGCAGCATGTGGGAGATACAGCCATGCCATGACTTTCCAGGGAAGGGAAGGGGTACCGTAGGCAGGAATACCTCATTTGCAGGAATGACTCTGAGGACATTTCCCTCAACCCCCATAGAATTCTTCTGGTCCCAGAGGTGATTAATGATGTGTCTCTGCTGAAATGATCACTGCTGTGATGAGCTCAGAAAATAAGTACCATGGAGGCATCAGCCCACCCCAGTAGCTGCCTTGGAGGTTGACCTGGAGAGGGACAGCATGCTGGAGAGATGGGGGAGTTCAAGAGACCCCAATCCCTGACTGACAGCACATCTTGCTACCGCTCTTCACAGCCTCTGACAGTTTCAGTGATATCTCTGTCATAAAGAGAGGTCCGCGGTGCTTCTTCTCCACCCCATGAGACTCGATTGATGCTGTAGCAGAAAGCAGTGCAGGCAGCAGGCTGGAACCTTGTGACTCAAGTGCCATTTCCTCGCCGGGAACATCATCTCAGTGTCAAGGAGGAAAAACTTGGATGTTGGAGCTGGAAAGTGTTGCATCCTTGTCTCTTAGGACATGCATATTTTATGTATATTATCAGCCATTTCAGCATAGACTAGACCCACTTTTCCTGTCCTTTGCACCAGTTTAGTGCAGCTGATTTCAACTGATTATTTCAAAGCAGTGTATGACAGTTCATTTTTGTAAAGAGTCTGAATTTTGGCATTTCTCATGCCAACACTTTCTTAAGTTCCCTTTTTCAAAAGCGTATAAAATTACTGTCAGAAACAGGGCATATCAGTAAACTGCTTCTCGGCAGGTACTAGGAACATCCTTGCTTGCTGTTTATGTTAACCTTAGGCTGAAGATTGGCTCTCCTTCAGTATCTGAAACTTTCCAAAGAAAACAGACGGCAATGTGTAAATAACTAAACCACACACGCAAAAGTGACACTGAAATATAATGTGACGAATCAAACTTTAGTTGGGTTAAGACAGGCATTTAGAGTAATCCTTCTGTACCCCACTTAAATGTCACGTAGGTAAGTCGTGACAGTTCGCTCACTGCCGGGAAAAGCATTATCCTCAAGGATGAATTCAGGACCTCAGGAAGCTACCAAGTCAAATGAAAAACAGAGACAACAGGCCATGGCTTAGTGGCTTTAAGCCATATGCCTCAGATCAGCCTAGCCATAATTTCAAATGCCAGCAGGGTCATTACCAAGCTAATGCAGATCTATTGAGTACTTGGCCATTTACTACAGGCAGAACAAGTCCTTTGAGTTAAATCCTAAGAAATTAGGTCCTTTGAGGGTTTAATGGCTATTAAAAATCACAAGATATTTTCATAAGAGGAGGAGTTTATTAATCTTGTGCCCTTAACCAAATTAGCCCTTTTCTCCTACAAGTACACTTTCAGTTCCTTATTGCATGGGGAAAAGGGAGAGGAAGAGAGAATGAAATTCTCCAGTGAAGTGCTTATATCTTGCAAGAGCTGTACCACTGCTGTGGTACAATAAAACTGTGGGGTTTTATTGCAGTGAAAGTCATAGGATGTTGTTCCTGGAGTTTCTGTACCCGTGGCCGGGCTACAACCCTGGGTACCTACTCTGTGTTTGTGAGTAAGCACTGGCCACCTCTCACAGATTTAGGTTTGCTGGGTGTCCCAGGTACATGGCATCCCACTCCAGCAAACAAGCGTCTGCAGTGAGAAGGCCATGCTGACTTGGCCTCCAGCTCTCATGGCTGCTTTGCAATCCCAGCCTGGTGTCCAGTTCATGAGCACAGTGAGCAGAGCACCGCAGAGATACAGGGAACACCTGTGAGCCTGGACACTTACATTCATACACTGTGGGTTTTATTCTCATCATTAGCCCACAGTAACAAGGGCTGCTCAAGGATCAGACCACTCTGCAATCTAACCATAAAACAGAAGAAAAAGGTTAAAGGTGGATGCAAGAGCAATGAGACTGTATCGGTCAGTTTGACAAGAAGGACACTGATGTGCCAGAATGTGTGGAAGGCGAGCTGGAAGGGAACAGTGAGATAACTCTGTGGGTGATTAGAGGAATCCACATCGAAGTGTAAAAAATTGCATGGGAGATAGTGCAGAAGTGTTTGATCTGAGAAGTATATGGGAGGCCAATGGAAAATGGTGTCTTAATCACAGGCACCAGCTACCATTTACGTAGAGAATGAGGGATGTTAACCTGCTGATGGAATGCAGAAGGGTCTCCAGTGTGAAGAGAAAGGCTGGCATTCAGCTCCAAACTCAGATACCTGAATGCAGGCAAAGGGATTAAAGAGCAGTTTGTGAGGAGTACAAAGGAAAGCCAAGGTGATAATGAGGGTACAACTGTGATTACCACAGGTAGATGCTCTGTTTCTTGGAGATTACAGATCAAGACTGGGTGCCTGCTGGTGTATGTTCACACACAAATCACTCCACTTGATAAAAAGATATTCAGTAAAATGTGGTCCCCATCCTTAAAATCTGAGCATCTCTGTATTATGGTTTATTGCTGTATTTCCATCTGTCATGGGTAGACCTTCAGCATTTCTAACGTCAGTGATTCAGTGCTGCTGATGCTGGGAAGTGGGCGCTGGTCCAGCCTGGAGTTCTTCAACTTCCTTCTATGAAACACTGGCAAGATTCAGAGATGTTGAGTGGCTTTCCCAAATCTGGATTATATCTAGCAACAGGAGCCAGATCTCATAATTCACTGTTCTTTAGCAATCAGCTGATAACATGCTCATGGCTTTGTTTTAATGATCCATTATTTTGAAACCGGATGACACTGGAAAATTGTCAGAATACTTGAAAACAGCCAATGAAGCTATAGTTAATGGATCATACAAGCTTTAATTCATTTTCTATTTTAGCTTTTTATTGAGACGGTTCACCCCAGTAAGGAAAAAGTACAAGTTGCCATTTCCCTTTTGGCTTACATTTGTGGTGAGAAGCACAATGTTTGAATTCTTAGTTTGGAATAACTCTGCCAGAACAAATAATAAGACAGAAGAACAGACTTATCTGTAAGATAAAGACCTTGGAGCATTTTGTGAAGAGTGTTTGAAAGATCAAAACATTACAGTTTTTGCACCATCACTGGGAATTGAAAAAATAAACAGAATTAGCTAAAGATCTGGCTGAAATAAAACAATTTCTAAGAAAAAAAAAAAAAATCCTCCTAAAGACCTTGTTCTCTTTCCAGTGTTATATGTAAAGCCAAAAGTGACACTCGTGCTGAACAAGTACGTTATACCAGTGCAAATCCAAAGAATTTCAACAAAGATGATGGAGGGCTTTTATGTTTAAAGTACTATTACCAGCAAAAGTCTTCAGAGCATTTTCCATTTTTAATTACTTTAACAGCATGCCGAGTGACAAAGGCTAAGTTTGAGCTATCCTGCATGGGTTATGAAATGTCAGAGCCTGATAACTGATACAATACACGGTGCCTACGTGGCTCAAAAGCCTAAGGAAGCAGTGCTTTATTCCAGAGATTTCAGACCAAATCCCATCCAGCTTGATACTCAGTGAAAATTGCAATGTAATGGATTTTCAGCCTGAAATGAGTTGGTTTGCAGTTAAGGTCCTTTTGGAGATATGACCAAAGATTTGAATCAACATGACAGTTGCCTGTCCTTATGGAGGCAGACCAGATGACTGGTTAAGATTAGATATTTAACTTTTAGGTGGCTGGAATATGAGATAAATCCCACCCTCCCTTACTTCTTTCCTCATCTCTGCACTGAGTGCCATCCATCTTTGCAACGGCACCATCAGATGTACCCAGCTGAAATTTTTAAAAAGCTCTGTTGGCAGAGAAGTGCAGGGGGATCTTCCATTGTTACTACAATATTATTCTCTGGGCAAAAGGTGTCGAGTAATCTTTTAAAGTTCAATCTCCTTCTCATCCAGCCACCATCCTAGCAATTTATTCCCACTGACTTTCACGTTGGCTTTCACTTGCTTAGGGAAACTCACACCACGTTTGGGCTTGCAATGAGATGAATCCCCAAGGGTACTTCTGCCTGAGGGCAGGAAGAGTTTTCAGGACTAGGTTTAATCATGATAATTTGGGATGAGAGTTTAGGATCATGTTTTTCACTTGGACATTCACAGTAACTGCACCTGCTTTGTAGCACACCTTCAGCAAGCTAGTACTTTTTAGACAGATAGACCTGAAGGCAAAGATTATGTCTCCAGGGAAAGGGCAGACTGGCTATATGAATAAGGTGGCATATGAATACGGAAAAGACGTTGAGCTGTAGCAGAAATCAGATAGTTATAGAGCAAAGTATTGTGTTAGTCTTATGCTCTGGCATGTCTTCACCAGCAAATTAGCTGGCATTTTGTGATTCTGTTACTCAGCAGCTTAGACTCTTGATGTTTGTGGCAATATGAGTGAGAAACTACGCTTTAAATAATGAGGGGCTATGAATGGAGACCCTCTAGCACAAAAATATGACCTGTCATGATGTTCCTCCATGGGAGAAGAAACCACGCAATATTTTATTGCTTGAGTGGGAGGAGAAAACACTTCTGTTGGAG
Source organism: Eurystomus gularis (assembly GCA_013400335.1). Lineage (NCBI taxonomy): Eukaryota > Metazoa > Chordata > Aves > Coraciiformes > Coraciidae > Eurystomus > Eurystomus gularis. Next base: position 7,400 of record VZZY01011630.1, read on the forward strand.
GATCAGACCCATCTGCCCTTGATCCAGCATGCTTATCCAGCTGGACTTGCATGATCTCTGTAGCCTCCCAAGTGAATTGCAGCCTTGTACTCACTTTAGGGCCATCTATTACTCCCCGCTGTGTATGTACCTACCTAAAAATCCATAACTGGTCTCGCATCGAATCAATGCTCACAGTCAGCTTGTATCTAAACAAATTGAATAAAGCTAAGAGCTCTGAAGATCCTCTTATTTATCCCATGACAAGCAGAGAGACTCCCAGTTCTTCTGCTTCTGACACCTTTGTCAATAAAATCTGCAGATTGCACAATATAAAGTTGTTTTATAATTCATCTCCTTGACAGTAGCAGAACCTTTGAATAGGAATTCTTTATGTGGTTATTGCAAGAACGGTGCTCAAGCAGAGGCTGCGTCAGCAAAGTGCAAAAATAAAGTTTTATTTCTCTCGAAGAGTCACATTTCAAGCAATTTTTGATGTAATGAGAAAAATCAGATTTGATTTTAAAGAAGAATTTATATTTGGCTGGCAATTAGATCATAAGTAAGAATCATAGGGCTTATTAGATCATATATTCCATTCTCCTTCCACTACAAGATCATTTTTCAGACCTGAGGTCTAATTTCATTACTTCAAAAGGACAAAACATCAGACTTATGGAAAGTAATTTAACTGCTGCAGTATTCACCCTTCGAAGAACATTTTTAGGCAGTACCCCAAAGCTAACTGCTGGCAAACTAAACTGCAACTGGAAATGATGGCAACTGGATATCTATTTCATTGAGTTGAAGGTGATATCAGCTCACCTACCTGCCCTATTTTGTGTTCATGGCTATATATGAGCACATAGGAGGAGGTGTTTTAGAAATCGTGCCCCAGATTTTTAATATATATGTCATTTATACTAAATTTACAGTTAAAAGTAGAGCTGTTTCAGTCTGTTATGTAAATATTGTGCTAGGTTTTAAACTAAAAGGTAGAATTTTCAAAGCCAAGCAGGGCACTTCGGCATGAAGTTTTCATTCATTTCAGTGGAAAGTTATATGTCAAAATCCTGGTCCTAGGACTTGGGTGGGTGGATTACATGTTTAAGCAGTGGTTTTAGGTAATTTAATCTAAAAGAAGGAACTTGAATTTTTTTTGTTTTGATTGTTTTCAACATGGTTGTTTTGTTTGGAATTTGAATTTTGTTTCTTACTTTTAGTATAATCAAAACAAAACTGACTGTGAAAGAACTGTTTTCAAGACAATTCTGAAACCAGATAATTGGGCAGAGGCCTCCACCTCCAGTTTGTTACTTGGCTAAAATTCCAGGAAAATGACAAAATGCCGGTGAAAGAGTGGAATTGACACTGATATAGTGGCATGATAGTTTGCACCTCAGTAGTACTCAGCTAAGGATACTCTGAGGATAGGAGGATACTCCGAGGATAGGAGGATACTCCAACAATAAACTAAGGATACTCCAACAATAAACTAACAAGAGAGGAATGCCTCCTTGTTTTACAGATGTGTGAGGAAGGCTTGGAAGTGTCAAGTGACTTGACCATTTCCTATGACTAGTTGGAAAAGATGGAAAAAATTAGCCATTAGCTTCCACTTTCTCTGTTGTTTTAACACTGAAAAGCTGCATAGATGGAGGAGCTGAGATTTGTAGATAACATGGAGCCTGCCAGAGCAGCAAAGACATGGGTGCATGGTATAAAATATGCAACAGTGCATACGAGTGGGTTTTGTATTTCGGTGGGACCAGTATGTGCTTCAACTGCGTCATTATCCTTCACAAGGAAGTTTCATTCTACTCTTGAATCAGCTCACATTGTTAATGTGCTCATCAGCCAACTCAGAAGGATATACAGACAGCTGAGAGGAATCTAATTAACATTGGGCTACAAAAGAAGGAATTACAATCTACTGTACTATTTAATCTGTCAGTGAAGGTCTGGATTAGAAATGGGTTCAGTGTTTCTCTGTAGCTTTTCCTCTGTTTTAATATAATAGAATCATAGTCATTAGAGGTGAAGAAAACCTATTAATTTATCTTGTCCATCTAGCATTGCTGCTACTTTTACCCTTTGGATGACCCTAAGAAAATCTCTTCCTCTGTGTTTGTCTCCGTCAAACACCTGCAGATTGTTATCATCTCTACTTTTAGTCATCATTTACTTGAGGTTAATTCATGCAATGTTTCCCTGCAAATAAATACTTCCGTCATTCTTTTTATGTTCTTCTTCTTCTTAAACATTTTATTGCGTTCCAGCATTATCTCCAGCATGGTAAAGAGTGCTTTTGCCATCCAGAAGAAGTACCTGTGTTCTATATTAAAATCTATCTACTATTTAGTTTAAAGTCTGTATTACTGAAGGAATCATTCAAAGTCACTTTACGCTTTTTTTTTTTAAAGAAAAGAAAGAGTAATGGCATTTCAGCATTATAACTGCTCTCTAACACATATAAGATCAGGCTAAAGTACTGTGAAGCACAGAGTAGTTTGAAAAGGAGTGGCTTTTTCAGATTAATCTGAATGCTCAAGAGATTTTTTTCTGAACAAATAGGAACAAACAGCAAATTGTTTGGATCAGAGAGAGCAATTGTGTTGACAGCAGACATATGAATGATACTGTTTTTACAGATGGACTGGTGAGAATCAAATTGAAGCTATTGATCTGTATTTGTGTAGGATCCTGCTAAACAGAAAGCTTGGAGGGCTTTGCCATTAGCAGCATGGGTCATTTTACCAGCTAGGAAAGGCAACACGCTCTGTTTCTGTCATACACGCTCCATTGCTAGCACAACAGAAGATGCCTAGTCTTCAAAAAATGTCAAGAGCCCTTCTGTAGAGATGGAAATAATCCTTTTCAGAAATAATTAAAAGCCTTTCCTCTTCCCTCAACAGGCACAGGCACAAAAGATAACTCTTTTGAGACAATACATCAGCAGACTGGAAAAAAAACGAGTTAACTTTTTAACTTCATTAGCTTTGCTTAGTGGAGACTGAACACAGACTGAAAGGAGTAGGAGGTGACAATAAATCCTCAGGTCTCAAATCGATTAGTGCGTTTGTAAGAGTGTGGAGGGAAGCAGAGATGTTCCTTAAGGAGGGAAATTGTGGGTCTTCACTCTATAGAGCCTGTATTGCAAGTTTTCATTAGTGACCTGGAGAACAGAAGGCTCCAGGGAGACCTCATAGCAAGCTTCCAGTACCTAAAAGGGGCCTACAAGAAAGCTGGGGAGGGATGTTTTACAAGGGCATGTAGTGATAGGACAAGGGGTGATTGCTTCAAACTGAGAGTAGATTTAGATCAGATTAAAGAAAGAAATTCTTTAGTGTAAAGGTAGTTCCCCAGAGAAGTTATGGATGCCTCATCCCTGGAGGTGTTCAAGGCCAGGTTGGAGAGGGCCTTGAGCAACCTGGTCTAGCGGGAGGTGCCTCTGTCCATGGCAGGGGAGTTGGAACTAGGTGATCTTTAGCTTTCTTCCAATTCAAACCATTCTGTGATTCTATGACTGATCTCCTTGGGAATCTGAGCTGGTGAAAGTGAGCAAAAAGCTTGTTAATGTGGTTGCTGGTGGGACTGGGACCACCCCAAGCCTGATCCACTGGGAGCACATAATTGCAGGGAGTGGGCAGTAGGAGAGTGCAGCAAGTGTAAAAAGAAATACTTAGGCTAGCTCTCTTCTATTTTTTTGGTAAGTACATGATTCATGAAATTCATTTGTTGTTACAGGAAGGATGGTTTTATCAGCTGAAACATATTTCTTTCTTGTTTGCTTTGATATTATCAGTCTTATGTTGAGGGATCATGTTTCAATATGACATCCATGGACTGATGCTAGATAAGGGCAAAGTATTTGTACCTTCGTAATCAGTTTCCCCCATATGTAGAGTAACATTTTCCTTATCAAGGAATGGAAAAGTAATCAAGGCATCTGATTTCAAAACTTGCAAATGTATCCCATTTGCCTTCAAGTCACTAGGAGGAGGAAAGGTAGAATGTGTTAACCTTACCCAAACTTTAGATAAAATTATTTAATCCCTGTGCTTCCATCCTCTGATGCTCTTACCTAGGAATGCTATAAGGTGAACTAAAGCACTGTTTTCTTAATGTGTGGATTATTTTTACTCAATTTTACTGTTTCTCCAGGTTAAGTGGAGATTAGAAGAAAAAAGTCTACAGCTATAACATCTCCTTATGTACTGAAAAAAGTCTTAAATAACTTTATCCACTTAAACAAAATGCGGTGAACTCCCAATTTTTTATTATTATTACTAGAAAAAAAAGATCATAAATCTTCAGTCTAGAAAAAGTGAACTTCAAGAAGACAGCAACAGTCTACTGTAGCTACATTCATAGTTCTCTGCTGTTGTCAACAGACTTGCATTGCCAGAAAGGTCAGCAAAAAACAGAGGAGCACTTATCCATTCCCTTTCTGGTTTTTTTTCTACATTTCTGAAGCTGGGAGACGATGTTCTCTTTCCATCTGAGCTCAGCCATGGAAAAGACAACTTTAACCACTGATGTTTGGTGAGAATGACAGTTGCAGCAGAGTTGCCAATATAGGAATTTCCTGAAGCTCAGTACAGATGAGCTGTACTGTAACTGTCGCTGGAAACAATACTAAGTCTATATTAAAGAGGGGATATGGAAAGCTTTTCATAATTAGTGCATTCACATATATTGTTTAGAGGTTGTGGGTTAAAACTGCCAGATTCTTGCTCATTAGATTATTACCAGTGATAAGGTGTAATGATGCTAAATAATTTGTGTAGTAGGCTGGCTGGAACATAGAGACCTTAATGCCATGTCTTTGCCCTGGAGTGACATATAGTATGAAATGGCCTTAAATTAGGAATGAAATAGATTTCAACTGTAAAAGAGATATAATGAGAGCATAATGTGAGTCAGAGTTGGTCCAATAGCAGATACAGAGAGCCAAAACACTGTTTGTGGTGGTATTGGATATCAGGAGAGAGGTCTCAACAGCCACAAAAAATTTGTATTGAGAACTAGATGAAGCTTGTATAAGACCACGTTTCCACACATTATACTGCAGATTGCTTTTAAAAAGTAAACAGCCCTTAACAACAGCGTGCTGCAGAACTCCATTAGAATGCCTTTTTTAGCAAGGTTATGAATTTCCAGTAATTGCTGTGGTAATCCATATTTAGCATCTGCAGGATTACTTTTAATCAGCTTTGAGGATATGATTTGACACCGTTCATTTTATGCTTCAGCATTTAACCAGTTAGGCTGCAAAAAAATGCCATCATTTTGCTGACTTAATTTAAAGCCAATAACAGTAAAACCGAGGGTAAGAGGGAAGAGAGAGATCGGGTTACCAGCAAAAAAAATGGGGAAAATGGCCATGTGCTTCTTTAAAAAAAGCACTCATTGGATCGATAATTGTGATAATAAAATGAGACTTTGTTCTGCTGTAGCACATTTCCTCCATAGATCTCAAGGCCCTTGTGCATTGTGACTCAAGAGTAGCGTGGATTCTGCCTACTTTTACATATTTTTTATTCTGTGGTTCTTAAACACATCCCCTCTCTGTGTGTTGTATATATGATTTCATTGCTGCAGCCTTCATCCTATATACCTTATTGCTTCTAGAAATTTCCTGGGACCAAGTCAGTATGTTTCTTTTGCTGATGGGATGGCTGACACTTTTATCAGAGATACACTCTCCNGTCCAGATCCCTACCAGAGCATATATATATATATATAAATAATTATTAATTATCAAGAGCTTAGTGTTTATTTCAGTGTTTCATTTCTGTTTCGATGTCTGCATATGTGACAAGTTAACCTTGATGTTATTTATGAGAAGGCATCAAGAGGAGCATTTGCTGCTGGAACTGTCCTCAGGGAATCTGGGCCTGAGATTTACAGACTGAAGAGGTTGTTGGGATCATCTGTGGTGACCTGCTGCAAAGCAGAAACCAAACCCAGCACAGGAAAGAGTGACTATTTAAATGAACCCTCTTAGCTTGGTATTGAACGGGAGGAGATAGTCTGGCAAGCTATAAAGTGCCAGGCTGTGGAGGATTTAGTCTTCTTCTAGTAAATCTCCACTGTTATAAATTTGCCTCTTATTGCAGAGCCTTCTCTCTTGCCTCTAGCCTTTGCCAAGACAGGCTGGCCTCGCTCAGAGCTGGTGATGTGGGAAAAAAAACAGTCATCTGTGCCAGGCAGGTCTGGAGTCCTGAATTCAGATCTTCCCTTTATTTACCAGGAAAATAAGCTGTGCTGAGTCAGTCACACACTTTCAGTCATCGAGCCTTGCTGTACGCAAGGTCAAAAATTACTGATAAAAAATGGGGAAACTGAGAACTTTCGTGGTGCATGTCTTTAAAATAACAGTGTTTGACAAAATACCAGTAGTGGTTTCGTGTATTTATAAGTCTATCCAAGATAAATTCCTAGGCGCATATTCAAGTGGCCCCCTCCAAGGCTCTCCTATGTGTTTAGCAAAATGGTAATTGAGCTTAATGATTAAAATAAAAGCACTGGATGAGATATTCTCAAAAAATGAAGGCTTTTTTATCTTCAGCAAGGACAATAAATCCATAACAGAGCAAGTACCCACACTGCTCTACAGCCAGCATGCCTCGACCTTTACTGAAGGTCTGAGAAAGAGTTAAAGAATTAGTGCCCGTTTCATGCTATTCTTGTAACAGGATCATCTCCACTAGTGACAGGAATGGCAATATTCTCATTTTCCAGAGGCTGCTTTCTAGCCATTGGATGGGAACAACTTTATGATAACTGTGGCAGCCTGGGAGGGGGAATATGAAGTTGATTTTTAGCTTCGGGCATAGAGTCCAGCAAGCTATCCACATGCAAGAGTCTGTGAATTGAAAATTCGTAAGTTTGAGGCAGACTCTATTTTAGTTCACAGCCTGTGACTTTTATTAATGTTGTCACTGTGTTATTGGAGAGGTACAAATGATCTGAAAGATACATATTCAAGGAATTCTTGAATGTGACCTTATCTAAATTTCTTATAATACTCAGGAAATGTCCTTCAAATTTGAATGTCTCCTTTAATCCACATTGTTCCCCAGGCTTTTTTTTCTCCCCCAGCCAATAATTGAAGAACACAGAGTGTTTTTTCTGCTCTGCTCCTGAATGTCAGTCAGTTGACTGAACCAAAGATAACAAGCATAGAACTTGCCTCTCCGACACTCCTGTGGTAAGCGCTAGTATCAGGTCCTGGGTAAATATATAGACCTGTTCTTGCTCCAGGTGCTATGAATAATACAGCCATCATTAATTTCACTCGCAGCCGGATTGTGCTTTAAACCAGACAATAAAAAAACTTCCAGCTTGGCAAAATCCGTTTTGAAAAAAGCGGTTGTTCAGTAGCCAGGCCAAGATGACAATTAGAAGGGAACTGAAAATGTTCCGGGTCTCACCTACAGCACTGGCAAGGCGTGGAGCCCTGCTGTCGCCTCCCATTTTGCCTCTGCCATGGTATCCTCAAGGAGACACTGTGTGGGACCATGCTGAGGCGCAACTGGCATGCAAGGTCCTGTGTCCTGGAAGGTACATTGCTGGGGACACCCTACTTCATCTGAGACCCAGGCGTGCCCAATGCTGTTCTCCCTTCCTAGGCTGGAATTTAGCCTAGCTGATGGGTCTGTCTTCACCATTTTGCAAGTTTCTCACAGTGCTCTTCTTGCAAGACCTTGAGGCTTTGGTTTGGGTATGGAGGTCTGCTGAAGCACAGAGGTTTGCAGGGTGGGAGCTGAAAGCTGGTGAATTTTATCAGCTGGACAGAGCCTGGCTGGGAGTCTTCAGCAGGATGGCAGAGCTGAGGAAGGTTTCTGAGGGTGCTTGCAAGGCATAGAGCAGGAGCTGTTGTGCCTGGAGAGACTCGGAGTTGAGTCCATACTAAACAATATGAATATGCCATCAGAGAGGTGAGCCAGTGAGGACATGTAGAAGACAGCCAAAGCCTAAAAGCAGGGAGACTGCAACAGGCTACCTTAAAGAAGGCTGTGGAGAGGTGGTTGTTGGTCTCTTCTCCAAAGGAGCAAGTGATAGAACAAGAAGAAATGGCCTCAAGTTGTGTCAGCGGCACTTTAGGTTGGACATGAGGAAAAATTTTTTCACTGAAACATTTGTCAGGCACTGGAATAGGCTGTCCAGGGAAGTGGTTGAATCACCACCCCTGGATGTGTTTAAAAGCTGTGTAGGTGGGATGTTGAGGGACATGGTTTAGTAGTGGACTTGGTAAAGTAGGGTTATGGTTGGACTCGATGTCCTTAAAGATCTTTTCCAACCTAAATGATTTCTATGATTCCCCATTGCAGTTCTGCAGTATGTTAAAATGGTTCATCTGGGGAAAACATCATCGAGATAGATGCGAGTTGATGGCCTGGGGAAAGACACAGCAGGTAATACTCTGCCATCTTTCTAAGTAGGTCCTCAGCCACACACAAGACGCTAGTGTCACCCACCACTGCAGTGCCACCATGGCTGCGTCTGGGGTGGCATACAGCAGCTACAGTGGGTGCAAGGGGGCAATGAGGTGGCTCAGGAGGAAGAGTGGAGCTGATCACATGGAGGGAAGGAGCCATGTGTGGGCAAGCTGCATGGAGTGAGTTGTAGTGAGCATGAAAGCCTGCAAACACCATTCAGAACAAAAATGAAACCTTTTAAAGGCCTTCAGGCTACAAGCAAGCAACTTCAGCACAAACTCAACTGTAAGCAGCATCAGTAAAAGCTGCAGGCTGAGTTCCTGTTTCCAGAAAGTCCTGTTTTGATAGGTTTGGCAGGCTAAAACCCTAAGAGGGGAAAATGCCACTTTTAAAAGAGGACTTCACATAAGTGAGAACGAAGCCCAAGTGGTCTCAGTCCGTGCCGCTGGATTGAAGCCCTAAGTGTAGGCTGGTCGCAGAAATGTCTGTTGCTCAGATTTCAGTGCTTCTTTTTCTCCAGGAAAACTGTTGATTTTTCATGCAGAAGCCTGCATCCTCACTCAGCAATACTGCAGGGCTGTGCTGAGTTATCTGCATTGATCTGGTAAATGAAAGGCCCCTTGCTGGCAGCAAAGCACAAACTCCCTGAGCCCTGGAGCAAATTGGAACAAGGCAACTCAGACAAGCACAAGCAGTGTCCTGTTTTATACGCATGTATGTTTATAGCAGAGGTATGTATGTGGATACAAGCATTTGGTCAGAAAACATCCAATATTTACATTCTCCATGACACTAAGATATTTTGGGTTCAAATTTTGTATTTCAAAAAAGAAAATTGACGTGGAATTGCTACAGACCAAATATATGCATGCTTATGTATGCATGAAAATGTGACATTTAGAAACCCTGAAAAGTGAATGGCATTCTTAAACATAGACTAGCGGCCAAGAATAATGTTTGTGTGTGGGGCTGAGAAGTGTGTAGAATATAGTTTTTCATCAAATCATGGAAATTAGAGATAGAAAAGACCTATTGGATCATCCTGGCCATTCCCTTGGCACCAAGATATAGGAGAGCAGGAAAAGAAACAAACAAAAAAAAAGCGTAAAACCTGTAAAATGTCCACTTTTGCAGAAATCAGAGTGCAAATATAAGTCCTGCAATAGCCACTCTACAGTATGTTGTTTGAAACCCATCAAAACTGATATACAGATAGAAAAAATAATTTGAAGCCTTCTTTAAATGCCTTGGGCTTTTCCTTTCTCACATAACAATTTCCCATAAACCTTAGTTTTATCTTGTTTCCAGTGTTGAGTGATTAAAAATAAGAGGGAGATAATCACCATGACACTGACATTTTATGTATTCAAAGAATTAAGTAATACTTGTAGAGACCTTGTGAAATGGGTATGTAAATCTGCTATATTGACAAATGCTTTATCCAATGGGTTTATCAAAGAGACTATTGGCTTGCTTTGTCCATGAGGAAGATGAAGCAGAGGTGAACTGACTATGAAGGCCAGCTAGTGAGTCAGTGGCTAAGCCAGGATAAAATTAAGGAATTTTGTCCAAGTTTTCCAGAGTTTCAGAGTTGGACACTTTCCTGTGTAGCTCTGAAGGGAGTAACTGAAGACACCGGCTCTTTGTATCCACTGAAGAAGAGCAGTTCTATAGGCTGAGCACACCTGTACTAACTGCTGAAATCATTATGATCTTCCTTAATTAAGATTGGCACAGTGCTTGCTGCTAGCAATATATCCCTGTAATGGATATAACATTAAACATTTTGAAGTGGCCGTTGAAAGGGTTTTAACAGTGTCCACTTTGAATTAAGGGTCTACATTTTCTCAAAGGTCTTTTATTTCTTGGCTGGTTTGGGTTGTTTCTTAAAAAAAAAAGAAAAATTTTGGCAATGCAACTATTGACTTTCAGAGAGAAGGATGAGGGTTTTTTTGGTAACCATAATGATTTTATCCCATTCGCCTTCGTTTAATTTGGAAATGGAAACCGTATCTTTAATGCTAATTAGGCAGCACAATACTTAGTCTTCCTGTCCTCGTGTAAATAACAATTAGCAATAATTTAGCAGTTGTACACTCTGGCATCTTCTAAGCCATACCATTGTATACCATTCCAAATTCCTATGCATTAATTAGGATCATAAGCCAATCAGCACTAATTAAGAAGAAAATAAGTATAATAACAAACGAAACAAAGCTAGTGATTTGTATCTGTTCAGTAGTTCTTTTTCCCTCTGCAGTTTATCAAATAGTTGTAATGCGTAGGAACTTCTTCTAATTGAAACTAATTATGAGGTTTCCCCTGCTACTTTGAGCCTCATGTTCAAATCCCACGAAGCTCATTAAATAAGTTACAAAGCTGGAATCTTTAGCACATATTGTAACTTAGTTCATGTTAATTAGCACCATGTTTTGGAGGCAATAAGAGGCTGTTCAGCAGTAAGCGCTACCTAAAGGGACGTTCGATAGGGATTTGCCTGTCTAAGAGGCTACACAGAGACCCGAGCCAGGTATTATCAGCTATGGCTGAAATGTCACATATCCACTGCAAGACTGTATGCTAAATATGGTACTTTTGCAATTCAGACCATTTTGACCCTGTCTTAATGTCTGTTATTATTTGGAGCAAGCATCTGGGGAAACGTAGGTACTTAAATATACAGTCATTACATCTGAAGGTCATTCCTGTCCATCAGTGACTGTGTCATAAAATAGCATGCATTTTCCACTGCTGTTTTGGGTATCATTAGCACCATTTCACTTTCAGAAGTGGGCAGTAATCTAGATGCCAGCATCTTTGCAGATCTCAGGCCTATTTAGCAGACCAAAATTGCTACATGATGTTTAACGGCACTAAAAATATATATGATGGTGTGTGCTTTCTCCATTTAGTTGCATGTAGTAATTTAAAAGTAGGCAGTAGATAAGTATCAAATACCGTTCAAGGTTGTGAGAGAAATCCACAGGCCTACAGTTTTTTTGTTTTCTCACTACAAATTCACCTCATCTTATGCAGTTTTCAGTACAATCTTATGAGACACTGATCTTACAGCGGGCTGCTTGCCTCGCTGCTGCACTGCCACCCTCAATCTTCATGGACAAAGACACGCATGACCTGATCTTATTGGAAAATCTCACATGCCCCGAAACCAAGCTGAATCAGAACAAATCACAGTCTAGTTTGTGCTTGCATGCTATCCCTTTCCAGCTGACATTGCTTTGAGATCGCTAATTAATTGACTAATTAATTAAAATAGCCTAGAAGTGGTGTGGGAACTCTGACATCTTGGATGTGGTGTAGTTGTTGGATCTTCTTTGACTTCCTGGTTGTGTGTGCAGGTTGTCAGAGATCTCTTAGCCCACCAACTGCTCTCCTTGGAACTGTGAGTCTGGCCCAAAAGCCCTGCACAAGCACAGAATCACCCTCCTGAATATTACTCATGCTTTCTTCCTGCTTGTGAAGGTCATATCTGGGCAGCTTGCAGATGGGGTGGACAAGGTTCAGGGTCCAGTTGTAACTGGAAATGAGAGAGGGATCCCATATTAGGCAAAGCAAGAAATGTCTTCATGTAAATTAGGAGGAAGGAAGAGCCAGTGCCCCTTTTTCCTCTCTAGTTTTCCAGATAAATTGTTTTAATTGAATTGACTATTATTCTTTGAAGTACTTTCAAAGCAAGTATTAAGAAAAAGACCACAAAGGATCATTGCGTTCTTCTCCGATGAAAAAAAAAGAGGCCCCATGTAAATTATGAAACTCTGGAAAAGTGTGCCATCCAAAACTACTGAAAGTGTGTAAAATGCCTCTTCTTGAAATCTGATGGTCACCGAACACTTCCAAGGACACAGGAAACATATTCATGAAAGCAATCCACAAATCAGTTATTGTTTTTCCCTTGCTATGGATGAGATGGCCAACACCCAACATACACAGCCTGCAGGTTTTTAGTGTGGGTGTATCAGAGAGTGTAGGGATCCATCCTATTTATTATAAAATGATCGTATCTAGAGCACTGAACTGTTCAAGTACTTCTCCATGAAGCTGAATCCAATGGCGCCAACGTCCCATTGCCCTGTTATGCATGACAGCCAAGCTGGATGTGGAGGTTAATGCGTTTCTCTGAACTGATCAGTGAGTTCAAGGACTTCCTTTTCTGAGGCGTTAAAGTCTATTTTTAGTAAAAAACGATGGTGATTTCCTGGATGTCACAGAAGCAATGGGATGGGAGGTGTCTCCAAGGACTACTCGGGCAACCTGCCTTCTCCTAACGCCACCCTCCAAGAAGCAGAGGGAACACAGTTGATGCTACTCTTTTAGTCACATCAGATGTTTTTGAGGAAGAAATAGAATAAAACGTCTTCAGCTGCCTGTGTTTGCATTTCACTTGCAAGCACCTGGGGAGGTTATGTAGAGGAAGATGGCTGCCACAGGCTTAGCCTCTTCCATTTGTGCTAACTGGAAACTTCAGTATACATCAAAATTAACATACAGTACTCTGTAGTACTCATATTTTCTGTGGCCCGCCTTTAAAAAAAAAGGAAACAGGCGATGTTTTTCTTAGGAATATATCAAAACGGTTTAATAACTAGAGCAGCTGGTCCTGCGGGAAACCTCCGAGGGCTTGCTGATGATGAAAAGTACTGTTCTCCACACTAGGGTTTTTTAATCTGAAAATAAAATGCCTTCCAATTTAAAATGTAGAAAAATAAAATCAAATTGAAGCTTAATTCGCTGTTTCCAATAGAAAACATGTATGTTTAAAAAGAAGCAAAATAAGTAGGAAACTAAGTTTAATGAGAAACAAATACCTATTGCATTGTCTCAGCATATAAATAGCTTGCTTTTGAGCAACCCAGAAATGCACAAGCGAGACTGTCCAGTTTCTGTGTGTTTAAAATAGAAGAGTGGGCCCTAGTATGAATTAACTCAGAAGACCCTGCTCTTGAACCCTGTGCAGACACAGCAGAAGGTCACCACTGGTTTTGCTATTCATGAGGACTTCTAGCCATGTCCCAATGGGAGTCTGAAGACCAAATGAGTCAGGGAAACCAAACTGTGTGTTAATCCTCAGACATAACTTGGCCAACGGTGTGCATGAAGGAAGGGGAAGGGAAAATGAGGGGAATTTGGACTGTACAATACTTCCATTGTGGAAAACAAAGCAAACCAGGAGTCACCAGGATGGATTTTTCTTCTAATGGGATTTTTTTTTTCATATACCTTTTAATTGTTTCTAATTATAATCTGTAAAGGAGTGGTTATAACACCCACAGATGGGGAATACTGGTACTTTCCTCTCTCTCAGAGGCCCTTTGAGGTTTGCTTCACTAAAATCGGTAAAATGTTTTGAGATCTTTGTTTGAAAAACATGAAGTAACAAAAATGAAGTGAATTGCCACCCATTTTTTATGTAATTGATCTCAGCAGATAGATTTGTTATTGTTGAAATCATTGGGTGAAAACCTGGCACATCTCTAAGGCAATTCTACTTTTGGCCTTGATCTGAGCTGGAAAGGGTTAAAATTACAGGGAGTCTTACCTTCAGAAATGGAGACGGAGAGGGAGAGAAGGAGAGAGAGAAGGAAAGAAACAAATACAAAATAAAAGGCCCCTTTTTTTGTGTGTGTGTGTGTGTGGAAACATTGGCTTCTGATTTCAATTATTTCTGAGTTGTAAACATTTTCAGGGACAAGGAATTCCTTTGCATACACATATTGCTATTTGCAAAAACCAGGGCCAGTCCGGTGGAATTTTGTTTTTGTCTCAACAGAGTCATTTTATTCATCTGGGAGATTTTATTTAATGCTCTGGTATTAATGACAGCAAGAAATTAAACAGTTGTTTCACTCATTTTTCTTCTTTTCAGTGTGTGTGTGTCTTTCTTCCCACCGCCCCCCCACCCCTGTATCTTTATAATTATGTTTTAAGACCGTAAATGTTTCCAAAGGTAGTGCCAGATTTAAAATACTGGTTGTTATTACAATGTGTGGGTGGCTTTACCCTCTCTGTTCGCAGCCCCCAGCTTTTATCTGCCTTGCTTCAATCCTTCTACTAGAAAAGAGGAATCCAAGAAAATGAACTCATTTAGGGGAGAAGCAGATTAACTCCTTTTATGATTATTATGATTATTTTAGTCTGGAGCAACTACCCCTTTAGCAGGTAAAGCCAAAAATGAAGGGAAAATTTTTAAAAAGCTTTGAAAGCTTAAATTTTGATGCAATAAATCAATCAAGCAGGCAGCGCCTGTCTTCTAGGCTCGTTTTCATCCCTTCCCCCTGGTTGCAAAGAAGTTGCTCCTGTTTCACGCGGCCATGGAGGAGATGAGAATCAGACCCGTGTTCTCCGCCAGACGTGTTTGAAGCAGAAAGACATTTTTTAGGCTGCCGTGGAGTATCCCAAGCCCTGCTGTCCTTTCTGCTGCATACAGGGAGCGTGAGGCAAATATCACATGTTGCAACAGGCACAAGGAAGAGGAAGGGGATAATAGAGACAGCGTTGTCCTCCCCTGAGAGCCATAAAGATGCAGCCAGCACAGATGTGAGGAAGGAGCGTTGATGTGCGCGCCATTTATTAGGGCTGTGTTGCAGATAAAAGGATGTGGGATTCTGGCTAATTCATTTGCATTGCATATTTCTGCTAATGCCGCATGTGAGCGATCGACAGATGCGGCACCTAAAATGCAGCACTCGGAGGTGCTGCGCTGTGCAAGTGGCCTCAAACCCAGAACCACTGACCCAACCAGACCAGCATGGTGTGAGAAGTAGACGGACTACCTGATCTGGGAGCACCAACACCCTCTCGGCATCTCTGAGTGATGGGATAAGCATCACTGTATTAACATGGCTTTTCTGACCCTTCCTCATGGTTTCTCCTGGGAGAAGGTCTTACAGGGAGAGCCAAGCATCACTCAAATGTTGTCCTTGGAGCACCTCACTACAGGAGGGAAATTGAGGCAGTTTGTTCCGGGAGTAGCGAAACCCAAGAGCTGCAGCAAAACCCCCAGAGCAGTCAGAGACTTCCCATTCTTTAGCTATTATTGTGATTCTTTGTAATCATTACAGTTTCCCCTATATTTGATTGGATAGGACTGTAAAAGTTTAGCATTATCTGTCTACCTGCTCTCTTGATTATCTGTGCTTATATATGACTACTGTTGACTCATTATTGGCATGGTACTAATCTGAACTTTGAGTTTACTGCTCTGTGAAAACACAGTGGCTACCAAGTAATGTAGTTATTTCAACAGATGCCCTTTTTTCTATAAGATAAGAAGACAGTTGTATCTGTTTAGTGCTATCATAAAGTCGTGTTAGTTTCTCAATAAAAGGAGTCGCTGCTTGCTGTTAAACAGAGAGAGAGAGCAACCTACCTTTGAAACCAGGGTTTGGATGAACCCAACTTCTGTTTAATGAACTGGTCACTTGCACTTTTGATGTATCTGTTGATCTTTTAAGCAGCAGAACTTTACTGAAATCAGGAGGTTTCCTAATGTGCTAAAAATTGTGACAAGTCAACTGCAAGGTTGTAATCTCAGGTCATTTTCTTCGCCCTCCTCTCCTCTGTAGAGCAACAAAATGTTTGTGTTGCTTCAGTCCTTATTGCTTCAAAGCTCTTTGAAACATGGCAGTGCGGTTTGAACTCACAGCTATGCAGTCAAAGTCTCTCTCTGACATTTTAACTTCAGCTGTTTATGTTCCAACTAATTAGCCATAACGTACTGGACTGGGGATAATATATTAGATATGTTATGACTCTTTCCCTGTGCTGTAGTAGGTGGCAATTCTCCATCAGTGACTTGAAAGTGCAAAAGCTGCTTTTACCCAGCTTTTCTGGAGAAACAAATATTTAAGCTAAAGACACTTGATTTTTGCTACTATAGATTATGGCCAGTTTTGATTACATTTTCTGTCTCAAAAGCTATCAGTATATTCTAAACATATGTAAGTAAATTCTCAAGTGAGAGCAAAAGTGTTTGGGAAAGTCTGTGTGCCACCCAGACCAGAGGATGTAGGCTGGGAAGAAATTACGTGAAAGAAAAGAAAAAACCCTGAAGTCCATATTGTATCATTTAAGTCCTTTATACACAAAATAGTCTGGAATCCTGCTGAGACCCCTGACTTCAGTTTGGGCTCTGAACCCCCTACTAGTCCATTAAAATAGAGGGGATATTTGCAAAGACTGGGCAAGAGTGTGCAGCTGTGCTAACGTTTAGAGATTCTCATAACTCGGGTTCTGGTTTAGCAGCATCCGTAAAATTAACAGCTTCAAGTTTGGTTCATCCATAGGAACAAGGAGTCTGCTGAACACATGGGATCATAGCATAATATTAACACTTGTTTGCGGAGAGATCACACAGAGAGCTGCATATGGTTGGGTTTAAGCTGCTCCCGGGGTGCTGAGGGCATTTCTGATGAGCTAGGATTGGTATTAAGACCAGTGTGATTTAGGATATGGAGATACTGTGAACTTTTTGGATTGTCGCAGGCTGTTCGTTGGACTGTGTTTGCGTCTACAGGAGATCCTGAGGGACCTGGCCATCTGCAGGAGCCTCAGGCTTTCTCCTGGTGCTGGCCTGCTTCTTTGTAGGTCTCCAGTCAGCAGAAATCATATGGCTGAGAAAAAAGCTTTCAGCATTTTATAGTTTCCAGAGAGTAACATTGCCAACTGCCTAAGCTCTCGTCATTGCAGATTTCCCGTGTATTGGTGGTGGGAAATGAAAAACTTGATGAGATCCTCTGGATAGACTTTGGGAGGAGAGAAGAGCTCAAAGAGAGGGCAAAGCCACCCTTGCGGCTTTTCATTTCTTCTTTGGGATTAGAGGATATTATTTGTTGCTCTGTCTCCCTGCCTATTTATCCACCTGCCTGTTCTCACATCCACATCTATCACATTGTCTGTTCACAGCAGTCGTGGCAGTCCATTTTTGATGTATTTAAATTGCAATAATATAATAGCCACAGGCTGTATCACTTTATTGTCAGCTTGGTGGAGTTATGTCTGCATTTACTAGAAGGCAGGAGGAAAATGCAGTGCTCCACAACTCCAGGAGCTCAAAACCTGCTCGTTTGGAGGGAGGCACCATCTGATCTCTCTCTGCGGCCTCCCTTTGCAGGGCAGTGAGTGCTTTTGCTCAGTCTGCCTTCATTGAATACCTAATGCCTAAAAAGAGGACACAGAAGTAACTAATTCACTCCTTAAAACCATATTTTTCCCCCTGTTGCACAAGGACCAAGGGCAACGTTTCCCCTCTGCCTGTCCGATGTAGTTCCTGCAGGTTTACTTGATCTTTCTCAAAAACCACACAAACTTTTGAAGACAAAAGGATGAAAAAAAGACTGACAGCCTCACGAAAGTCTTCGGGGATGTCTTTATGCTTTTTTTCTCCTATTAATTTCCCAGAGAATAGCCCGTCATTTTGTCAGAGAGAAGGTGCAGCAGCCATCCTTACCCAGCACGACTCAGGGCTTCCATTAAACAGGTGCCATCAGCACAATGCCAGCACGGCCACCGCCAGTGTGCACGTATCGCCTTTGGCAAGTGTTTCTTGACCAGGTCAGCTGGCAGATCCATTTGCCACACTGCGCTGGATAAATTACAGGCTCTGGCCCTCAGTCCCATGGAATACGTCAGGATGCTGTGCACGTGTTGTCTCTCTAATCCCCCTTCCCTCTCAGCCTACATGTAGTCCTGAGGTCTTTATTTAAAACCTCAGTGACATAATGTTAGTACCCAAACCCTTTCACCTATCCCTGTCTCTGTCAGAGGAAGGTAACATACAGGAGGATGATGGCAGTAGCTTTTTTTAATTTTTAATTATTACTGTGTCCCCAGCATACATTAACCGCTTAGTAGGCAAGTAGCAAGGGGCAAATTTCTGGAGAGAAGGTAGCACATCAGATGAAGGTCAGATTAAAAATGGACTTGAGCTACTGCCAGTTACTTTGTCAAGGCCAGTAAGGGGAATTGGGGCCAGTTTTCTTAAAGCCAGTGGAGCTTGAGTTGACAAAGAGAGCCATGGAGACTGAAAAGAGGTCAGTGAGTAATGCGTGTTGGAGCCAGGACAAGGGAATAACAACACCGAGTGCCTGTGGAGGAAGACAAACAGCAGTAGTAATGGGGGCTACACATCAATATTGCTGAACTGTTTTCAGCAGAAACCTTCCTAAAAGGCTGTCACTCCGAATGGGACAATGCCAGAGCCAGCCCATTCCTCCAGCATCTTCCCAGTTGCAGAAGCATGTCTGCTGTCATTGCAGCAAACGCCACCCAGCTTGAGGAGAGATTTTTGTGCTGTTATAATTAAAGCTATTACTCTCATACACAGGCAATAGCTGGATAATCTAGGTCATCATGTATGTGCAGCCTTGAAGTGTGCTCATCATAGCTGTGGAGAGCTCTTTCCACAGCTAAGTCTTACTGTGTGATGTTGAAGGACATGGAAGAGGCTATGTGACGTGTTTACTTACAGCAAAGTGTCATGTTTAGTTCTACTTGTGGGACTTGTTCATCTGCTCCTGAGAGCAATGACAAGCCTGTGGCAGAAGGACTGGGGAGATGACTCCTCAGAAACATTTCAGAGAAGCATTTCAGTGTAAGTTCTGCCTTGATACCAGCTTTTAATAACTCATAATTTTTATATTACATATACATGTGCATACATTTACATATGTATATCCATCTATATATATATATCAATAAAAACAAGGTTTTGGAAGTGCCTAAATGCTTTGCCCAGTTGAGGGTCCTTTAAAAGCCCTTTTCTGCAGATACCTGGCAGCTTCAGAAAATCTCTTCTTTCAAATAAGGCACCCGCATCACAGTCCTTCCCACATCAGAAGACAGTTTTTAAGCCCTCCCCTTCAGTAACCAAAACCAAATTAATCTAACATCAGGAGAGTCTTGTACAAGGAAAACCTATCAGACGTTGAAATAGTGTCCCCCAGGGAAGTTGAGGAAGCCCAGTCATTTAAGGCTGAATGGATTGACCTATTTTGGGACAGCTGGAACAAGGGGCTAGCTGAGCTAATACGGCT
>VZZY01011630.1:26883-37440 GCA_013400335.1 Eurystomus gularis
AATACGGCTTTTCCATTTCTATTCCATCTGACCTAAACTTGGACTGTCAAGACCCACCAACGCAGGCAGATATGCTTTCAAGGAACACACCAGAAAATGAGGAACAGAATTTTTGGTAGACAGACAAGTCATAACCACAGGATCCCTGGACATTCAGTTGTGGCTTTTTGTCTTCTTCCCTCTCCAACTTCTGTGCTAAGACACTTTGCTCTCCAAAAGTAGCAAGGGCTCAGGCCTCCTGTTTCTGAACTGATGTCATCTTGTTTGGGAACTTGGGAAACAGTTAAAGAAAGAGAAGAAGAGACTATGGAAGAAACATTGAAGGAATAAAGTGCTGGAAGATCAATGTGTGCCTTGTTATGGCACAGGCTTTAATTAAATGACAAATATCACTCCAAGCAGGAAAAATAAACTTTGAGTTGGAAACACGGATATTAATGTTCAGACATAACTTGTTTTTTCCTCCCACTTGTCATGGTCTGAGGATTCTAAGTAAATAAAGTCTTACTTAATTTTCATAGTGATTGTTGAGCATACAAATGATTCTAAGCCTAAGTGTGTGTACACGTATATATATTTATTTTCTTTGCATCTCAGTTCCTGTTACCCAAATTCTTCGGGGAATCTCTGTTGCAATAGCTTCATCATTCTTCCCCTCTGAAAGCTGGTCTTTCAGAATAAATAAACGGTACAAGCTTCAGGGAAGAGATGGGATACTTCCAGGAAAAAACAATGCTGTAGGCTTACTACAGCAACCAATTACACTTTCATTCCCCCATCAAAAGTTGCATATTGAGCAGGGATCCAGTGTCAGAGATTTGGCACAATATCTCTTCAACACAAGTCGGTCAATGGTTGCAGGAAAGATACAGAGTGAGAAAGCTGTTCTTAGGGGAAAGCAACTTTTCGGTAGCCTGGAAGCTGGTTTATCCTTAGCGATGTGTAACACTGGGCTCAGCCTCCTCCCTTCTCTACCTCATTTCCTATAGGGCTAAAGAGCAAGGGGATGTGAAATGTGGGAAATGAACTGAAAGCCTCGGTAATTGCTCCCCTTGGAGGTGAACACAGACCAGGTCAGTCCTGGAGTGTAATTTCACTGTAAGGAACAAAATCCAGGCTGGAGGATAAGGATAGTCCCTGGAAGGTCTTTGGGGGAAAGTAATAAGGTGTTCACCTGTGAGTTTTTTAACTGCATTTTAGTTCAAGGAGTCGTATCTGTCACACTGAGGAAAGCTAGCCTGTGCATCACTCAAAATCTCTGAAAGCCCATTTTTCGAGCTGCTGAGCTCAAAAAAATCAGCCTGTGTGTACGTTCTCTGTAAGCCCATGTAGCTTAAACAGCATAACCTCCATTTTGTCTAACTTAGGATGTGGTCCAGTTTTTCATGGACAGTTTTTCCAACTTTCTGACCCTCGTAAACTGATTTTGTGAGAGACTTGCATTGTGCTTGTATCAGTGCAATCAATAATGTCTCCTTGCACCACCATTTAAACCGACACCAGCCCAACACCTCTTTCTCTTCCTGAGTGCAGAAGTGCGGGACTTGTCTTCCTGGCATTTGCCAACATAATGATACACACAGTGTGCTGAGCATGTAGAAAAGAAGGTCCATACTTCAGGCTTAGTCATGCTGCTGCCCTCCTATAGGATGCTATAGGGGCTGTCAGAGCCCTGTAAACATAAACCTTCAGGGTTACTGCATGGAGAGCTGATTTCTTCCACAGCCACCCAGTAAAACACTTCACTGAGGCCTGCTCCTTCTCTTGAGTTACCATCTGAAGACATTGCTCCCAGTGTCTTAACAATGCTGTAACACCCCCAAATGCTTCTAACACTCTCAGGCACCAGCGGTTCAGGGAATGACTCAATTTTTTTCAATATTTACAAATATGGAGAAGGCAGTTTCCATTGTATTCAACTTGTTATTTTTAATGTCTTTCCAGGCTGCAGTGTTTTTTTCTCGTCCCCATCACAAGTAATTATTTTGGTTTTTTTTTCAAGGACATCTGACATGCACTCATCACTCATTTCGAGAAGTTTCCACTTTTAAGAAAAATGTAGTTCAATAAAATTACAAGATGTTAAGGCTGCAGTAGCTAGCAGTATTAGCTCATGTAGCTTCTCTCTTTCCATGGTCTATCTGCATGCTGTTCAGAATAGAATGCTCAGATTACCACCCGGACTTCTTTACAGTTTTTGTCCAGTTGTTTTTAATACAGTAACGTTCAAACAAACAAGAAAATTCTCTTGTGACTCTTTCTTTGTATGTAGCCACATCTCCTCTGCGTTAGACTCTGTTATTTGTCGTTCTTGTGAGTTTGTTGGATGCCTCTCCCAGGGGAAGGTAAGGGCTGCCATTTTCTACCAAAAACTTTCATTGCATCTATTGGGGGATATTTAACAAGGACTCCAGCAGTAATTAATATTTCCTAGCCTGTCAAGTGCTCTCCTTCAGTGCTCACCTATTAACTCTTCTGCTCAAACCCAGGTTCCTTATTTTTTTTAATGTGTGTTTAATTTATCACATGCTTAGTAAAGTGAAGCCCCGTCATTTCCTAGAAAAAAAATGCCACAAGAAAGTGAGGGTTGTGGCTTGAGTTGTTAGAGATTCAATAGACGCTGTGTCTTCCCTGGAGTCTTCATCAAGTCAATGCTCTAGGTTGCCGCCATGACTCATACTGGGAGTAGTGCACCGTTTTCTGTCAAGGTCTCATTCAGTAGTAGAGACTAAGGAATGCTTCCTTTGGAATGAGAGAGGCTAATCAGAAGTGGATAGGTCAGTAATAACAGCCTGTGGAGAAGAGCTGATGGATCCTCCATGCTCCAAACCTTGAGTCACAAGATCTGACTGGTACCCATCTAACATTCAGGCACTTTCAGTTAGTTGAGATTAATCTACCTAAATGTACCAGCAAAAGCACAAGTCCTTTCTGCTTGGAGTAGATGAGTTGCTGTCTTGGCCAGGAGGGAGTACAGTCACCAGCTTTATTCCTGCCCATCACAGCATAAGCCACCTTCTCCGAGCCAACATACTAGGATCGCAGCCCATCCCGAATTGCTGGCATAGTGGTGTTGTGTGCGTGTGTGCTCTGCACAACTGTTCTATACCTCGCACCCATGCTTTGGTGGTTTACCAAAGTGATCTGGGTATTTCAAACTTCGAAGTGATGGAGAAGCAATGGAAATGCAATTTTTTCTCATGTGATGAAGATCAGAGATACGGTTTGAGAGCATTTCCTTTTCGAGTCTGGTTCTGTAGGATACCTCCTTGTCTTCCCCGTAGTCTGTAAAGTGGATTTGTTTGTGGCGTACATACAGTAATGTGCTTGTAGAGAACGCAGAGGTTTAAGCAGCTTTCCTTGGTGGCCTTTGATTCACTGGAATTTGCCCTGGGAAACATCGTAGTGGTGGCTGATCTACTCCATCCCGCCTCCTGGTGCTGTATATTTCCCGTATCGTATTCCTTAATATTCTTTCTGGCAGATGTGCAAAGAGGGTGGTAATAAAAGCCCATTTGTATGACTAAGAGTTCACTGCCTCCACTCCAAAACAGTGAAAAACTAACATTCAATAATTTTGCTTTGCAAGCCGTCGTTATTTTGATAACACTTCAAGCGAGCAGCAGAAATACCAAGCAGCCTCTGGGCAGGGAAAAATTAGCAAGGACAGTGCCGTGCCTGCAACAGGAAGCCTCTTGAAAACAAGAGTGGGTTTGAAACTGGAGGCCTTGGGAATCAATAGATGATTGTTTGCATGTGGGGGCCACGAAGTGCCACTGCAGTTGAGGGTCAGTTGGTCTTACAGTTACAAACTGCATTTTTCGGAGGCCTGTAACATGCCTGTTTCTATTTGCAGGCGGCAAATAACATGCCACACAAGTGGTCTGCGAGCTTTTGTTTTTCCTTAAAGGAAAATATATGTGATGAGGGGGGAAGGAATTAGCAGAGAGCTGGCACTGCATTTTGAGACCCATGGTTTTATTTTTAAACTGCATTCGCTAAAGTCCTGCTTAGCTTTAATAAATATGTTTCTCTAGCCAAATCTTTGATGTCACGCCTGGAGATTTAGCTTCACATCTCTTTCTCCGTTTAGTGGAAACCTTTCAACTAAATATACATGCATCAAGCTGACGAAGTAGATGTTTATTTAATTTTATTCATTTAAGGCCCAATCCAAAGCACGCTGCAGTCAGTAGAAATCCAGTTAAGTCTTTAGTGGACACTGGACCATGCCATCATGAAAACTGCCTTTATTAAACACACTCCAGAAGACAGATGGGCCAATATTTAGACAACATTTCCTTACTTACCTTAAACTCCTCCCTGTTAACACAAGCAGGGACTTCTGCCCTATGTTTTGGATTGAGTTTTTTTGTTAATATTATTTTTACAAAGCAAAACTGACTGGGTGGATGTTCTGATGGTGAAAACCATGCAACAATCAAGACACATTTAGTAGTCTGCTAGGTGGTCAGCAATGTGCAGGTAGAGATACAGAGATAGAGGCAATGGAGAGGTACAGGCTTTAGATGCTTAGGATGGGAAGGGTAAATATCTTTCATTTTCCTCCCTTACACTATATTTTGTATACTTGAAGATCAGGTTACTGAAGTAATTATGAATGGCTGCTCCTTGCACTATGTAGAATGAACATCAGAGATGCTGAAGGTCTGCAGTGTTGTCCTCCTCTGTGGATCACATCGCTCATTTATTCCCTAGTCCCTGTGCTACCATCTCTTGTCAGCTTCCCCCCGCTATGATGGCGACGCTCCCTGAGGACCAGTTGAATGGCCCTTCAACTACTCTGTGTCTTCAGATTCACTAATTAGGAAAGGAAGGATTATTTGGGGAATTAAACATTCTGCCTTTATCTCAACAATATTGCTGGTATAATACAGAAAGTGCTTTTGGATACAGTGTATGCCTCTGCAGTAAAACTCAAGAGAAATCATGATACAAAATCAATGGGATTGCTTAGTTTCACTAGAAATGGGGATGATGTTTCTCACCTCCAAGGGTTCTGTGTAGCCACATTTGTTAATATATATAGAAATATTTTGCACTGCTCAAGCAAAAGGCACTATGAGACACATGTAAAGCTATTATTAAACTCTAGGATTCAAATTAAACAGGAGCTCAGTCTTAACCACCATGGGATGCTCTTTCCCAAAACAAAACTCCAAGCAGTGAAGTTTTGCAAAGCAAACCCCAGCTCCATCTCTCACCTCACTTACCTGTGCTCATGGCCATGGGACCCCTCACTAGAAGGAACTACCCAGCTGGGCTTGGAGAAGCTGTGCTGAGCTGCTCTCAGCTCAGAGCCACTCTTGCATCTTTTTAATGCAGCATGGTTTCTTCATGGCCCCTGCAAGCTTTCCCACTGCAGTTAAATATGTCAGACAGGCAGGGAGAGACCTCTAAAAGCTCAGTGCTCCATCAGCCTTTCAGTGGCACAAGGAGGAACACACACTGATGGTCTCTGATGCTGCACCATTCCTGCACTGCCCTTCTTGCTGCTCTACCTGCCTTACCTATTTGGTCTTTATTAATCTGAAGAAATTCCTCTATCAAAATAATGCATTTGTATTTCCTAGGTCTTTTCTCTTCCTTTGTGCTAAAGCTGCTTCCCTTGCAACAAACAGACTTCAGTTAAGTCTTTGTAAAGGGCAGTTGGGTTTAATGGCATGCAAATAAATCACATATAGAAGAACTGAGGAAAGCTAGAGCTGTACACAAGTAATAAATAAGGCTATTATTGTCTCCTTGTCAATCTAAAAAAGAGTAAACAGCCTCAGCATATTTTCATTTAATAAGCACCATTTCTTCTTTAGAACAAGCAATTCTTTTTCATCTTCGTATTACTTACTGTTTTTGCCAGCCCTAAAGCTGAGATAAGAAGTGTTCTGCTCCTTTTGCTGACAGGGATAACTGAGGCATGAGAGTGTAGATCAGCACTTGCCAAAGTGGCTCTACAACATCAGTCACTAAAAGTCCATGTTTTATCGCCCGGCTTGCCAAGGGCCATGCTTTTGGCTGCTCCCTAGGATTTCACCAGACACCATGGGCAATTGGCATCCCCCAAAATCAGGCTGCTTATTTCATTGCCTAATATCAGGAATAGATGATGTATGACTTCGCTCTGTTTGATTTCTCAAGATGCTTTAGAAGGCGTGGTGTCGGTGGCCCGAGTCCTAGTACAGTGTTCAGCCCCTTTGAGCACCATCCAAAGCTGGAAGGAAGCAGTAATGTTGTTCATCTGCATTCATTAGTGCAACCAATAGGAAAATGTAGTTAAGTGAAAACAAGGACTGGAAGCTTAAAACCTGTCATCCCTCCACCCTTCCAGCCCTTGTGCTCATAANTAAACCCAACACCAGTCCCTCAGAGTCCACTGCACGCTTGCAAACTTGTTCCTTCCCTCCCACCCTGCCCACAGTGCAGCCAGATGGAGCTGCTGGGCATCAGGCTTGATTCTCCCTTCACCTCCCAAGCTGCCTGTATCCCACCCAGGCAAGCCATGGGACTCTGCTCTTCACAGCATCACCCTGGGGAGAGCTACACATTGCCCGAGGAAAAAGAAGGTCCAGGATGCAGAGAAAGACGCAGAGGACTATTCAGTCACCTCCTGGTTTTGCAACATCTGTCTACTCTCCTTTCCCAAAAAAAAATCTGTCCAAAAAATCAGTGGTTAGATTTGCCAATTTTAAGCTGATTACTGTTTGCAAAATCAGTCGTGAGAAAACTGGTTATCAACATACCATTTCTGATAGTTTCCCCACGGGAGCAGCAGGCTTGGAGCCTGCTCTGCCAGCACTTTAATCTTGCAGAATAGAACCCTGTGGGGTGCTGTGTGTTGTCTAAAAAGTGCTGAAGTAAAACAATATCAAGGGTGCTAAGGACCTGTCTGGAGGCATTCGGCACCTGGCAAGATCAAGCTACAAGTCATGCCTCTCCTTTCTTATTAAAAATTGCTTTTTGGGATTAAAAAAAAAAATAAAATCCCTCCCCAAAATATGTTATCTTTGAAAAACCAATCTGCCTTTGCAAGACAGGCTGTAATTGAATCCCAGCTGAATGCAGCTGCAATTGGGGTGAGGTGCCAGCGTCATGAACAGCATCTGGAAAACCACACAGAACTGCAGAGTGGAGTTGCATAAGCGAAGAAGCTCTGTAAAATACACGCTCACATGTGTGTGTGCACGGGTATAAATAAAATAGAGAAAACTAAACAGATGATCCAAGGCCAAAATAGCAGCAGTGGAGAAAATGGCGGCTGAGCCCTCAGCCTCCCAAACCCTCTGACTTGACAAGCATCCTGCAGCGCCCTGCGACGATGACCCTCCTGCATCTTTGTTCTTCGTCATACCCCGCTTCTGAGTGTGAGCCCGAGACTGTTTACTTCTCCTCCCCATCTCTCCAAGGGATATGATTCACACGTTTTCAGATTTATTTGAGCAAAATGCAATAAATATGCTGCTTCAATTTTAACTGCTGGAATGTAGCCAGGGTTTTTAATGAATCTGGCCTGTGCGATTGAAGTGGTCCAGGATCTCAAAGGCTCTGGGCACTGTTAGATTATACACACAGACACAGACACACACACACACACACATATCTCCCCCCACCTCCCGTTCCCTTGGGGCTCTCTGAGTCACATGCGACTGCAGGTTTTTCAGATTCAGCTCTGGTTAAAATTAGCAAAAGCCTTTATTATTCAAGAAGAGGAAGTATTCCTATCACAGCTGCCGAGAACTGCCATATTTTTCTTGGATTTGCTGCACCAACCTATTATAATTTGGCTTTATCTGTTATTCTTTGTTTCCCTAAAAAATAGTAGCAAGGCTTGGTCCTGTCAACGCTGAATTTTAATTAACAGTTCATGAAGATCACTGCATTAATCTGTAGCTGGACTATTATGGATTTTTTTACTGTGCAACTGGCATCTCTTAAGGTTTCAATCTCTTATAGTAATGTTTTGTAACAAGGTCCTGTCAGATCTCTGCTGAGCGAGGCACCAGTTTTGCAGGCCTGAACAAAAGATATATTTCAAGCACTTGTAAATACCTTGTTTTTAGTTACCAGAGCAGGTGGCAAAGGGCTTGTGCACCAAATCTGAAGGCAAATAACTCAAGTTTGGTTCTGTGAAGTCAACAGCCTGAATAATTCAATTCAGAATCTGCATGCATTTAAAAGGAAAACAACATCAGGAAAATTAGTTACAGTATAGTAAATATGGCCCATGTCATGGAATCATAGAGTGGTTTGGGTTGGAAGGGACCTTTAAAGGTCATCCAGTGCAACCCCGCTGCCATGGGCAGTGACATCTGCAGCTAGAGCAGGTTGCTCAGAGCCCCGGCCAGCCTCACCTGGAATGTTTCCAGGGATGGGGCATCGACCACTCTCTGGGCAACCTGGGACAGGGTCTCACCTCCCTCAGCGTAAAAAATTTCTTCCTTTTATGTAGTCTAAATCTCTCCTCTTTTAGGATGCAGCCCAGGAGGACATCGGCTTCTGGGCTGCAAGTGCATTGTGCCAGCTCCTGTCCAGCCTTTCCCCCCTCAGCCCCTTTTCCACAGGGCTGCTCTCCAGCCCTTTATCCCCAGCCTGTGCTGATACCCGGGATTGCCCCAACCCAGGTGGAGGACCTTGCACTTGGCTTTGTTGAACCTCATGANAACCTCATGAGGTTCACATGGGCTCACTTCTCAAGTCTGTCCAGGTCCCTCTGCGTGGATCCCATCCTTCAGGCATATGAACAGCACCACTCAGATTGGTGTCATCTGCAAACTTGCTGAGGGTGCCCTTGATCCCACTATGTCATTGATGAAGATACTGAACAGCGCTGGTCCCAGTACAGACCCCTGAGGGACATCACTTGTCACTGATCTCCATCTGGGCATCAAGCTGTTGTCCCCTATCCCCTGGATGGAACTATTTAATGAGTTCATTATCTACCAAACAGTCTAACCATCAAATACATATCTCTCCAATTTAGAGAGAAGGATGTTGTGGGGGATGGAGTCAAAGGCCTTACAGAAGGCCTGTCAACTCATCAGGAAGGTGTTGGCCAGATCCCAGGAGACAACAGCCCAAAATTTCCATGGCCTGTGGGAACAGGCCTCCTCTGGTAGAAATACAGTGCCACTGCTGGAGCTCCACAGTTTCTAATGGGTCCAAACTGAAGTGGAGGCCTATTACCACATGGAAAAATCAGAGGATATCAATTCTCCAGTGCCTCCATCTGTGGATAATTGGTTGAGCACTAAAATTCGCAAGGAAAATTTTGTTTTAGAAAGATGATGAAGAGAACAAACAAAAGACAGGAAATTAAAATTTATGTAAACATAGTGGTTCCCAGAGCAACTATAAATGAGCCACATTGCATATATAGATGAAGGCATAAAAGTTAATACCATGTGCAGCAATACCATACACTACATGTGTACCCTTGGGACCATGTTACATTTGCTACGGGACCCATCATTTTGAATGGTTTGACTTTTACGCTTTTAAAGCTTCCAACATAACATTGCACTAATGCCAGGTGGGAACGGGGCATTTGCTGTTTATTTGTTTGTTTGCTTAAAAAGAGAAAGGACTGTTTGAACAGAATGAGCCACAAGTCATATTTTTCTCTCCTTGTGTACTGGAGACAGAACTTGCAGACAGTGATCTCCAAAGATTTCTGAGTAGTTTTGTTGGGGAAGTGTATCTCCACACTGATTTAGGACTCGCAAGTGAGATAGCAGGAATGGAGAACAGCTCTCCTGTTGAGCTAGGGCAGCCTATGTTCAAACGATGAATTACAGCACAATGTAAAGTACAAGGCTTTTCCCTAAGTAAATGTGGGAGTGCAGAAGGGATTGACTTAGCCATGTAAGCTTCAGATCTGAAATACCTGGAGTCCTTGGAAACATGCCTTCGGCTTGCTCTTCTGTTTTTTTGCAAGTGGTTGTCCTGAGTTTGATTCTCCGCTCCCTCATGCAGTTGTTGACATCAGTAACATGGGTGTAAAATGTCACCGGATCAGAAGGCAGCCAGCATTCACCTTGCATTTGTATTCATGACTATACAAGGAAGAGGGCAGCAGCAGGTCAGGCCCACTGAGATCCACAGAGATTACTTTGTCGATGTGGGATGTTTATGTTCTGATGGGGTGTTTTATAATCGACTCTTAAAACTGTGCCGCAGCCTATTTGTTCTGGTTTCATGGCAGAGCAGATTGGAACATGGGAACTGTTGTGGCCTTCCCAGGTCAGTTTCTTTGTTTTTCTTTTTTTTTATTTCTTTTTTTTTTTTAATTTAATTTTATTATTTTTAAGAAAAGCATTGCATCCCCCCCTTCATCTTTTTCCTCAAAAGTTTCCAAAATGTCCAAGTAGTAAGGTGTTTGGTTTAGGATCAGACCGGGTGAGCATTCCCTGTGTTGTCAAGTCTGCTCACTCACTGATACAGCTACTTTAGTGCAGTTGCTCTTCCAAGCCACGTAGCAGAGAGCATGCCTGGGAGCAACTGTCCCTCCTTGCTGTCCCACACTAGACCCAGCTTCTTGCCATG
>VZZY01011630.1:37454-47565 GCA_013400335.1 Eurystomus gularis
AGCTTCTTGCCATGGCTTCTCCTTTATGAGACCATGGCACCCACATGCATCCATCACAAGACTCCTAAGGGCACCCTGTCCCTGTTCCATACTGTGGTGGGTTGACTTTGGCCAACTGCCAGACACCCACCCGGCTGCTCTCTCATTCCTGCATTTCAACAGGACTGGGAGATAAAACAGGGTGAAAAAACTCATGGGCTAAGGTAAAGACAGCAATTGGTAAATGTGGCAGGCAAAACTTGTACTGCCATTGCCAGTCTGTGAAGATGATGCAATAAGTGTGTATGAGGGAAAGTGTGAGCTGCGGGAGGGAATAGGTACTGCGAATCATCAAGGTGTAGTGGTGCAGTGAAACCAGGGCTCACACCCCTCGGTAGGTACCACCTACTGACACCTTCATCTTCTGGTGGCCTCTTGTCCAGCTCCTTCCTGGCAATACAAGGCCAGGATATGTGGCACTCCCTGCTACAGGTACAACCTGTTGTACCAGGTACAGCCTATTTTTCGAGAACCTGTGCTCCAGAGAAGCACTGCTTGCAACCGTACTATCAATAACCCCAAGAGAGTAGCTATGGTGGGGAACTGGGTTTGGGACCATGCGGGTAAAGCTTCTGACCTGCTGTGCGGTGGTGGGGAGATGCTTTGCCTGTGATTCTTACGGCCATACCTTGACTTCTGAAAGTTTGGTGTCTGAGCTAGCCAATCTGGGCACCTCCAGGGGCAGTTAATTGTATCCAGACATAGGCATCTAGCCCAGGTGGAGTGAGCTGACCTCTGGAGAAGTCTTCTTCTCTCTGTGGATCATCTAAAGTCCTAAACTAACTTAGACTTCATTAAGTGACTTGGAAACATTTTGAGTCTTTCTGTTTCCCATTCCATTTCTTGTTCTTCTTTTCCTTTCTCTGTTTAGTGATGTGACCTGTTTCTCACTTTTTATATCTACTGTGACTTGTAAAGTGGGACCTCAGGCTTCATTGAAGTCGAAAGCTTCATCTAATTAATAATAATAAAAAGGGAGAGTGATATACTCTTTGTGCAATTTTTTTTTTTTTTTTCCTAATTCCTGTTCGGTTGAAGCAGCTCATTTCTCTTGAAATGCAATTGAAATGTCATTAGTATTTTCATTAGCATGATGACTGATGATACAAGGCAGGCAAGTAGATTTGGGGGCTAGGCTGATAAATTTTCATGACATTTTTGTAAGACTGTGCTAAACACTTCAGAAGTCATATGCCAAGCGGTTCCAGATCATTTGAAAAAACGTAAATATTTTTTTTTCCTTTAATTCTTGGAATGAGAAACAGCGTCACAGCTATACAGAAATAGCACAGCAAGCCCTAAAAATGCCCAGCAGTTGCTAACCACTTTTTTTTATTCACTGAAACAGTTAATCTTCATCAATGAATATGTTTTACTGATACATCTTTGGTGTCTGGGGGGAGGGGGTGGTTCCATCTCCAAGGACTCACATCTCTAGATGAAACAGCTCTTTTGTTTGTGGGAAGGAGACAAATTCCTGTGGAGAAACCCAACTTAAGACCTAACCATAACTTAGGCTTCCTTTAGAGGCTTCTTTGAGAGGTTGAGCTGGATTTCAGTGATATATGTGTGTAAGCCATCATCATGGTTTTGCTTCCAGAGCCTTTTCCCATCACTAAATGAACAATGAAGAATGGATAAACAAGAAGGACGAGGAAATGTTAAGCTTAGTTAGTTGTCTAATCATTCTGAGACATTTTGCCCTCTTTGCTGTAAGTTGGCTTCAAACACAGATGAAGAGAATTACACACTTCAGGTGGCTTGTTCTTGTATCTATTGGATAGGCTATATTTATTTCATCAATTCCTTCTGTACATACTAGCTCTTACAGAGCTGTGTCCTGCCTGTAAGTTCCTGTGTTTTTCTCTCACCTGCAATTTCGAATTACTGGGTTGCTGGTTTGGGCTCTTTTATTATTGTTGTTTTTAATGGTCTTTTTACTAGGAGAATGGAAAAAAATATACTCACTTTTTTTACAGTGTCAAGCAAAAGAACCTTGCCATGGAACAGGAAAAAATATTTCTAATTTTCTTGCTGGGTAACAAATCCATCATAAAGGATTACAGGAAATTTCCACAATTTTACATTTACTGCACATATACTTTGATGCCTTGCATTGCAGCAGTTTTTCTTCCCATTTAGGGAAGAGTTGACAGGGCATGTTTGCGCTGCTCCTTCATTGGTGACAAGGGGATATTTACAATGATGAGATATTTCCCTACCCACAAGAGACTTTGGGACAAACGAAAATGAAGGTTCAGAGCTCTATTCTTTTGCCCACACATAGCTGTCAACTGTCATTTGAGATGCCTAGGATATCCTGCCTGGCCTCCAGCTGCTCTTGCAGAAGGGCAGAGGTCTTGCTTGAAGCCCTTTATCATATCTGCCAGCCTCCCTCGGATGTTTTGAATACCTCAGGGCATTTCAAATACAACCAGGTGCAAGTATAGAGCTTACATGCCTGGCCCAGGGATGCACCATCCACATTTGAGCATCTCCATTTGAGTAGTAGGAATTTAAAGAGGAGAGGTTGTCATTTGGGCAAAGAGCTTCAGTGGGAGGATGGATCCTCTTACCCAAATCTCAGTGTCTACAGCGTAAGATCACTACTTGAGTTAGGTTTCTCAGCTTTCATTATAGTCAAAGAAAGTTTAGCCAATGAAGCCTGGAAAGTAATTAATCTTGGACTAAAGTAAACCCCACTATTTCAGATGCAACACCCACTCCACTCTTCTGGCTGTATTAATTTGGTCTCTGTTGCCTGTCATGGCACCTTAGACACATAGCTCTCATGTAGACACCCAGGTTCTGGCCACCTAACGTTAGATGAGATGAACTCCCTATTCCCTTAGCTATCAAAAAAATCCCCCACCATCAGGAAGGAATAAGCACAAATCCATAGATTTATTTTCAAACACAAAATTCAAAATACTGAATCTGATTGTGGTGTTTTACTGGACAGTTGTCTCAGTAGGAGAAAGCAAGTCCTGAATGCCTTTTCATACTCAAACCGCTAAACAGAATCCCTGTAGACTTTTTGCTCTCAGAATTATAGCTTTTATGCAAAACTTCCAAGGGTAGCTTTTGCAAACAATTGTCTGAAACTGGGACCTAGGTCCTTAGGTAAATCTATACTGGAACATCGAGTGCTGAACAAATAAAGCATCAACTGAATTTCAGGCGTAAAGGTTTGAAAACCTGTGCCTGGCAGTTTACTCAGGTTCATTGTTTTTTTCCACAGTTTGATGGCCTGACTAAAACCTCAGTCAGGGTCAGAATTTCAGTGGATTCAGCCACTGTTAAATCTCTCCTTTCGAATAATAAAACTCTGCCACCCCAGAAGGGCAATCATGATTAAAGAAAAGCTCTGTTTGTATCATCTTTGCTCCATCATGACGCTCTCCCAGAGTGGATGCTTAAAGGGAGCATGTTCCCACCCTCATACACCTTTCCATATTTTGTCTGCCTGGTGCTATAAAACAAGCATGTAAGTCTATGAGGAGAGAAGTTCATTGGTTGAAGAACCTAAAATACCGTGTTTTGGCTCCAGTACATGTGAAAACTGAAGACAGGCTTGCACCAAAGCTGTGCAGAATTTTAGAGTGGCTCAGACACGGATGTACGGCATTCGGGTTGATAGCATAACCCCAAATGTCAGCGGTTTAGAGCATTTAAGGTTTTTGCAGTGTGTTCTTTATTCTGGTTCTTGTCAATCTGCTTTTCACACATGTCTGTAATAAGTGATTTCCCTCCTCCAGCTTCTTTCCAATCTATTTTTTGTCTCCTATTTCCATCTATTTCCCTATTTCATTCCACTTTGCACTCTTCACCTCTTTAACCTCTTCTTCATCAGTCAGGTCCTTTCTTGTGGCTATACTCCACAGAGGCAGTCTCTGACCTTATTACATCTGGTCTTTCTGCCATCCTTCTTACACTGTTATAGGAAGCAGTCTTCAGCAAGAATTTTAATGAAAACCACTCTAAATAAGGTATTTCCTTCAGAGTTTTCCTTTGAAAAATACGTTAAATCCAAAGATTTTTATACTGAATTTCGTATCAGAGAAATGGCATATCACTGAGGCTTTTAATAGGATCCAAGGATAAGGATGAACTTCAAGAAAAATCCTGGATTCTAGATCTGTGTGTTTTTTCTCTGTTGTACTCTATTTGATCATTTTCAAATATTTGAGCTGTTTTCAGAATGCCATTACAACAGGGCAACAATTGAAGTGCTAGATACTGTAATGCTTGCTAACTATTAAACTTCTTTGTTGCTGAGGTTAATTGGCAATAACACTTATGATCTTACCTATGCATCTGTTTGAATAGATTTCAGTTTTCATATTACTGTGGTTTTCAGAATGAAAGGTAAAAAAATACCCCGTATCTATTGATCTGAAATACAGAAAAGGAGAGAAAAGAAGAATGATATATGCACTCCCAGTGTGCATTATTTTTCATCTCTGATGCTGATAAAGCAAGCACTCATTTTAGTGATAAATCAGCATTAAGGTGGGATGAATGGACTCAGGTATTAAAACAAAGCCAGCATGGAACCTTCTAAAAATAAAAACCCCTCTGTTATCGTCTCCTAGATTGCATAGTATATGGAGACTTCTATAAAGTGCTGAGATTTTACTTCAAATGTGTGTCATATTCAGAGTATTTCTCGTTGGATGAACTGGGGCACGGCTTATTACAGATAAAGAAGAAAAACGAAGTGGCTAGGCTGCCCAGTAGGGAGATCGCTAACTTGGAAGTCAGCAGGCTTGGATGCTCTTATCAGCTCCATGACTTTCAGCCTATCCTCATCCCACCTGTTCCCAAGTGCATGCTACCGTGGCTTAGCCACCTTTGTTTGCATCTGCAGTGGGTAGAAAGGTGTGGACCAGTTTAGTTATTACTGGACCAAATTAGGTGGTGGAAGGCCCGCTTGATTCTCTTGTTTTCCTTTTGTAACAGTATGGGTAGCTGGGTTCAAGCAACATCCCCGGTACCGTTCACTTCTCTAACACAAACATCACCACAGGACTACTTAAACTGGTGTAATGCAAATAAAACATTTCAGTTAGAAAGCAAAAAATATCAGCTGAATTTGTGCATCATACAGATACTGTCTTTTGCTGAGTGTATACAAAGGGAGAATGTAGCCTTACCATTTCTGGAGGAACATTGCGCTGTTTTTTTCTCAATGGAGGTGTCTTAGTCAAACTTGTTCAGGAGGACCTTTGCTAATTATTTTGCTAACTTCTCCTAGATTTCATCACTTTTTCTACACTGGATGTGCCTGGAAAATGACCCCATCATTACACCAGCCCAGCCCTTGTGCCTCACTTGTCCTCCCCCCACTAGCAACTTCACTCTTCTGCTCATGCTTCATGTCAGCACTCTCCTACCAAAGCTGTCAGTATCCCATTTAATCTGTGATAAATACAAACTGCTCCCAGCTCCATTTGCCTAGGGAATATCAGCCCTATCTGCCACATTTAAAAATGATCATCCCTGTTGTTAAGAAAAACAACAACTCAAAACACCACCCTTGACTTCTCTCATTACTTACGGACTGAAATTTCCCCATCTGTCTTTCCTCAGCTGTGTTCTTGAGAAAGAGATCCCATCTTCCATTTCCTTCCTCTCCAGTGAGCATATCCTCATCTACTGTGACAGCTCATCTCAGAGTGACTACTCATCTCTAGGTAGTTCCTTGCTCCTAGCTGCAGGTCCTTTTATTTCTGCACCTCAATGTACTTAATGGCAATTTATGCGTTAAAAAAGAGCTTGCTCCTGCACCCAACCACCCACCTCAAACACTTCTTTTTCATCTCACTTCTTTCAAAGATTTTAATTTTTCTCCTTCCCCCTGTGCAAGAGAGTTTGGTTCTTCATCACTGTGTATTAAATGATTCATTCACTGAGATACTTCATGGCAAATTTCATTTCTCCAATGCCATCGCTCTCTGTCTGTCTCTCTTCATTCTGTCAGTCTCCAAGAACTGTAAACTGTAACTTCCTGCTCAACTAGAAGTTCCAGGCTCTGCGCATGAAAAGCTTTTGACTCTGAACCCGTTAGCAAGACCTTCAGCTTAAATCCATGTTCGCAAAGCTTGGGATCCTGAATCCTTTGACTCTGAATTAGTCTTTTGAACCCCCAGGTTTTTCTCCCATTAAATTTATTGATTGCTGTCACTCGCATGTAACTAACATATTCTTCTACTTTGATCCAGCTACTACTGGAAATCCTCATTTCACATGTTCATCACTCCCTGGCATGACAAAATTTGGTGTGTTTTTCCATGACATTTTTCAAGTCCTGGTCCTACTCTGCTTGAAGGGCTGGGGGCCTGGGAAGAACCTGCAGAGGAGACTGGGTATGAGCACGCTTACAGCCCTCTTGGGTTACTGGCACATGCTGTCCTGGAATATGATCTGCTTCCACTAGCTCCAATAAATCCATCTTCATCTCTTTTCATCTTTGAGTACATGAAGGACTGAACTTCCAGACACACATCACTTCATCTCCCATGACCGAGGCTGCACGTAATTTATTCCTGATCCTCCTCACTCAGGCCCCCTCTGTTTTCATGCTGGCAGTATGCAGAGGAGTAGGGAAGGGAATGAGGTGGATGATCCATGATTTTTCCTGTACCATTACAGGAAAAAGCAATCCCAAAGCAAAACCAAAAGGTTTTGCTCAAGACTTCATCTCCTAGGAAGTCTAATTCACTGCAAATATAGGATTGAAACAGGCAGGAGATTGGCCTTTTGAAATTTCAAATTACAGCTGATCATCCTCATAGCTAGAAGGGCAAGGGGGATTTGAGAACTCATCGTGATGATGAACAAAATAATGCTTCCTTACCCTTTCCTCCTTGGGTGTAGTTCTTTCATCGGTAGCGCTAACAGCTATGTTGTTTTCAAACATTGCATGCCCCTGTAGGCTGCAGTTTCCTGCAGCTCCATGCAGTCTTGGGACCCACCTCCAAAAAGTGGAAGATGATCTGAAGCCTCTACAGAGAAGCCCACAGCTCTATATAGCAACAGCAGCTACTCTACTTGCCTAAGTAACGCCTTGCGGGGCTTCAGGTATGCGGCAGTTGCCACTGTGCTCCCTGTCAGGAAACACAATTATCTTCATAAAGAAGTGAAGAGGACGACTTGCACCGCGTTTCTTGAACTCAGGCACAGAGATTCACCCAAGTAGAAAGGAATGGCAAGATGCATTTAACCTCATTAGTTTCAGTAGGGCTGACTTTGTGCAATCCATCAGTGTACAGCTACATTAGGGGAACTAAACTATTTCCACATCTCATTTGCATAATGGATGGGATGTGAAATGAGTCCTATGGAAGGGAAGCACCCTGGAGGCACTAAAGTTTATCACAATATGTAAGAGTTCTTTTAGATCATTGCATTAAATTTCCACTAACAAGATAACAAATTAATTGTCTGTATTACTGTACTAACCCAAAGCGGATAAAGCGTACGATTTCAGCGGAGGAAGGCAACTGTTTAAGACAGCTTGGTGGTTACAGGAGGAGGCAGAAGAGATTAGTGTGTCTCCCAGCATTTACGTGCCATGATGCCAGCCCTCCTCCTGCCCCTTTAAGAAATCTGGCTCTTCTCTAATCTGATGCTGGACTTGAGCTTTATTAGTGAAGTGAGGGAGA
This sequence comes from Eurystomus gularis, assembly GCA_013400335.1. Taxonomy (NCBI): domain Eukaryota; kingdom Metazoa; phylum Chordata; class Aves; order Coraciiformes; family Coraciidae; genus Eurystomus; species Eurystomus gularis. The sequence goes on from VZZY01011630.1 coordinate 45,161, forward strand.
ATGAGTAAATCAACTGTATCAGACAAGCCTCAGGACATCTGGAAATTGATCATTCTTCAGAAATAAGCACTCTGTGTTTATTAGCTGGGAGTTCATCACTATCGCTTCTCTTTATCCAATTCCTAAGAGATTTCAAAGCTATCATCATAGCATTAGCTCCTCTGACTGTGCTACTGCAGATAAAGATCAGAAGATCTATCTAATGATGGCTTTCTTGGTCTCCCTCTTTCTTTCTCTAAAGCTACCCTGATTACAAAAAAAAAAAAAAAAAAGTAGGAAAATAGCTGGAATGAAATAAAGAAGGCTCCGTGTCTTTAAATTTTTGCCTGTTGGCAATAAGAGTAATTTTTTTTTTTTAGTTCCCCAGGAGCTTGGTTTTATTCAAGGGGACGCACCCACCAGAATAGAAAATACCTCATAGAAGAGGTGGAATTTGAAGTTTCTAATGTGGTGGTAGAAAAGGGAGGAAGATAAAAGAACCTAAAGCCATAAAGCAGTGCTGTATTTTGAAAGTATAGTTATTTTTAAATGATAATACACGTCAAATAGAAGCCAGGGAAATGAATTCCATAAGTTAGAAAGGTAATAATATTACTTTAAGAAGAATAATCACTTTCCTTAACTACATTTATCACATAGTAATTCACTTCTCCCTTCTGGAATATGATGCAATGCCAAACTTTTGACAGATTTATTTAAAATCAGCCTTAAGAAAAGATTCATCCAGATACAAGATTTCTTCTGGTTCTTTATTCAGAATAGAGGAGTTATCAAAATGCAAATACTGTGGCTAACTTAATGTTTAGATGTGCATTCCTGTACAGCTGCATTGTGTAGCTACATTGTGCAGACACTGGGACAAAAATTGTTTTTAAGTTTTCCGATAATGGTCAGAGGCATAAACAGTTTAAGTACAGCTGTGGATTTCCAGAAATCTATGGGGAGTGTGAAATCCAATGCAATGAACTCTGTGAAGAAAAATCTTCCCTAACAGAAACTTCACTGAGATCAATTTTTATCAGCGTATTTTCTCTGTTTTCCAACGGCAAATTAACATTTATTATCTCTTCTAAACTGACACTTGGAGTGCCAGCCTGGGTGCGCATGTTGCTTGATTCTGTACACAAATTAAAGAAGAAAAGGGGGATGTTGTCCCAGAACCTTTCCATATGAGTACAAGATGAGAGAAAACAGATGAATGCAATAAGCAGAGTAAGCATGATTTAACAGGAAAGCAAGGATAGTTCATTAATCCGTTTGTACAGAGCCTAGCACAATGGAGCTAGACCACATTGCTTGCAACGTAAGTACTTAATAGCAACAACAATAATGACTAGGCCTTTAAAATTAATGTATTAATTATAAGTCAGAGCTCATAAGTTGCTTAACCAGTGAGTGAAGAATGCCATTTTTTAATCTGAAATATCAAGGGACCCATAAATCTTGAAGGCCAGTTTCACATCAGTATTGTGTTCCCGCCTACCCAGGATTTCTTGCCAGTCTGCCCTGAACTGGAATCATGATTCCTGAGTCACCCTTTTAGTTGTGATCGTTATGATTAGTTATTTATGATTGTGCCATCATTGTTTTAGGTTCCTGATAATCTCCTTTGTGTCTGCCCTTGCTTTTGAAACTGTCCTTTCCCCTTGCCCTTTCTCATTAAACAATAATGATTGATTTCACCCCTGCTTTACTGCCTGTAGCTCACTTCCATATACACACAGTCTGCTCTGTGCTATCAGTAGGAAAGTTAGGATATGGGCCTTTCATGGAATAAGTGGGCTCTAATTTGGAGGAAATTGACAGAGAGATCATTAAAATATGGGAGACCTTATTGCAGCTTTTCAGAACTTAAAGGGGCCCTGTAAGAAAGATGGGGATGGACTTTTTAGCAGGCCTTGTTGTGAGAAGACAAGATGTGAAGGTTTTAAACTAAGAGGGAGATTACAACTAGAGAGAAGGAAGAGATTTTTTTACAATGAGGGTGGTGAGAGCCTGGCCCAGGATACCCAGAGAAGTGGTTGATGCCCCATCCCTGGAACTATTCAAGGTGAGGTTGGCCAGGTCTCTGAGCAACCTGCTCTAGTTGCAGATGTCCCTGCTCACTGCAGGGGGGTCAGACTAGATGAGCTTTAAAGGTCCCTTCCAACCCAAATCATTCAATGATTCTGTGAAATGCACAAAGATCAACAGTCAGGCAATAAATAAGATCTGAATCAGGCCACATAATCTTGCTCTCCCTCTGGAGCAGCAGCAAAGGATGAAAAACACTAGATTCATGGGTGTGTGTGTGTAAATTTTAAACTCTGCTTCCCTGTGATGGTGTTGCCGATAATTTATTTTCACCTGATTCAAAGATGGGATTAACTGGGCGATTCTTTTACATAAGGCCTTCTGAACAGAGC
>VZZY01011630.1:47575-81269 GCA_013400335.1 Eurystomus gularis
ACAGAGCGCCCCAAATGAGAAGAAAAAATCCAATGAAAGATGAAGATACCATGCAAGCAGATCCATCCACTCAAGGGGTAGACTTCCCACTCCTGTAATGTGAATCACAGCCTTGTGAGCGTATCGCTGTGCCTCCATGGGCTTCCAGCTGTGCCTCCAAGTCTCTTATTGGCATTTTGGTACCTATGAAATCAACCTGATGATTCTGCCTTATTGACTGCTCCAGATCCATAAATTACTCCTGTTCCTCAATTTAGATGAGAATTTCAGTGAGGTGAGTGATACAGGCTGAAGAAACCAACCGTCTAAAACAAAAGACAGATGGCTGAACCCATGATTCACTGGCAATGAGCTGCAATTGGGCAATGTAGACTTTGAAGTAATTCATTACATTTGTATCTCTTCCGGAGGGGGAGGATTTTCCTCAATGATTTGTATGACCTTGCTAAACCCAGATAGGTGGTAATTGAGCAACAACTACTTCTTCAGAAGAAACAGAATAAAAATATTGAAAATATTGACTCACCCCAAAGGCAGTAAGCAGCACTTTGGTCTTTGACCTTTAAGCATCCTAAGGTAGTCAATAACCTGGCTGTTAGATGCTATGCCTGCCACTGATTTTGATTTGGGAGTAGTTTAACCTTGAACCAAGATCCAAGTAACCACGGCAACAGGAAGTCGGCCTCTCCATCCAAGGAGTGGGAATCCATAAATCAAGGTCCCTAATGCAAACACTGTGTGCAGGTAGAGATTTGAGAGGATAAGTGGTTTGTGAGGGATTACCTTTGAAAAAATGAATGAGTATCCCTTGATATGTTGAAGCACAGCTTCACAGAGACTTTTTTTTTCTTTTTTTTTATCAATAGAGGTCAACAGGTTACAGCTGCAGGTTTTCATATGACTCTTTACATAGGCCCTTCAGTTTAATTAGAACCAGATGTTGAATTTATGAGGTAGTTAGCATTATTATGTACCATATGCACATGCATATATGTGTATGTGTATTGATACGTGCACCCACATATGCGTGTTTCCTGCGCACAAACTGCATTCATGAATAAATAATGTTAAGGCTCAAATTTAAGCAGTATGGAGTGGTGAAACCTCAGTTTTGCATATGTGCAGTTCCACAGTGCTGTGATCCTGTAGGCGTAATTACCTGGTCAAATACCCTAGTTTTTCTCTGGGACACTGCTTTATTCAATATATAGCGCTCACCTAACAAACAGCCGTTTGGTAGTTGGATTTTCCTCTCGCTATTCAGTGTGTGCCATCGTGTCTCATTTATTCCACATTTCTAAGCCTTGGTATGAATAGATGAATGTTTCATGAATGTTGATGATTTTATTTTCGCAGCACTACTCTTGAGATGAGGGGTGTATTATTGTTCTCATTTGCAATAGAGCAGCTGAGTAGAGGGAGATTGAAGTTGAACGGATACAATTTGAGATGCTTAATACTTGATTTCAGGCTCTGGAAGGTCCTCTGCATAGCTCCACCAAGCCATGACCTGTAATTCTGTCTCACTCCTGCCTATTTCTGCACTCAGACCCATTCTCCTCTGTTAAGTCTCTGGCCAAGATCAGATCACAGGTCCATCAGGACTCCTGTCTCCAGCTGGCCCACTCTGTAGCCCTGCGTTGCAGACTCATCTCACCAGTGCAGTTCTTCTGTGCCTGAATCTTCCGGAGATCTCTTCCACAGTTTCTAAGACAACTCATAGGTGTCCTGATATTTTGTATTTCATGTGCAAGGGACAGAGATAGGGACTGTTCATAGCAGCTCCAAGCTGCAGATACAAGGAAATGTTGGTTAGTATCTGGAGAGGCTGAGTGCAGCTTAACAATGTACATGTTTGTACAGCAGTTTCTGTCTCTGCTTCAAGATCTTCTTGATCTTTTGGGAACAGTATCAGGGTACTTGTGAGAAATCTTTGAGGAGCTACCAGGTGCTATCCAGGTACTATTTAACGTGTTAATCAGTGACCTGGGTGATGGTGTAGAGCACATCTTCAGCAAATTTGGAGAAGATACAGAACTGGGAGGAGTGGTTGATATAACAGAGTGTCCTGGTGTCATTCAGAGGGGCCTTGACAGGCCAGAGAAATGGGCTGACTGGAGCCTCATGAAGTTCAACAAGCACAAGTGCAAAGTCCTGCACCTGGGGAGGAATAATGCCATGCATCAGTACTTGAAGGGGTCTGACCAGCTGGAAGGCAGCTTGGCAGACAAGGCCCTGGGGGTCCTGGGGGCCATGAGATTGACCATGATCCAGCAATGTGCCCTTGCAGAAAAGAATGCCAACATCTTCCTGGGCTACATTAGAAGTGTTGACAGAAGATTGAGGGAGGTGATCTTTCCAATTTATTCAGCACTGGTGAGGCCATATCTGGAGTACTGAGTCCAGTTCTGGGTTCCTCAGTACATTAGACACATGGATGTATCGGNTAGACACATGGATGTATCGGAGAGAGCCCAACAAAAGGCCTCAAAGATGACCGAGGGTCTGGAGCATCTCTCCTGTAAGGAAAGCCTGAGACAGCTGGGACTGTTCAGCCTGGAGAAGAGAACACTTGGTTGGGTTCCTGTCCATGTGTACAAATATCTGATGGGGAAGAGTAAAGAAGATGGAGCTAGACTCTTCTCGTTGAGGCTCGGTAACAGGACAAGAGGCAGTGGGCAGTGAAACACAGAAGGTTGTATCTGAATATCACAGACCACATTTTTACTATGAGGAGTACTTGAACAGGTCACCCAGAGAGGTTGTTGAGTCTCCCTCCTTGGACATACTCAAAACCTGTCCAGATACAGTCCAGGACAACCTGCTCTAGCTGATCCTGCTTGAGGAGGGAGGGGTTGACTAAATGATCTTAAGAGGAGCCGTCCAGTCTCAGCTGCTCTATGATTTTTGAACCTTCATGTAATTGAATTGCCAAAATCTGATTCATTTTATTTGAGGCCCATATACAGGTTGAAATTTGAAAGGAGAAGAGATTGGTTCTGAAAAAAAAATGACAGTCCTGGATATGTTGAAGCCTGATAGAACAAAGACTGGGAGAGGTTTTCTTAAGTTGGCAAAGACGCAACACAAAGTGCTCACCAGAGCAGACTTTTGCTCCAGCCTCGTAAGAGCAGGGCCACTGTTTTTTCACAAAGCAGCAATTTCCAGAAGTTTCCTAAAATGCAAAAAGGGAAAAAAACCTCCCAGTCTTACTGTAAAAAGTGACTGAGGCGTTCCACTTGGTAAATTCATGTACTTGTAGATATGTATGTAATATATGTACACACACACGAACTCACAGAAATGTTACATATAAATGGGTGGATACACATTCAGCTGTATTGGGCAGATACCTAATATGTAAAATATGTAAAATCCCAGCAGTTTAAATTTGACACATTTACAAGCGAACAAAATGGGTTCAAATCATAAGAAAGTTTGAGAAACATCGTTAAGGGAGGAATCTGCCAGCCCTGAGTGCATGAGTTTTGTCTTTTGGGAATATTTGACCTCTTTGGTATATTTCTACCATTCATTTCTTCTGCATTGTAATCCCCAGGTAGAAAAATGTATGACAAATTGCTCCTTTTTGTAAACTCCCGCCTCTTTAATGAGTTGTAAGGTAAATTTTCATTAGGAAGGAGATTCTGAAAAAACACTTTAAGTTTAATGTGCTTTAGATGGGGAATTACATATTGAGGCTGTTCCTGATGCCTGCTCCTTACTGAGATGAAACACTCACTGAGTCAGGTCATTATAAAAGTATTTAAGGATGTGTGGAGAATGAACTACCTAGGGAATGATGAATAGACAAACCCACTAAATAGAGGTATGAAGCTTGTCTGTCCTTGTGCATGCATCAGGGTGTGTGTTTGCTTGGAAAAGAAAAAGTAATGTGGAATAATTATGTTAGTTTACCATTGTTTATAGAGATCAGTGATGGTACACAAGAAACTGTGGAAATATTTTGAGGTAGCAAGGACAAATGACTACTTTTTTCCAAATATTCCCCAGATATGTTACTCTATCAATATTCATCCAAATTTTGTTTACTTCCCCAGGAATTGCAGGTTCCCACTTAAAAGCAGACCAGACTTCACTTCATAGTAAAATGGAAGGTTCTGTCTGTAACATGATGACCAGAAGGAAACCATCAGTTGTTGACAGTGTTGCAATGCCAACTCCAGTATTATCTCTCCTACCTTCATCATCAGCAACATCTGAAGCAGGTAATCTTGTTTCCCTCCACCCACTCTATTTCTTCCCCATCATCTTCCTTCTGGCACTACACTGAGCAATATGTGCTTGTGCTGCTCTTCCTGATTGGAGAAGTAGCTGCAAATGTGCATATCTAATGTGATAATCAGGCTGTAATTTTTCTAACACTTTCTTATCATGATCATATCTTGGCATATCAAATCTATTTTGTTCACATACCACCACTTGTGCAATGAGGACACAAGTAGCACCAGCCCGTATGGTCTAGCAGGGGGCTCTGAAGCAAGACTCTTGGGTTCCTTTCTCAGCCCCGTTGTTCATTTATTTGAATGTTCCCATCCCTGTAGCGTGAGCATGCCGAATACACAGCGAACAGCTAAAGAGCAGCTGAGATTTCTTTCTGCATACTTCAGTGATTTTAGGATAATACTCTGTCTTGCAAATGCAAAATTGTCTGGGGCAGTGAACAGTGATTTAAAATATATCAGAATAAATAAGTCAGAATAGCATGATTTTTTAATCAACTAATATTTTGTGTTTCTATTTTGGATCAGATCAGGAAGGTGATAGCTTTATGCAGCCACAAATTGAGCCAAGTCATTCAGGCATCATCATGGCCTCTCTTGGGCATGTATAGACAAGTTATTCTTGAATTGTGTCCTAATTCCCAGTGAATGGGGGACCCACAGTACATTACCCTACACACAGCCATTAAGAGTTTCAGAGTCTTGTTAAACCTTTGACTCCACATTCACAAAAAAATCTATTTGTGTCACTGAGTTATGGAATGATTACTTAATTATTCAATTGGAAGTGCTGTTTCAGTGCATTCCTTTTCATTTTCCTCTCATTTCCTAAGAAAATAGTGAAAACAAGGGTTCCATGCTGTAATGTATCCTCTCTAAAGATGAATTTTTACTTTAAAAAATCCAGATTCTCTGTTTAGTCTTTAATACTTTCCTATATATAAACTAAGGACACATTTTTAGTGCAGCAGAGAATGAAAGCACACAAATATTTTATGATCAGTTTCAAGATGAAAGTGTATGCTTGACTGCATAGTTCATTCTTTCCATTTGCAGAAGTCTAATTAAATTGTTGGTTTATCTGTAGCCCAGATGTTGAAATAATTTAGTTGAAAACTGAAAGAAACTGTGTTAATGGGAAAACAGGACAGTGCTACGGGTTTCCTGTAATTAATAGGGAGCTCTTTGAAAATTCCTCCATTCAAACTGACAACAAACTGAGCCCAGCTGTTGAACAAACAGTCTTCTCTGTGCCATGTTCTTGCAAGTGGCCTCAGGCAACTCCGAGGGGTTGGAGAATGACAGACAGTAAGAAGGATTTTAGTGCTGGAGATATGACAAAGCCATCCGGAATACAGTTAGGCGATTGATGGAGAGCTTCCAAGGGGTCTGGTCTACCTGGGCTCACCTCCCTGTTCAACACCACTGTGCTGGAGTGGGTCCTCCAACCTGCTCTAAGCTACCCTTGCAAATGTATATTTTTGGTAGAGATTTTTCTCTTTGCCTCAGAAGCTATTTTGAGCATCGTATCAATCCTGTGTTGATTTCCTGGGTTGGCCTGCGGTCATTTCAATTCATCTTTGTCTCTGAGATGGAGCCTCACTGCATCTGTGTACCCTGGGAAGGGGACAGACACCAGGCCTCCGTGCACCTTGTATTAAATGCGTAAAGCTTTTAAGACTAACATTGGTTCTTGCTTGTTTTGGGGTAGCTAAGTGAGGTTTTTTGGAGAGTGGGAAAAGGATGAAGGAAAAGCACAAGTGCCTGTGCTGCGTCAAGTATTTCTAGTTTCTCTAACTTTGATCTGGATTTTGCCAGGTAGCTTCAGGCCTTCACGGAGGCAACAAGCACATGGCCATGCAGCCAGGGGAGGTGCAAGGAAAAAACTGTGCCCAGCCAAAAAAGTGTTCCCCTATGCTTCCCCAGCACCTGGAGGTTGCCGACATACCATCTCTGCAGGAGCGCGTTCCCTTTTTCATATACCTGTGTGCAGACAAAGTGTTACTATTTCCCACCTCCTCTTCAACCACTTTTAGATGAATTCCACCAGATAGGGAAAGATGAAAGTTTTATTCCGAAAGCAAGATTTCCACTTGCTAACAACGAAGTACGTGCAAGAAGAGAACAACAAAGCCTGAGAACAACGCAGACCAGCTTGAGTCCAGGGTTGGGCATGGTCTGTCTGGATAAAATGGAAAAGATTAGTACTTAGCTTTGGTTTTCAGCAGAGCAGTATATCACATGGCAATATAGGAAAATATTTTATACCAAAGATTGCTTACCAAGAGCTTCCAGATGAGTTGATAACACTTAATGGCTCTCACTTCAATAGTGGTTTATTATGGCAGATCTCCCTGATATTTTGTCATATGCACACCTCATCAAATCTTCCCCCTGCAGACCCTTCAGACTCTTTTCCGCATAGTCTCCCTTCACCAACTGTAGAATCAGATGTCTCTGACTCATAACAGTCAAAATAATACTGGGTTTCCTAACATCTCCTCTAAAAAGGATGGCTTGAACACATATTACTTATGCAGTACATGCATTGTGACCATTGGCAGACTATGTAACATGACTCAAATACTTTCTAGAGATTACAAGTTCAGAGGCTTGCTAGGAAGAAAAGCAAAAGCATTATTACTAGCTTCTAATAAACTTCCTGAGAAAGTCATAAACAAAGTATTTACAAAACAAAAATTAGCACAGTAAGCCACCATAGAACAGCACAGAAGGCTTTTTTCCTAAATGAGAAAATGAGTTTTAGTCCAAAAGGAAATGGACTTCCAGCTTGCACAGTTTTAGGAGGGTGAAAAAGTGTCTAAATAACATGAAGGAAGACACTGAAAGTGGTGCTCAGCTTGTAGATTTACATGTAAGTATCAGTATCTGCTCATAACTACCTGCATATTAGTTAATTTTGGAGAACTAGGCAGTTTGGCAGAAAGCAGATACCTAGTTTTGCTCCACTTAGGCATTGTCTACTCACCATCAGACTCCCCTCAGGACACTCATCCTGGGTGACCTGGGCCTCTTGGGAGCCTAAGACACCCACTGGATTTGTCAGGATGGACAGGAGGACTGCACCTTCCTTATCCAATATCAGGGTGTCAGAAGGGTGTCCATGGTTACCTTTAATTGCATTGACTTCCCATTTTAGAAATGGAGGCCATCCTCTACCAATTATAAGGACCAGATCTCCACTGACTGAGATGGGGTAGTAGTACTAAGCTGCAGAAACAACCAACTGCAGATGAATCTCAGTAAACACATATAAATTTTGCAGGTACTTGGCTAATGCTTTATTTCAAATTTGTTTCCTGTCTTTTGGCTTACTTCCATTCCAGTGAAAGTTGAGAGTAATGGCAAATCTCCTGATTTCACCATGAACCTTGTAATTTTTCTTATATTTCTGCTAAATTTTCCATCTTCAAGATTTCTGTTATCAACCAAAAAATTTCAGTTTTACTTTCTGGAAAAAAATTTGCATCTTAATTATGAGAATTTTTTTTTAAAAGTCTTGAAAATGTGCCCTGACAATAGCAATAAAAGGCAAAAAGGTGGACAGTGAATATGAAGAGTGTGCCAAATGTTTGATTTTTTAAATGTTCTGACCTGAAGCTACTTTCAGCATCTGGGAGGAATTCAAAGGAGTCGAATGCTTAGGGCTGGAAATATTGGGACTATATATGTCAATCACCAGTGAGGCCAGATGAGAGTAATCGTTTAGTGTGACAGGGATTTAAACTTTTTTTGATCAGATGACTGAGAAATAGCTCTCTGTCACTTGCCCTTAGGGCTCCACCATCCACACTCTTTAAAGGTGACCTACTTGAGAGGGATTTTGTGCATCTAATTAGCTTCTCATGAACAACTTAGATATTTCATTTCCTTTTTATTTGGTACCAAAATGACTGCATTCTTCTTTTCTTTTGTCCTCTGTGAATCACAAACTGCAAGTCAGTTTTATTTTTCTTTTTGGTGTGGGGAGTGGGTTACATATGGAAAATGTATTTTGTTTTGTAATTAATGAAAACCAGACTTTGGGAAGTTGGCCATCCAGGTCTTTATTTATAAGAGAGCATATGTCTGTGTTTTGTTTATGACTCACTCCTACTTCTTGCATTGTAACTTGGGCTTGTTTACGCAAGATCTTTGCTGAAGCCAAGCAACATGGTGGTTGATATAAGAGCCAATAATTTATCTTCTCCAAGAGGGGGGACCAGTGGGTGAGGTTTGTGTGCTGAATCTGTCATGGCCCATAGCAAGCAGGAGGAGATTCTGCTACTTGATGGCTCCTTGGTTATCTACAGAAAATGCTACTATACCAACTTTATTTAAACGACTGCTAGATTAGCCTGTTAGCCTCGAAGGGAGTGATAACTCCCAAATGAACCTTTCTCAAAATCTTGGCTGCTCTGGAAACTTCAAGGATTTCAAACCCAAATGACTGCTTGACAGTCAGGTGTAAATTAAGTTTGCAAGTAGATGTGGGCTGGCGTTAATTTAGTGGGATGTTTTATTTTTTACTGAAAAGAAATTCTGAACTCCATCATTTCTTTTCCAGCAGCACAGAATGAGTATGTTAGCAGTGACAGGGAGAACCAGTTATTGTAATAGCAAAGTAATATGTTCTGATTCTTTTGCAAAGGGGTAGTTACTTTTGATCTGTTTGCAAATCCTGAACTCTAAACAGATGCTGTGTTCAGTAAAGGACAATGTGACAATTTAAGAAAAACAAGGTCTCATGTCCTAAGCAAACGACCAGGAGCCAAGAAATGCTGGGTACTCTTTCCAGCTCTGACAATGACTCACAACGTGACCTTGGCAGGAGACTTAACTACTTTGGACTTCATTCAGATCTGAAGTAAGTGATCTGAACCAGGAGTAGGCTTACTTTGAGGGCCATTAAAGTCAATTACATGACTGAGTGGTTTTAGCTAGTATCTGCGGAGATGATAGCAAAGAAACTCAGGCAGGGGTAATGAATTTGCAACAGGTGAAGTGACCCACACAGCTTGCCTCTGCCCACTCGTTTCCATAAGAAACATTTTTCATACTAACTGGCATCCACGGCAAGAATTAAATGCCAAGGTGAAGACATCAGGAGTATATGTTGGGGGTATGGAAGGTGTAATGGTTACAACAGCCCAATATGTCGCCTCTGCTAAGCAGCCTGTCCTTCCTTCCCACTCGACGTTTAAAAATGAGAATGAAGCAAACCCATGGTAAAACATGGCTGTAGAAAAGCTTTGTTACTTTGGAAGAGAGAGATGGCGAGAAATTTCTGCAGACTTCTTAGTAGTCAAAGTTGTGTTTTCATCTAGGAGAGTGAAAAAGAAGGTAACAGTAATTCTTCTGGAACTGTAATAAATAATCTTTTAACTTTTTTTTAGTTGCTTTTCTATGCAGAGTCCTTTCTCACAGCTTCTTCAGTAGTCATGTTTAGCCTACTGGGCTTGAAAGCATCTAGTCTTCATGGCACTGAGAGCAGTCAAAGGAGAGTTTCTATTCATAGTTGTTTGACCTACCCTTGTTTCTCTCCTTATCTCCCAACAGCCAGCCCACCACTGAAAAAAAGGTTCAAGCGCCGTGAGATTGAAGCAATCCAGTGCGAAGTGCGCAAGATGTGCAACTACACCAAGATCCTGTCCACGAAGAAGAACCTGGATCATGTGAACAAGATCCTGAAAGCTAAGCGGCTGCAGAGACAATCGAAGACAGGCAATAACTTTGTCAAGAAGAGGAGGGGACGTCCTCGGAAGCAACCTCTTTCCTTCGACGAAGATTCCAGAGACCAAATGCCCGTTCTGGAAAAATGCGTTGACCTTCCCAGCAAGAGAGGTCAGAGACCGATACTCAACCCTTTGATGTTGGAACAAGCAGCCACTCAAGATACAATCATGGCTACCATCGAGGCTGTCATACACATGGCTCGAGAGACGCCACCTTTGCCGCCTCCTCTCCCTCCTCCACCACCACCACCACCTCTCCCTCTGCCCCGGACACCCCGGCTGGGGAAAAGAAAAAGCAAGTCCCTGCAGGAGGAAGAGGAGGACATGAAAGTGAAGCGGCACCGGAAAGGCAGAGGGAGTGAAAGTGAAGGCCTTCCCTAAGGCCAAAGCACCTCGTCGGATGACGGGTGCCAGTGGCGGGACACGCCAGAACTGTAGAACTGAGGCACCCAGTTGACTTCGCCCCTGCGGCATCACCAGACTTACTCCTCCCTTCAGGAGCTGGAACTTGTCGTGGAGAGCGCTGCCAGCTGGGGTTTGCTTCTTCTTCTTCATCGCTTTGGTCCCAGTCCCACCCCAGGAAATATGGGGAATGGGTATGGGAAAGGCGGGGGATAAAGGGGATAAGGGGATATATGTCAAAGTTGGGGATAATGTCTACTTTGCAGATTTTCCAAAACTAATCAGCATCTCAGCATTGCTGTTCTCATACCGTTCCCCGAGGTAGGAGGTCATCCTTGCAGAGAGCTGAACATTGTCACTAGGGCTGCATGCTTGACTCTGATTCTGTTTGGCGGGCCAGGTGAAACTAAGAGTAACCATACCATAGTAGAAATCACTGTAAAAAAAAAAAAAAAAAAAAAAAAAAAAAAAGAAAAAAAGAAACAAAAAGGAAAAAAAAGAAAAAAAAACCAACAAAAAAAAAATAGTGTAATTTTCTCAACTGTGATCTTGGTTATAATCTGTTTGAATTATTTTTTTTTTCAGTTTTATATACCTACTAGGCTTTGGGCAGCATAACCCAAAATGCCTGACTCCTGCTAGAACTATGTATTTCTTTCTCATTTACTTGCCTAGTTACAACTAGCTGCAATATAGGCAATAGAAAAGTAGAGCCTTACACGCGCACACACTCATTCCGAGTGCTATCCCAAGGAACGACAGGATATCACAGCATTTAAAATAAGGTGTACATGGATATTCAGTTACGATAGCACGTTTCTATGAAGCAACTTGGCATCTTCAATGGCATGTGAAACAGGGGTCATCCGTCAACCAAGTTGTTTTTATGCTCGGTACATATGAGTAGAGAACAGCAAGACACTTCTGGGGAATAGAGTTATGGTAAACATGGACAAAATCACAAAAAAAGTTATATAAAAAGATGAAAGAAAAAAAATAGGACAGAAAAAATAGAGTAAAAAGACAGAGCCCAAACCTACCACGTTTTAGCAACTGCAATTCCCAGTGAAATTGATGAGAAGCCCATGATCCGAATAATTTGCATTGGTTTGCAATGCCTTGACATGTTCTTTTAAAGAAAGTAGAAAAAGTAGATTGTTTTTAAAAAAATAGAGAACAAAGCCCTACGGAAAATAGGTTCCTTCTTGGCAATTATTTCTTAAAAAAGAAAAGGAATAAGTGTTCTTATCTGAAAATAAAAATAAAAATATTCAAAGGGTATCACCACTGCAATTGTATTAATGCCACTTTGGACATGTTCTCCAAGTTGTGGTTGCCTTAATAAAATAAAAGAGAAAATTTTTTTTGTACATAATGTAATTATAAAGCTCTCAGTCTGCATGGATGCAAACTGTGTGTGACAAATCGTCTCTTTAAATGGTCAGTTCAAATTGTACATTTCTCATTCGAGTTGTACGTTAGTCATTGATTTATCTTGGGTAAAATACCCGAGCTCCATTTCCACAGCCCAATTAAAATGTTTAACTAAAACAAAGACTGAATGTGAAACTGTTCCATTGCAGTAACAAAGCTTTTAAAAAAGAAATCAGTTGTTGAAATTTGAAATAGGTACTTTCAACTTTATTTCATTCCTTTTTAAGGTCCTTCAGTACGTTCAACACTGGGCATGGCAAAATGGATATTAAAATGGGAGGGGGGAGGGAAAATTCCAGCAAGGGAGTGGGGATTGGAATTATTTAATGATTCACAAGCCAACTGCTATTCCCTTTTTTGACAAAACTTTGAACTGGTTTATTGCCAAGGAAACTTCAAATAGCACGACACTAAAAAAAAAAAGAAAAAAACCCAACAAACCTAAGAAAAAAGGTCCCCACAAAAAATTATTGTGTTTCTATTCTGTTATTTATTTACAAAAATCATATCAAGACTATGGTGTTAAAGGGACACTGTAAACATACAGCTCATTATTTTTAGAGACTGATTTTTCTTCTGTGATAGCACCTTAGCTTATGAAAACTGAATGCATTTGGGGTTTGGATTGGGTTGGGGGGCTGGGAGAGGGGATTTTTTTATTTTAAGTTGGAACAAATCTTGAGATCCTATCTCCTTAAAACTGATAAAATGGATCGCAGAATTTTGTTTCAAATTTGTTTTGCATCATTCATCATACTCATTTGCGCTTTTCATTTTCCAATTAATGCAGCTTAGAAATAAACTGGCTGGATGCTCGTTCTGTTACAACCAATTTTGCTTTTCAGTTCTCTTGAATTAGCACAGTATTATTGACTGAAGTTTTAGGCCTGCAGAAAAAAATGCTTAAGCCTCCTCAAGCTCCTCCCTTCTTCTTTAAAGAGATTTGGACTGAGGTTTAGTTGATTCAGAAATCTTTTTTTTTTTTTTTCCATCTCTCCTTTGGGCCTGAAAGTAGGTGACAGTGCTGCTTAAAATGTAAGAAAAACTGTGAATTTGGTATTCCAGGTAGTCTACAAGCTGAAACTAAGCCAGACAACAATTTACAATAATCTTTGGTGATCCCTTTATTAGCATTGAAGGACATTTCAATGTGTAGTGAGTAGAACAAACATCTGAAAGGACCAAATTCTGTCGTTGAACGCCCATCATGGCTTCAAGGCCTTAGAGAGTGCCAACAAGACTGGATTTGGGCTGGACCTTTCTGGATGCACTGGGATGCAAACCCCCGCCCCAGGGAAGATTTGCTGAATGGCTGCTGCCTCCCATGCTTCCAAGCTTTGGGAAAAAAAAAAATATGCTCTTTTCCTTCCAAAAAGTACTATCCAAAATGCTGCTAGAGGCACTGTGCTTAAGGAGCGTGTCCACTCAAAGGGTACAACCCCATAAGCCCTTCACTGAGAAGAAAAATTTAAGAGGTCCTTTTGGTCCTAGAGAAACTAGGAGTAGTGTTCAAGACTTGGTAGCTGCAAGCTGTCAGTGTAGTGTGTGCTTTGTCCAGATGCCCAAAGTTTGGTTTTTGCTGCAAGAAGGTGCTGGTAGAGCGTGGTGCTGTGGTACAGCCTTGGCCGTTTGTCCAAACGACAGCCCCATGCAGCCCAATGTGGCTGGCAGGAAGATTAGCTTGTTAATTTCTTTGAGAGCGGGCTGAAAGTACTGTTAGATGGCACTCAGAATTTGTGTTCTGCATGTTGCATAGTCTATAAATATGATAAGCAAGTTGCTGACAGAATAATATTATAAGGCGATGTACTACATGCAGATCATAAAGGATTTAGTTTTAGGGCTTAAGGCTAAAATCCCACTCCTGCAGTTTATTACCCAACAATATTCCAGTAATGAGCTTTTTGATATTTCTTTTTTTCCCCTACCACTAGGAAGATTTACTGAGGAACTCTCTAAATTCTCTCCACGCATTTCCAAGAACTGTATAAAACTGGGGTGAAAGCCCTTTTGCTTATTAAGACCAAAAAAGACCTTTCAAACACCTCCGCTGCGTCGCAGATTAACACACATCCTAGCATGGTTCAATAAAAACGTGAAACAAAATCACATGGCCGTGAGCCATGCGAAATGAGGCCACGGGTTTCATCCTATCCACTGGGTCTTGTATATCTCAGCCCAGCATCAAACCAGGAACGAAGACAAGCATGCGGGGAGAGAGGGAAAAAAAAGCAACCACTTGTGTCTCCAAGAGCTTCGTACTGCCAGTTTCTTGAGCCCTTCGATATTAAATTTACTGTGAAGCACCTTGCATGTTTTTGGGTAACTGTCAAAATAAAAAATAAAAAAAAAAAGAAAAGTAAATGATAATAGTCATCAGCTGTTAGGGTATCCTACAGCGTGGCCCATGATTCTCCACTTGACAGCAACACTTTGGACCATTCCTGTAGAATATTCTGTTGGTGTTGTTACATTTTTTGGGTTAGCGTCTGGTACAATGAGGTGCTGGTTCGTCGCTGGGGCCTCTGAGCTACAGCAATACGACGAATAAGCAGGAATCACTGTTCCATACACAAGGATTTCCCAGACTCTTATTTTCACAGGCCCTGATTCAGGACTGCACTTAAGTGTATTTAAGTAGCATCCTGAAGAGTGAAAAAGAACAACCTGAAAAGATGGGAAAAAGAGAGAGAGAGAGAGAAAAGAAAACAAACAGGATGGTTTTCTGAATTGAGATAACAAACGTCACGCCCTTGCAATGCCTCTTCCTTCCATATCATCCAAAAACTGGGGTGCAGTAGTTCTGAGATAATTAGAAGCACATTTCAACAAAAGACACATATTTGAGATTTCGTTAAGATGCCTGCCTAGGTTATATAAAACACTACGTAGAAAAAAAAAAAAAAGAAAAAGAAAAAAAATGTAAAAACGTGAAAAGAGCTGCCAATTGGACAACATGGGGAAGCAGTTCAATCCCATGTTGGTTTGTTTTACTTTTCTTTTTCTTTATTTTTTTAAGCTATTTCTTAAATAATAAATGCACATGAAGTGTTAAATATGTATATACTGTATTTCAAAAAAAAATTAAAACAAATCAAACGAATGGGGCACAAGATTGTTCTATAAGTCGTGCTGGCTAATTTTTAGTTTGTATTCATAAGTGGTTTTTAAAAGCCTTTTTTAAAGTGTAATTTGCATGTTCTACTTTGATTGTATGTAAACATATTTTAGAGCAAAAAATGTATTTGTATTTTATTGAATATAGAGGCAAGAAAAAAACCTTGTACATTGTTTGAAATGTTCTTTTTGTAACAGTTTTTATTCATGAAGCATTTTTGTACATTTAAAAATGGATATGGACTTGATGTTCTTTGAGGCTTAGATACATCTGGCATGCTTTAATGTCATGCTCCTTCATGATCTTAGATGTTGGTTTTTAAACATTTTTTTCTAAAACAAAGCTCAGTCTTTTCGCTACCAAATCAGGTTAGCACAGTATAGAGCACTTAACTAAAAAAAAAAAAGAAAAAAAAAAAGTTAATCCTATTCATATGTTATTCATTGTGTGAAATTAAAGGAATTCAATTCAGTCTAACATGAGTTGTGAATTCTTTTGTCTTATTTCCCATCTGTTTCCCATCACTAAGGAGTTTAATAGCTTTTGGGATACTAATACCATGCATTCACAAGCCATCTTTATGGTAATGGAGAAAAACATGCTTTGGTTCTGTTCTTTTTTTCTTGTCTTTATATTTTTTATTTTTCCCAGAATATCCTTAAAAGTTAAAAATGGACTGTGCCATGGGCCCTGTGGAAAAAAGGGGGGTTCACACACTGAGGCTGTGGTTATCACCAAATGAACAGAAACATCTCTGGTCCAAATTGTGTCCCCAAGCACCAGAATGGTAGTACTCACCACCCAGGTGGGATTTCTACTCCTGAAGCACATGGAGTGTCTTTCTCCAGATCCCTGCAGAGAAGGGAGTCCCAGGGGCTGGGTTATGGACAAGGCCAACCCTGTCCTCACTGAGCATCAGAGATGAAGGGCTGTAGGCCAAAGGGTATTTTCCATTCTGTGAAATCTCATGCTGTGACTATGGGACTGGGAGTTGGTTGTAGTATGGTTTTCAGTTTCTTTTCCAAGTTGCTGCTGAGAGAGGTCAGCTGCCATTATACAGCCAGTCTCAACATCCACAAGTTCTTCTGCAGCAACATCAGATTTAGTCTTTTTCCTCCTCCTTAAAGATTCACCACCATCCCCAGTGGCTCAGCAACCTGCGTGTGGCAATTAAATCTTGTTGCCTGGAGAAAGCAGTGATCCTCAGGCAGGGTAAAATCATAGAATCCTAGGACGGTTTGGGTTGGAAGGGACCTTAAAGATCATATAGTTCCAGTCCCCCTGCCATGGGCAGGGACACCTTCCAATACTCCAGGTTGCTCACAGCCACGTCCAAGCTGGCCTTGAACACTTCCAGGGATGGGGCATCCACAGCTTCTCTAGGTGACTTGTTGCAGTGTCTCATCACCCTCACAGTAAATAATTTCTTCCTAATATCTAATATAAGTATACCTTCCGACATCCTCTCATGTTCTTCCTTTCTGAAGCTTTGCAGCTTGGAGGAACCAACTCACCCAACCACAAAGATGACCCCTCTGACTGCTGTCTTCACAGCTGCTGCTTTATGTTACTGGAGTAGAGTCACTCCAAAGGTCTCAAATACGATGGGGCTTTTTTCTTTCTCCTCTTTCTCTCTTTAACATACTTTTGACAAAGTTTGAAAAAGTGCTGATGTCTTCACTCACTGATTTCATCAAGGTCTCTGATCTACTAGCCACTGATCTCCAACTCTAAGCACATTTTTGCAGTAAGGCTCTCTTGGAAGCATCTGTGAACCATGAGGTTCATCCTTGCTTCATCACCGCTGAGCTTTGCGGTACTTTCCTGGTATCCCCTTGCAGGTGTGATGGAGCAAGACTAGAAGAGCAGCCTCTGGGGTGCAAGAGCTGAGGGTGTTGTCATTGGAGGGGGCTGGGGCATGAGGGACTCCATCTGTGAGTTCTTCATGCTTTCTTGCATCTGAACCTACCTAAAAGGAGGTTGTAGCGAGGCTGGTGTTGGTCTCTTCTCTCAAATTAGTAATGATAGGACGAGGGGAAATGGCCTCAAGTTGCATCATGGGAGGTTTAGATTAGATATTAGGAAGAAATTCTTCACTGAGAGGGTAGTTAGGCACTGGAATAGACTGCCCAGGGAGGTGGTGGATTCACTGTCCCTGAAGGTGTTTAAAGAACGAATAGATGCAGTGCTTGAGGATATGGTGTAGTGATTAGAGAGATGCTAGGAGAAAGGTTGGACTTGATGACCCTGGAGGTCCTTTCCAACCATAATGATTCTGTGATTCTGTGATCTCTTTTTTTCACCAGACTGCTGACACCATATACAGTGTCAAGAGAACCATGCTCCTCACCAGTCTCCTCCTGGGCAGGGAGGAGTCTTTGATCAGCAACCCCATCCGCTTTCTCAGGGTAAAGTCAGGCTCTTGGTAGGATCTCCCTTTAATTGTTTTATCCCTGATGACTACTCCAGCACTGTCTGCTCCTATCGATTAAACCACCTCTGAGAAAAGTCTATGAATGTCTAGGAAACAAAGATTAGGAAATTCACAAGTTCTGGTAGGCTGTAACTTTTTGTAGCTACCCTTTGTTGAATGAGATGTTGTTCTTGTGTCTCATATTGCATGAGTTCAGAGTTTTCCAAATTTACTTAGAATACTTTCAGTATTACATATCTCTACCCTGAAATAATTGAAAATAATGAAAACCCCAAATGTGCTGGAAACAACTGCCATCAGAGATCATGATATTTTCGGATTATTCTCCTTTGTTTTCTGAGCATCTTTTGCTCACAGAAGCAATGAAGCTCTGGTCAAACCTTCTTTGGTCACCCTCCATACTAGGAAGGAATTTCACACTCCACCCTCAAGATATGGATAAGAAGATGAGTGCTATCCCTTGGGTCAAAGTATGATCTTAATTCACTTTTGATAGCAGAGGTTGTTCATGCCCCCTGGGATAAGAATGCTGACCACAGTGACCTTAACTCATCCTCAGCTGGCAGAGAAAAGCCTTAACCTTAGCCCTTCTCTCTCTCATGGCACCATTTTGTGCCGGGCTCCAGAGCTACCTCCTATTTTGAATTTATTTTGTGTCACGGAAAGTTTAGTTGGGGGAAAAGCCTGCAGCTTTTATGCAAGTTGTATGAGATCATGGCAGCATTATTTGCTATTCTGTGACATTAAGCATGCACATAATTTTAGAACAATTCTGCTGTTATTGCCCAAGTAGAAAAATTTTCCAGTGACTTTGAAGGAATCAACGACAGGACCCTACTCAAAGCCCATCAGTACATACCATCTGGCAAAGTTCTGGAAAGCAAAGGGAAGCATAGATGTCAATCTAAAATTGTATGTTTGGCCTTTTACTGGCAATTAATGAACCACATCACTAGTGCACTAACACAGAAGTCTCAGAGCTAGTAGAAAAGTATAGAAATCACAGTGAAGTGTGGCGTATCAAACAAACTATGGATTTTCTACTGTGAGCTGCAGGAATAACTGGTGTGAAAGCACCGCAGCAGTTATAAGAGGAGTTTAACAGAGTGCTAGTGCTATCATAAGTCATTTCATTATGATAATTAACTTTGTAACACAGAGCAGGACCCACGGGTTCACATTCTCAGCTTATGCAGATCAGCACTATCAGCTTCAAATGTGTTAAAGCAGTTTGTCGGAGCAAAAGATCTGTTTCCATTTTCCTTGTGGAAACTATTAATCCCAAAGTGGCTTTGGAATACCACTAAAAATATGATGTAATACAAACTACTGCTGTTTGTTGCCTGTAAGAAGTGTCATATTGAGAAAAATAACCTTTTTAACCTTTGTTAAAAATCAGTTGTTTGTATAACTGGTTCAGCAGCACTAGTAGACAGGTCACCATGGGTTTTTAAGAGCTGTGGTGGAAAAAGAGGGTAAAATAAGTGGAGAGTCCTTGGGAAGAAGACGAGACATAGTTTTCTGTGTATCAGGAAGATAATTTAGTATTAATATCTACTTCTCCTTGGGACTCAGAAGAATTCACAGAATCACAAAATCACAGAAAGGCAGGGGTTGAAAGGGACCTCTAGAGATCACCTAGTCCAACTCCCCTGCCAAAGCAGGTTCATCTAGGCAAGGTCACACAGGAATGTGTCCAGATGGGTCTCGAAATTCTCCAGAGAAGGAGACTCCACAAAATCCCTGGACAGAAAAATTCTGAAAAAATTCTCCAAGTCCTAGGTATCATGGAGTACATCAGCCCTGCATAAATCAAGCATATAGGAAGCTCACTGTTTCTTCTGCAGTACTTGAGACAGATGGACTTTGTATGACATCTGTTTGCCTGGTGGGATTCATCCCCTTCTGGATCTCCCCAGTTGCTGATGTAGAACATAGAACAGGTACCTTATCATTGGTCTATCCTTTTTTGGGTGACCTGCTCCAGAAGAGGGGAAAGAATCACAGGTATAATCGTTTGATTGGCCTTGAACATCTTTGAAAAGACATGAAAAATTTCTTACCTGTCTTTTTTCTACTCCCACACGTGGTCGTATTTGGCGGTTCTTAAATGGCTCCACAAACATTATTGGTAAATAATGCTCCAGTTGAACCACTAAAAGTTTTGTCCTTGACTCAAAGAGAGCAAAATTCCTTGCTGCATCTCCCTCAGTTATCATGCCACAATACTATTTGTGGACTCAAATAGCTCTTAGTGTCTTCTTGCCTTACCCGTATTCTGTTTATATACTCAAAAAGCAAGTATATTAAGCAGAAAATTAGTTTAAAAGGGCAAACTGTGAAAGCTTCTGCAAGGTAAAGGTAAGGAAGAGAGCCCATGAAGAGCATCTGTGGGTAAGCATTTTCAGAGCATGGCAAGAGCACAATTAGAAAAGGGATGAAAAGTGACCTCTGAAGGAAGCATGTGATGATGTGGCAGAGCTGTAATGAAGATAATGACAAAGGAGGGAGCTACTTAGTTTTCTAGAAGACAGAAAAAAAAAACCAACCCCTTAAAGTAGCACACTTGTAGGGGAAATGAGTTCAGAAACACAAAAGGACATTCATTGAAGGGAGGGAGAGTGAGAGGTGGAGGATATGAAGATTTAGGTCATGGAGAGAGTATAAAAATGGATCTTGCGACAGAAGATGGAAGAGGCAGCCTGCTTACTGGGACTTTATTGCTGCTTTCTAAGCTGACACAGCACTCATCATTTATCCTCATTAAACAGCTGCCAGCAGGGCATAGTTAGTGACCATTAGTCCTCAATTCTCTCTCTTTAAACTGCAGATAAATAGATAGTTACTGCAAGAAGTAAAACTTTCTTTGTTTGAATTATTCATATTTATAGTTTCCCAAAATCCTGGTCAAGGATCAGCAAATGTCAACAAAGGTCTGACAATAAAGACAGCAGTTGTACAGAAGTCTGCTTACAAAGATGAGACTTCAAGGAGATGACCTCTCTGTTATGAATGGACGTAGCTTCATTTACTTCAAAGATGCTATAATATGTCTAGGTGCTGTTGATCCTATAGCTTGTCATGGACAGTTTATGCTGATTCAACGTCTAGCCCAAGTATCTGAGGGTGTAATACTTCCACTCGCTATGCATCTCAGCAGTTTAGTTTCTCATGGGGATGCAAAGTGTTTTGTGCCAAGAACAAGACATTGTGCAATCCCATTTGTTAGAGAAGGCAACTGAAACACTGAGAACATGAGTCCTGTATCATTCAGGTTGTAGAGTCCTATTGGGTACTTCCATTTTGAAGAGTCACACGTAGCTCTGTATTTTCTGAATGTTTTAAGAAGAGGCCATGGATTTAGTTGAGGGGCTTATTAGAGACAAACTGTCCAAAATATGGATCTCGGTGGTTTCTGTGAAAGTGTGAATAAAATAAAAATGAAGATTCTGGCTTGAACCCAGCTACTAGCTTTTTTCCTCAGGATACCATGACAAGGCTTTTCGGTTTTTTTTCAAATGGTGTTTCACCAGAATGTTATCTCTGGAATGGCCAGGGTGACCCTGAGGGACCAGATCCTATCAGCCAAGAATGACTTTGCTGTTTTCTTCCTGAAAAAAAGGGCCAGCAAGGAGGCATAGCCTCTCTGAGATCTGAATTGCTGTCATCTCAATTCAGAACATCAGGTTAGAACACACTTACAGAAACTCAGGACATCACATAAACAAGAATTTGCATTTAAGCTTTGGTTTAGTCCCACTTGCATCAATACTATTCAACCACTTTAAAATTAAGTAGATGATTAATTGCTGTTACAAGAACGAGCATTTACCTGACTTCCAATTCCAAAACCTAGTCCCAGCTGGCCAAACAGAAGTTTCATTATTTTATTGAGTGGAAATAGGAATTGACAACTCCTGCTTTAAACAATCTCACAAGGTGTCCTGGCCCCAGGCCTCAGTTTACCACGGGTAGTGCTTGCATACATTGAAGGCCTGTTTGTTAACATTACCAAAGGCCTGTGAATTCCCAGCAGTAAATGTGCAATTTGTACATCATCAGGACTTCCATGACAAGGCATTCTCTCCAAGTCAGCTTCTTTCTTTATTTCTTTTAACCATGAAAAATGAGGCCATGTCATTTACACAGCAAAGTGAAAATGAATCTTTAAACCAGGGCAAAGGTTTCTTTGTCCTGCTTTACGGCAGCCATATGTTTCTGTCCATCCTTCATTACCTCGAAAAATAACTTGAAATCCTTTCTTTTTTCAATTTTCTGTACACAGTTCTCAAGCATGACTGTTCACCTTGGGTGGGTTTCTGAAGATACTAGCTATGTAGTTTTGAATCAGTAATGTATTTATGTTTTCTCTGATAAGGGCATCCCAAAAATGATAGCTGTCTGGTCTGACTCCTTTGATATTCAGATTGTAGACTGGGCAAGCATGTTGTGAGTGAATCACTGGAAGTGAAGCATAAAAGTTGTGCTCCCTCTGCCTTGGATCCAAACATTGTGGAGGGAAAAGTGTATGAAATCCCTGACATGGCAAGAGAATCCTGAATTCCTTTTTGCTAGGTTTCTAGATGTGCACGTGTGGGATCTTTCAAGAGTTATGGCATGCACATAAATCCAATGGCCTTTTCCAGGCTTAGCCAACCTGTGTTTCTGCCTCTGTTCCAGGAAGTGGTAGCTTTGAAAGACCATATCAAACTAGTACATTGTGTTTCTTGCACATCCTGCTTTATTGGAGGTTAATTCCTTCTGACGCATGCAGTCTGCTGCTGCCAATTAAGTCAAATGTATTTTACGCTTTAGTTTTCTGTTGCCTTACAGGCTTTTGTTGGAAAATATTTAATAAATAAAACTTGCCAAACATTGTTAAATGACATGGTCTGATGATTTGGAATAAGCACCCAGACTCTAATACATCAGAAGGGTTGAGAGAGGGGAGGAGGAAATTCTGGAACGACACCCAGCTGGATGCCAACCACACAGTATCCAGCCGCCAACCACAGTGTTAATCTCTGGCTAGAGGACTGTTGCAAAAGCAGAAAATGGGACCCCGGGTCAAGCAAGGCTGTTTCTCATGCAGTGACACTGTAATGTGCTATTCTTTGGTAGAAGGGGATAAAAACCCACTGGACTGGAAAAGCAGAACAGATATGGGACCAAACAGACTCTTCTGTGGCCGTCTCATCTCTGCCACCTCACATTTTCTGCACATTTCATCGTGGTTCCTGGGTTTATTCCTACTTTCTGTTTCTGTGTGGGATCTCGAAGTAATCTCTCTTTCAAGCCTCAGAGAAACAGCTGGGTTTGCTCAGGCTTAAGATCTGATAAGAGACAGTACATTCACTCAGAGTCAGTTGAAACACTAGGATATCCAAAATACATGGAAACCCATCAGATCTTCTGAACTAATTACATTTATTATTGATCTGTGATCCCACTCAGCTCTAAGGTGCAGCTGTGATAGGAGACAACAAGTTAAGTTCCTGTGTGAGGTTATATTCTAACTAGAGAAGAGAGGCAGCAGTTCAGAAGCATGAGAAATATGATCAAGGCAATGAAGCATCTCAGCGTGGTTGACATTGTATATCTGTGACACAGCTGAGTACACAATTTCGGGTTCCCGAATGTTTCCATGGACCTTATTGCCATTTGACTACTGGCAAATTTTAGAGCAACTTCCATACACAAAATCAAGACCAATGGAAGAGAGATTTCTGCTCCCTTTCTTAGGTAACAAAGGAAAAATCTAGCACTTGGAAGCTACCTATACAGAAACTGCAGTGTACTTTACCCAAAATGCCACTTTTAGATCTTCATGGGATATATCATGACTGCCAGGGGCATTAATCACAGTGCCCAAAGCAGTCTGGTTTGATAAGAAAGCAACAGTTAACAGCATTCTGCTTACAAATGCATTACAGAGGTCCTTCCAAGGACCTTTCATGGCAGGAGTCTTCTTGAGAAAAGACCTATCACTGATGAGAGAAGGATATGTAATTATGGGACAATCCTTGAAGCAAGAAAAGCAAAATTCTCATTTTATAGCCAGAGACAGGGTTGATGCTCCAATTAGAGCACAGCTTGGCAAAATTCAATGCAAATGCATCATACTTGAATGATATACTGGGAATATCAAAATAGTTCATCAGCAACAGCTTGAGAGCTCAAGTTGCTTTTTAAATTTAAAGTTGCTTTTTAAATTTAAGCAAAGTCTCTAACAGGGAAATACCTTCAGCAGTATTCAGTAGATTGGCAGCTAGGGTCGACAGGAAGAGGCATAACTTACAAGCAGATTTAGAGTTACGTCTTCTACCACAATTTACCTGTAAAACTAAATTAACTAAAAAAAATAAATAAATATCTTGCCTATGTTTATTCCACATAACCAGTCTTATCAACAGTTCTTCCCTTCCTTTTCATCCCTTTTACCAGTTCTAATTTCTTGTTTAAGTCAGTTCTCTTTAGTATTGGTGAAATATCCTGCAAAGCAAGAGCAACCAATTGCTATCTCATTCTGACCCATAAGATGTGTTCGAGTTTCTTAAATAAAATAACTTATTTGTTATCTTTATCCCCAATATTATATCATTAGGTTCTTATGTTCCGTTTCTATAAGGAGGTTAGATTTTTGGTAACATTTTTATAGAAAGAAATATAATGTTATTTGGGGGAGTAATTTATGGTCTTTGAGAATACTTTGTTTCTTGATTTTGGAAGGAAAAATGAGAGATGTTCATGGCTGTAGAGGGAAGGAGAAATTACAATTTGAAGCTATTTTCATAGAATCATAGAATCATAGAATGTTTCAGCCTGGAAGGGACCTCTAGAGGTCATCTAGTCCAACCTCCCTACACAAGTAGGGACATCTACCTAGGTCAGGTTACTCAGAGCCTCATCGAGCCTGACCTTGAATGACTCCAGGGGTGGGGCCTCCACCAACTCTCTGGGCAGCCCGTTCCAGTGCTCTATGACCCTCATGCTAAAGAACTTTCTTCTAATATCCAACCTAAATCTATCTTTTCCTAGCTTAAAACCGTTGCTCCTTGTCCTATCACTACAAACCCTTGTGAACAGACCTTCCCCTGCCTTCTTGTAGGCCCCCTTCAGGTACTAGAAGGTCAGTGTAAGGTCCCCCCAGAGCCTTCTCTTCTCCAGGCTGAACAGCCCCAACTCCCTCAGCCTGTCTTCATAGGAGAGATGCTCCATTTCCCTGATCATTCTGGTGGCTCTCCTGTGGACACGCCCCAATACATCCACATCTTTCTTGTGCTGGGGGCTCCAGAACTGGACGCAATACTCCAGGTGAGGTCTCAGCAGGGCACAGTAGAGGGGCAGAATCACCTCTCTTGATCTGCTGGCCACAGTTCTCTTGCTGCAGCCCAGGATGGGATTGGCCTTCTGGGCTGCCTTTGCACACTGGTGGCTCATCTCCAGTTTTTCATCCACCAGCACTCCCAAGTCCCCTCCCAGCCTATACTGATAACGCTGGTTGCCCCGTCCCGGGTGCAGGACCCTGCACTTGGCCTTGTTGAACCTCATAAGGTTCATCTGGGCCCACCTTTCCAGCCTGGCCAGGTCCCTCTGAGACACTACTCTACTTTTCTGAAACAGTAGCTGGTTAAGTTGCTATATATGTAGTAGTGAGTCAAGGACACCAGGAAGTCTTTTACAAACCTTTCTTTAATGTTTAAAGCTAAAACGATAATACAAAGTCCTTTTAAAATGGAGAACAGGCCCATGTCACAGCTCAAAAATAGATCTCTGTAGTATTTTTTTATTAATGTGATAATTATGTTGATAATCACATCCAATTATACATTCATTTCTGTCCCGTGCAACAGGAGTTTTCATATATCTGGTGCCTTATCACCTCCCAAAACTTAGGCCATGAATCGCCACAATGGAGGTATAATAATTTGGGGGAAGGAGGGAGCCTTTGAACAATTGCAGTGATAAATCATGAAATTTCTCTGTGTGTTGATAGATACTGCTCTATATCTGCCACATCACAAACAGACCTGGATGATGTCCCACTCAAGTAGATATACCTGAGAACAATGCAGCAGGTGAATCCCTGTGGAGACTTCTCTTCTCTGCAAGATGAACAGAAGCTGCAAGGAACAATAAAAGGCTAGCAATGACCATAAAGGTATAAGAGGGCTGAATACGCTGGGGAATATTTTCCTACATGTTCAGAGAGCTGTCATGTAGGTCACAGGAAGTCAGAGGACTAAACCTTTTTTTGGTTAAATGAAATTTAAGACTACATGGCACAAGTGAACCAGGAGCCAGTTCATCAGCCTCATGTGTATCCCTTAAGGAGATCTGACAACAGTCATTAAATACTGAAATTAAATAATGGTGCTGAATCTGCAATTATATTGAAACCAGTAAATTCAATTAAAGAGAAGGAGTGTACTTTATTTGAATGGCTCACTTGGTGGCTTTTTGGTACATGTAAGTAAGAAGATAAAGAGAAAATGCCCGTTAAGTAGCTTTTTGTTCAGATAATGCTGTGTCAAGTGAAGAGCACCCTCAGAACCTTGTACAGAATCACACAGTGCAATGGAGCTCATAAAGAAGGAACAAGCACCCAGAATATGTGTAATTTTTTTCCTCCAAATTAATAGCTTTTCTTTATTTCTCTGTTATCATTTGCATAGTTTGTATTAGTCCTTCCCAAAACACCTAGTTTATGGTCTCATTATACTGGACAATTTATAGATAGATAGCACTCGAAAAAACAGTGGTAAACTTTGAAGTATCTAGAGCTGCATTTTAAAAGAGAAAGACTGAGGAAACAGGATGCTTCTCCACTCTTGGTCAGGACAAATAATACAAACCTGGAGAAAATGTAGAGTAGTCATGGGACACCCTTCCAAGTCAATACCTTGCCCTAACCATCTAGCCTTTTCGTTTGGTTTTAGAAGCTCCTCAGGCTTGCAAAACTGGATTTCATGACATTGCCACCTGGCTGGTCATTCACAGATAAGCTCTTTCTGTCCCTTGTCTGTTTTAGTATTTGGAGGGGGCAAGATGCTTTAATTTAGAGCAGGTGTCTGTCAGAGGAAGTTACGTCTACTGCTTTCTTTCAAAGAATTATGGAGGCTTGGATGTTCTCCATCATGTCAAGAAACCAAGTGTGAGTCTGTCACTTCTCTTTCCTGGTAGAAGAGTCTAGCCAGCAAGCTGGTCTACAAACACGTGGCACCAGCTGCAGCTGCTGTTACCGCTTCCTTCCATTGTGAAGGAAAACAGTTCTCTTGGCATCTTTCCACTGAAGGATCTGGGCTTTGATCAGAGAACGGTGGGCGGTGTGTCCCTGAAGCTCTGACTAATATAACTAAGATGTAAAGACTGTGGTGGTGTTTTCAAACACGTACCAGCCCGTAGCAAGTTTGAAAGCTGCCCATTCAGTGGGCTAATGCTAATCAACATTTACCCATGCCTGAGTTGGGAGTTTAGGTGCTCGCTTTGAGATTGCAGAGTTGGCTTCAGGAGGCAGATACTTTAAAAAGCTTTTGCATTCTTAGCATCTGCTTAGCCATTTGCAGCTGCCATTTTACTGCGGGCCTTGAGGGTAGATTGGAAGGAAAAGAAAAATGGCTTTCAGGATGGATTAGTTTTGGGAAGAGTATTCTGTGCCAAGGGCAGTGCAGAAAGAAGTAAACATTCAAGCAGACAAGGATGACATCATTTATTCAGTGGAACTGACAGGGCCAATGTGAGAAGCTGTAAAAGCAGATAAGAGGACTGAGGTTTGAGGGCAAGGCATTAAAACCAGAGAAGGGAAAACTAAACAGCAATGTTTGTCTTTCTGAGCAGTTCTGTCTCTACGCTGTGCCTAGCCAGGCTGCATGTCCCATGCTCAGAAATGTATATACGTGCATTCATGCTGGAATATCATCTGAACTGTGTTGCTTACAGGGTCTTTGCTGACTCATCTGGATACTCTGAGCTTTCAGAAGAGTGTAGCAGGAAGAAGAAATTTTCATCTAGAGTTTCAGGAGAAAAATTGCATTGTAGGGATGTAGAAATTGAAGGACTTCCTTTATTAGTTAAAATCAGAGGTGGACAAATGTTTGATAAAATGGGTTGAATAAAGATAACCTGAGTTTGGATTTGAAGGAAGAGGTGGCATTTTCAGAGTACTGCATGTCTGGGGCAAAAGGATAACAAAGGGTTGTCCACAGAACTAGGCTGTGGTGTTCTGAGGAATAAGGATAGTTGTTTTGCTTGTGGCTGTAATAAATTTCAAGTGCCAGTAAGATAAACAGGAGAATCTGGAAAGAGACCAGCTGGAAGATGAGGCCCAAATATGGAAAACTAAGAACAGGGCTAATTCTGTAAGTCATGGATAATATCTGTCATGAGTAAAACTGATCTCTGTGCAAGACTTGATATTTCTCATGGAAACCAGCTCACTTCAGTCCCTGTCACTCCGAGTACTGATGCACTCTTCTGTGTGCCCTGCTTGTGCTGCAGTATGTGTTGTCTCTAAAACCGATTTTGTCGTCATCATTGGTCCAGATGTTTTCTTCAGTAATGGAACTTCTTTTATTTTTAGATTTTTGGGCACCCAGTTCATCCTTCATATTGTTTGAAATGTGCACAGCTACTTTCTATGTATGTTCTAAGTATTGATATCAATATCCTATGGAAAATCAATTAAAGAACCAGTTATTTCCCTAGACTTTAAACAGGGGAANATGTTAAACTGCCAGTAGTAGTCCCAATAGTAGCAGCCTTGATTTCTCTCCTAAACTCAAGGTACTGGGCCATTCAATTTAAGCACAAAGTTGGCTTGGGAACTCCGTGGACTGGAAAGAAACTCCTCTGGATGCTGATTTAGAATCCCAGTGATCTGGATTGCTTATCGTTCTCATTGATCATGAGAGACATCTGGTCTACAGCCTTAATCTGCCTCAAAAGAAGGGCAGTGATGTAGAGTTTGGATATTCATAGTCCTTGGCTGTTCTTCAAACCCAAATAGATCTGACATGTTGCTGCCTTCTAAAATCTATACATGTGCATCCAGTGCTACAATTATTCATCAGTTTCTAGGGGAAACTAGTCACTTTTACAGCACATACCTAATGCACTACCCACTTTCTGCCTATAAATAGTTTGTTGGTTGCACTGGAAAAGATGGAATGTGGGTGAAAGAAGGGACTCTTCTGGGTACCTTACGTGCTTGATTCATACTTAATAGAGATAATCCCTGGCCAGAGCTCTTCCTTCCTGCCCCAACCCTGAGAGAAGGAATCACCAGTAAGTTGGTACTTCTGCATGGACATTTTACCTGGTTTTTCATTACAAAAGAGATATTTTGTATGCTTGGTCAAATTCAAGACAGGTTATAAACATGAGTCATGAAATGTGCCTGCCCTTATAGCTGTTGGATGCACATAAAACTTTTTTACTCACACCTTGTGAGGTATTTTTCTGACAAGGTGGGTGTTTGTTTTGTTTTGGGTTGGTTTTTGTTCGTTTTTT
The DNA here is from genome assembly GCA_013400335.1 of Eurystomus gularis. Taxonomy (NCBI): domain Eukaryota; kingdom Metazoa; phylum Chordata; class Aves; order Coraciiformes; family Coraciidae; genus Eurystomus; species Eurystomus gularis. The sequence continues at coordinate 76,451 of VZZY01011630.1, forward strand.
CTTAAGCTAATATGAGAAAGGAGAAGGATGAGAGTTTGTAGGAATCATGCAGTTGTTTTTCACGAGAGAGTCTCCTGGCAGTTTTTGGACTTAGAAGAAGTAGCTTTTTCTCATAGTGGAAACTGGATTTGAGGATTGAAATGTTCTATGGGACACAAGCCTTCTTAACCATGGTAGTACAATCTGTTCCCTCCAGCGAAAAGGGCACACACATGCACTCATACACATCCATGCGCTCCATACATGTGTATGAGACAAGAAAACAGAAGCTGTATTAAGAAATAATTCACCTTCCCTAAATCTCACTGCAACGTTACACTTGAAGCCCTGCTTTATCCACTGAGAGGAATGGACTGGCAGTACCTTGCGATAGCCTGTGCACCATAATTCACATTCTGGAAATTTACAACTCTCCGTATCATCTGCTTAGTCCTGCCAATGTATATGTACTTGTAGAGGATGATTTCAAAGGCTTTTGTGACCTAGGTAGGAAAATAAATAGTACCGACACAAGATAGACCAGGTATTAGTCAGCCATGCCCCAAAGATTTCAGAGACTTCTTGTAAAAAGATGGAGATGGCTGCAAACTTCTCAGTGAGAATTAGTAGTTGTGTCACTGTTAGAATGCTTTCACATGACAAGGTTATACCTATAACCATTGCTTTCTATTTCTCTTCCCATTTTAAGATTTCCATCCATTTCAGTGAGCAAAGATTCTCCAAGTTAGAGGACAAGGCATTTTCTTGTAGAGCATGTTGGCATGTAAGTACATAGAGAAATACGGTGTAACTGTGCAGTCAAATAGAGGAGGTTAGTCCAGGAGATTTTCATCAGTAGGCACGCAAATGGTGATCGCCCTCTGATTGTTTCCCATGCAATCAGGCTGTGAAGAGAAAAACCGATTTTTTCAAGTTTGTATGATATAATTTATTTCATTTCTCTTGTTAATGCAAGATCCACCAAAACTAGAAATGAGGTGGTTTAGGATGTTATACCTCTAACTGGGTAGTATTTCCTGGTGTATTTGTTAGCTTACCTTGACTATCTGTTGTGGCTGATTTGGTATGTCTTTTACCACGGCAGTAACTTAGTTGTGACTTAAAGAAACGACAACAGCCTCTGTGTTTGTTTAGATTTTATGGCCCAATTTATTGTTTCTCATTCTCCTAGCTGGGGATAATTATTTTTAATTAATCATACACAAGCAAAACACATCATCTCTAAAAAATGAGTATTGTAAAAAAAAACCATATAATGACAAATGTGCATATGCTGAATTTCAAATCACATACTCTCTGATTATTTAGTTATATTGACCATATGGGGAGGGGTTTGCCTGTTATTTTTTAGAAGCATTGAGGAAAGGAGAGAAAAGGTGTGCAAGGTATCAATTCAACACTGTTTTGTTCCTGTAGAAAAGGCCAGGGAAAAGATTCTGGCAACTTGCCTTGACATCAAGCATCTGTGAATTCATCATTTTTTGGCTCCCTAGGTAATTTCGTTTCAGCCAAAATGAGCATTCTCAATGTTGGCAAATGGTCTTGCTACATTTCCCCAACAAAAGTAGTTTTGTAGGAGATTTGACCTTATGGAGCTCTTTGAAAAAACTAGATGTACAAGAGAAAATCTTTATGATTTATAGCCATTATTGCCACTTTTTCAGCTATTGGTTCAATTAAGAACATGGCAATGGGCAGTTTCACAGCACTGCTGTACTTCAGGAACTGACTCGTAAACTCTAGAGAGTTTTAATATGCATTTTTATAGGAGATACTTTCCTTGGTGAAGACCATACAAGATTTTCTGACACCTTTCTTGGCTATCCTATTAATGTATGCATTACTTATATTCTATAACCACATCACATCCACAGAATATAGTAGGGTGACAAGCTATACACATCGAGTCCTGGATCATATTCAGCTTCTATGCTGTGGAGTATCCATTTTTGATCTAATGACTCACAGAAATTGTTAACTTCTGCTAAAAGGTTTCTTTCTTATAGAATGCCTGATTTCCCATTTCACCATTATAATTATAGAGTTGAGGGTAAAAAAAGTATCACATAAATAGTGTACAGTCCATTCCCATGCCTTAAACAGAACTAAATCCATTATGTCATTCGTGCAGATGTTTGCCTAACTTCTTATTGAAGACTTTCACAACATCCCTAGGTAATACCATACCATAATAAATCCCCTAATACCATTAGACTTTCAAAATTCCTGCTGCAATTTCAGCCCATTATTACTCCTCCCACACCTAAGAAACAAGGACAACAGCTCTTACTTTGCTTCTTCCTCCTAACACAGTATTTTTTATGTGTTTGGAAATGATTATGATGTCTACTCCTGGTCTCTTTATAAATTCAATAACTTCAGTTTAAATTTTTCCCAGCTGTTCCAGTTTCTGAACCTCAGATCATTTCTGTTACCTTCTCCTGAATTTCTTCCCTCCTCCACCTGATTCCCAAATTCCCCTATTTGTAGTGCTCAGGAACACAACAAAATTGTGCAGCTGAAGTTTCCATAATGTTCATTAGATATGCTAATTTCTTTTATTTATGCAACCTAATAAGGTAGTGTCTCTTTAATCACCAGTAATGGTGCTTATTTTATTCAGCCTTGTATTTGTTATGACAGATCTTTCCTGCAGGGCTGAACTAGTCATAGCCCATCCTGAAATTTTATACATGACTTTTTCTTTTACACAATTGTTCCTTATTCTTCTGGCTGAAGTGTATCCTTTTCCTTCAGGTTGTGGCATCAGTTTTTACAAAATCAGCTTGAATTCCAAACCTCAAGGAGGCTTACATCCTCCATTTCTCTTCAGCTGCACATCATTTGCAAGTTCAATAGGCATACTTATTCTTCTGTAATTCAGGTCATTAATCAAAATATTACAATACTGAGCATATCCCTGCAGAGCTTCACCGGCAATAAATCATTGATAACTTTTCTGTTCACTCACATCGTAGAAGTTTTGTTTGAACTTTACATTCTTAGTTGCCTTCAAAAAGTGTCATGTGAGTGTCAAAGGTACAATAATACCTCATACCTGCCACATCCCGGTGTGTCACCACAGTTAAGTGTAGACATAGTCTAGGTCTCACAGGTTGAGTTGGTCTTTGGAAGATAAGAATTTTCTATTCATTTCACTCTAGCATTAGCAGCTTTGACACAATTGTAGACTGATGTGGCTTATTTCAAAGATGCTTTGAATTTTTATTGGAACCTGTTCCTGCTCTCACATTGAAATGTATAGCAAAGTTGGCATGAAGCTTATGTTTTAACACATCTAAATGAGTTCTGAGAAAACCTTATCTTCTAAGAAATCTTTTATGTTCTTGGCCATTTCTCCTTCCTGATCAGTTCTGTTGTATGTGTTCTCCAGAAGATTTGGTTTATGTGCTTCATTCTCCAGGATGTGTCTCTTGTCTTTTTCATCTGTCTTACTTGTGCACTTTTCTTAAGCTCCCTGCTCAGTTGGTCTGTTCTTGTTATGTGGTGTAGCCTGCTTAATATTCAAAAATATATGTTGGGCATAGGATCTGATGGAATGTTCATGCTTTGCCATCAACAACCCAAAGCCATTGGTTCATAGGTGTATAAAAGAAGCGATTTTCAAACAAATCATCCTAAAAACTTATTCCTTTCCTTGGCCCATTGGTAGCAATTAAGCAAACGTGTCTCAATTCTATATGTGGCCCAAAAAGTCCCTTAGGAAGCTGAATGGGTTTTTGTCTACACTTTATCCTTAGGCATCTGTTAGTAGGCACTGTTGGAAGATAATTACTGTTTCACTCAATACGCAAATACATCATATTGATTTGTAAACTGTTTTTCTCAGACTGTGCATTTCTTAGTATGACACCTGTGTCATTTCCAACAATAGACTGTTTTTTTCAGCAACACGAAATTTCAGTAGAAAGTAATGGGGAAATTCCAAAGGGCTCTGATCTACAAATTAATTTTCAGTCTAAACGTGTTCCCTGCTAACCCACCCTTATGATTACATAGTTGCTCATTTAGACTGGGTAAACAGAAGTGGCCATGTCTGAACACCACATCCTTCACTTTTGGGAGGCAGACCCCATCTGAACTAGTCAACTAGGCAGAGATGTGAACTCATTTCTATGCATAATAAAGACAGCTATCTGATGGTAGAAAAAGTAAACAGCATTTTATTTCAGGAAGAATAGCGCATGGTATCTCAGTAATTTCCAACTCCTTCACCTTCCTGTTTCCAAAAGGACTGTTGTTTATTTCAGATACTTTTCTTAAGATTTTCTTTTTCTTCTGTGTGTGTTGTTTTGTTTGGTTTTGTTTTTGGTTTTTTTTTCTTTCTCCACAATATTCTCTGCTTATTTTCACAACAGATTCTATCTCAGCCATTTTACAAAACTGCTCTTGGCCCTTCTCTTCCTAATAATGATTGTGTCTGGCTCTCGCCTTGGGTGGGTGGTGTGGAACAGCAGTCACTGCCAGCAGATGATGGTGTGAGACTTTTCTTTTACATACTGTCCTGCTCTGCTGTACCTTTGTGCTCACCTCTACCACTAAAAACTCAGTTTAATAGTAAATGAAGCATATTTCTAAAACACTGCACACTAGCTGCATAGTTAATGTTGCAAATCCATTTCTGTCATACACCTGGAAGAAATCAGTGCTATTAACTTCCTATTTTCCTCAAGCATTAAATTTACGCAAGACTGAATTAACATGAAATTCCTCTTCAAAAGACTCTGTAACAAATGAATGGGAAAGTGCAGTTAAAAATTTGCCAATAACAACATTTTCCCTATTTACAAAGGTCAGT
>VZZY01011634.1:8410-22542 GCA_013400335.1 Eurystomus gularis
GGCTTAGTATAAATAAACATATATTTTCATAAGGGGGTGTGTCTGATTCCTGCAATTGGTTGTGGATTCGGAGAGAAGTGCCTCGCCCTTGATTCCACTTGGGGAGTGGTCTGGGGCCCTGGTGGGCGGGACCACATCCCTTGTGGGCGGACCCATGATCCCTTGTGGGCGGACCCGTGACCCCTTGTGGGCGGATCACGACACAGATACAGTCAGAACAGAGATTATTCAAGCTCGTGACAACATGTTCCATGGAAAGGAAAATATTAAGTAGATGTGGAGACACTCTTAACAGCACATTCAACACTTATCACTGACTATCTGGTCATGGCTGTCCACTGGTATTTTAAAACTTCAGTCTTTTGTTGAGTTTGCAGTACAAATTACTTTTGCTCTTTGTGTTAAAATCTGCTTCATAAGCCTTGCTGACTGGACTGTCAACATACCAAAACTTGAATTTATATAGATTAATATGACTTTTGGGTGGGTTGTTTGTGTTTTTAAATATCGTTCAGCTCGTCACGATTTGAACCTAGCACAATGAGCAATGAAAAAAAGCTCTGAACAGATAATATGACAGAAAGTACTCTCCTCTCTGAAAGACAAGCCAATAATTTCAAATATGATTGTCTGGAATTAGCCCACTGTGATTTAAGATACGTTGAGGAATTCTAACTCCATTGGGTCTCAATTTGTTCATAATTTCTGAATTAACACCACGTTTACAGAGACTCTGGTACCTAGGAATTCTGACATACATTTCAATGCTATTTTCTGTAACTTCACCAAAGCTACCCAAAATACTGTAGTTCATGTTTTGGACATGAGAGTAGTACACATGTTAAAACAGAGCTTTCCATTTGCTTGTAAAGCACATGCTGAAGTATAGCCTACCCTTCTGATAGCCAGCTATGGGACCTGGAAAGGACTATATCTATTCCTCCTCTCCTAACATGTGTTTTACAGTGTGTCTGTGCCACAGCTGTTTAAGTCATGTTTGGTTTTTTTTCTGGATACTTCAAGGAAAAAGGCAGGCACACAAATATCTGAAACACTCCTGTGGGATGAAGCAGCACAGTGAGATCAGCCTGCTGTGGGAACAGAGCCAAGCAACCTGAATGGTATAATGGGATCTTTAAAGAAGATCCTCATCTTGCTGACTGTGCAGCCCATGAGCTGCACAATTTGGCAACAGGTCCCCCTGCAGAAAACCAGTGATGGTGAGAGCCTATTCCTGGCAGCAGTATGAGCTTTATTTCAGGCAAGTGTGGCTACACACCCTCAGACTGACATTCCCCATCATGCCAGCGTGTTATAATCCATTTCAGACACGATCCAATCTTCTTCAAAGCACAACTGGCACCCTGATATAAAGACAGCTTTCAAAATAGACCTATTTTATTTCTACTTTGTTGGCTCCCACTATCTACAGGCAGTGTCCAGACACAGCAACCAGCCCAGCCCAGGCACACACAAAGAGCAGCTGACAGGCTCTGTCGCACCTCCGATGGTGTACTGGTGGTGTATTGACTGGAGAAACATCGTGCCCCCCTGGCACCAGCACGCCTTCACTGTGATGGGCTGAGGCTTCGCACCGTACCACACCTACTGCTCAAAGGAGCAGGCAGAAGGGAGGGACAGAGCTACTGTCTTCAAATTACCATAGTGACTATAATTTCAAGCGTTAAGTGGGATATTATTAATTAATAAGATGAGGCTGAACAAGAACATTTCCTTGCTCTGAGAGCAGCTTCTTATTCTTTCCAATTCCTCACATTAAAGTCTGTTTGGCAAGTTGTTGTCATAGCAATGAGCAGGATATCACAAACTGGTGAACTTAATTTTAACTGCAGATCAAATGAGAAAAGAAGATTTGAGACTGTGAGGAAGACAACTCTTAATTAACATCTGTTTAATAAAGATCAAAAAACTATTCAGACAAGCAGATGTTTCCGTTTCCATGTCAGGATCTGGCTCAGTGCAGAAGTCCCTCATCAGCAGACAATACTTGACCTTGTAGACACATTACAACTCTAGTAAGCAGCCAAAACACCTGTATTTTGAAGAAATAGATACACATTAAGTGAAGCAGGAGCAGTAGCAAAAAAGGAGGAAAAAGCATTAAAGAGACTGGACTTCCCAAAACTGTTGTGTAAAGAAGGTGAAGAAGGTGGTCATACTTTGTTTCATGATAATAAAAAAAAAAGAAGCACAAGATTGCTGTAAACCTTTTTTTCCACCGACGTAATCTAGTATTTCCAGGGGAAGATTGTCTTTACTTCTACTTTAAAAAGAAACAAACAAACAAAAACCAACAGATAAAAATAAAAAAAGCCCACCCTTGATCAGTAGTTAAGAAAATAGTTACAATTTCAGTTGTTCAACTGTTCAAAGTATTGGCATCTCGGCACTCAACTTTCCTGGAGAGACCAAATCCCACTCCCTTCCAAAGTCTCCATAACATAAACCTTATCCAACACATTTAGCTGGGTTAGGAAAAGAGGAAGGTAAAGAATCTAAGAGTAACTGAATGCACATCAACATAAAAAGCAAGTTTTTAAAGCTATCATAATGCTTTCTTTGATCTTTTGCTCAACTTTACTTCAGCAAGACATCTAGTTCTTTTAGACTCAAAGAAGTCAGAAAAGCTAGAGATATACACAATAAAAATTGGCTTGACAGGGTTGCAAACCCTGCAAGACACAGTGAATCTATTGCTGAACTTCCAGGGACAGACCACACGTGGCAAAAACACCTGACTTTCAAGAATCCTTCTGAAGTTAGATACACACATCCATCAGCCAGAAAAAAAACATACGCAGTTTCAATTCTTTTCCTGATGCAGTTCTCAAGAAAGTTATTTTCTTGACTGTCTGGACAAGGATCTGTGATAAAGAACACTTTGCAGAAATCTCTGTGAACACCTTAAAAGTGTGATTGCTCTTTTATACTCCAAGCACAAAGCTACTCAGTCCAGGATTTCTCACAATGACAGGGCTGGGAAAAGGCTGCAAGACACTGCCTCATCATAGCATGACTACTGTATGTGTTGAATGAGTCTCTGTTTTACTGCTACAGCAGTTGCATGACATAAGGAAAAAGAGGAAACAAATTATGTCTGCAAATCATCAAGGTAATGCATTTCCTTCAAGTGCTGTTGTCTAAAGTATCCCACCACCTTTATTACTACTTGAAAAGGGAAAAGAGTTTGCAAGAGTTAGATGTTCCTCAGGAGCAGCACTGATTACTCACTGTCTGTACTGCCCCAAGCTAACAACAATGAACCTGAGTTTATGGATCCTGAGAGGATTCATGTCTCATCTTGTGGTCTTCTACAGTAAATAGGAAAAATATTGATGGCCAGGAATAGACTTGCATCACTGGCAGAACACCACAGAGGAAAGAAATTGTACTACCTGTATGTACCAATACAAGTAGAGAAACTAACATATACACTTCCAGTTGTGTTAGCGAAGCGTACCAAACAAACAAGCGAAAAATTCTACACAACTTTCTCAAAACCCTAGTTGTTAGTTGAAATTTGTATTCTGCCAAGTCAATCTATAATTAGCTAAGTACACATCCTGACCTACATAAATCAGTAATTTCTCATCGCCAGAGAAACAACAAAGCAGTTCATTTCAAGGATTAGTATTACTAAACAAATGTTATATAAAGGAAGACAAAGAAATACACAGACAGGTCTTACAAATAAAAGAAAAGACAGCATCATTTTGAAAGAGAAAGAAGTACTCATCTTTCAAAGACTGGAGTTAGGCAAAGGCTGGTCACGTATCCAGAGCCCCCCCTCAAAAGCATGCTGGAAGGAGGACCAAATAGTGCATGTTTTCCACTAGTAGAGCAGATTTCAATGATTAAAGTTAATATCATTAAGATTATTTAAAAAAAAAAAATCCTCTAATCTCACGATATTTATCTTTGCTTTTATCCCAGTGTCTCTGGCTAACAGACATGTTTTACATTTTAGTATATACTGGTGATTATCTTAGCTTTAATCAAAATCTGCCAGATATACCCCATAAACATCCAGCAGACTTGCCCTCATCATTTCTTTGTAAGTGTTCAAACTTCAGAGGCAACAAGTGCCCTTACTCATACAGAGATTTCTGAAGGAAATTCAACTTTCAACTGTATTAAAAAAAAAAAGACAATCACACTAAGATCATAGAAGTCTAGCCGACTTCCAACCATAGGGCTTTACCTTTCACGCAACCAAAGCAATCTGCAGACTGCTAAAAACCTGGTTAGCAAAACCCATCTAGTCCTGCTACAGCCAGAAGACAATGTTCCTGAGTGTTTCTGGGCAAAAGGCAGTAAATGTCCTAGAAGATTCAGCGGTCTTGACCTTGTGTTTCAGACATCAACATCTACAAAGTCACTATTCTCATCTTTTGTTGCCTTTCTGCAAGAACGTCATTTTCGATAGCAACCAGCTGGCCTTCCACATGCAAAAAGAATGAAGCCTTGCTCCCTGTCCTAATGATAAGCCCCATGTTTGCAAGGACGTGCAAGATGCACTAGTTAGCAGCACCTACCACTGACTGTAATGGAACTTTAAGTAACAGAGACCCAGTTAGACTAACTGCATGTTGTTTTCCATATAAGCACCATTCTTAACATTATCAGAACTAGAAGATCTTACTAGAAGATAACACAGACCAGACCACAGTCGTTGCCATGAACTAGACCAAAAAAAAAAAAAAGGAAAAAAAAAAAAAAAAGGTTGCATTGGTCCACATAGAAATATAATACATAGAAAACAGGAATTCTCTCCAAGGAGCAGTGATCATGGGGATCCAGTGAGGAACAACATCAAGTTTACTTGTACAGTACGTTTCTCTGCTGAGGAATATTTTAAGAAAGGCTCTGGCCTGTTCTGATATTCTAAGACCTGAAGGAAAAACTAAATACATGTTCCTGTCATCTTTGATGGAAGCATTTCACTTCTTGCCCTCTGTCACAGAAAAGGCTTTTCTTATGTGAATCCTCTCTAAAACCTACCAAAGTAAAAGAGGTAACATGTTCCCATCACTGACCACACCACATGCTGTCCTGAACTGTCAAGTGACTTAGCGTCTCAGGTTAGGAAGCATACCAACACCACAGAGGCTCAGAGGTTCTTCCTGGTGCTTGCACCCACTACTTCCTCTTGCTACAGTAGGAAAGGAACAGCTCCACTTCCGAGTTATCTGCTCTCATATTTTCTAGCCTAAGGAGATAAAAGAAAATACTAGCCAAGTCAACACACATTACACTCGCTGTTTATTCATTCCATCACTGCTACTTGCAGTGGTCAAGAACCATCAGTATTGCAAATCCCCTCCTCATACCTGTTTCTCTGGGTTCATCGTCCCCATCACCCACACCCCCCAAAAAATGGCACATTCAACAAAGATAAACAGAAAAGGTAAAGCCCTTGGTATTTTCCCTTCTAAGGTGTCCTTAGTGGTTTCCAGTGAAAGGGCACTGCAGCATCTACAACATCCAACGAAGCAGCAGGTAGCAGAACTACAGCCTAGTCACCCCCTGCAACAAATACTCACACTGAATTATACGCTGCATAACTAGGAGGCTTGTAAGAAATATTAACTAGTACTTCACAAAAGGAAAGGTTTATTTGTAGCTGAGGAAAAAACTGAACTTGCAGGTTTTTCAGGGTTGAAAATCATCACCTCTGCAGTCATAACTACCAGTGCCTTCCTGAAGTCACACACAAGCGGAGGACGGCTGAGCAGTGTTAGGGGCAAAAAAACATAACTAGGGTTTTAGTTCCTGTCTGGGACTTGGTTATATATTCATTCAAATTTCAATCTATGGTGCAAGTAGAAACCAAACAGTTTATTTCATTAAAATGAAGTTTCAGCTCACATCTAATACCATGCAACTGCAAGCCGTCACCAGAAATGGCATTCCTGCTCCCCTACTTCTTAACCACATAATACTGCTACTTCCCTTCAATCAGACTAAAGATCGTGCAGCTGCAGAAGGAGTGGGTTAAGTGAGCTGACCCAAGAGCAAACTAAACCCTCTAAAACAAAACAGTGACTCAGTTGAATAAGCTTATCCAGTGGAAAACTATGTGGCTATACAACTGCTGAATCTGACATGAGGGATTGGGATCAAGTTCACGAGGAAAGGGGGAACTTGGGGGAACTTGCATTTCAGCAGCCATGTGCCATTATAACATTGGCAAAAGGTGAGGTTTCACATTTTGTTTTCCTGGGATCCAGTACAGCAAGACTTGATCCCGCTCAGGATTAACTTTTTTACTTTTACTGCACACACATTAAAAATGCCTTGTAGGCATTTTAAAAAATAAAAAACGCCCAGGAAGGGACTCTGCCAGCAGAGTGACATTGAATATATCACTGTTTTATGGCATATATATTCTTTTGATCACCAATGCTCAGCCTCTTGGATACCTGCTAGCATTCAGCAACCTGCAGTGAAGAATACACTTATAAAAAACTTGGAGGTGCTTCTGTCCAAACAAGAGGAGGCTATAATCAACCAATATTAGGACAGCCTGACTAACATAGCTTATGGTAATAGAGAATACAGTCCTTTCCCCCAGACACAGAAGTATCTGTCTACATTAAGTCCAGGCATTAAAATAGAGACTCAAACCACTCTCAAGTAATTTTTAATTATTTTGTACACACAACTAAATATTCAGTGCTTTTGCTGGTCATCTTTGAATTTCACTTTCACAGGAATAATACACTTAAATGTCCACCCTTTTGCTATCACAAGTACCACCTTGAGAAGGTTTGCTCCATCAGCCAGCTCATTAAAACTCACAGCAGTCTGTCTGAGGGGCAAAGAAGGAAATCCAAACAGACTCGTCTGGGATCACAAGGCTGGGCGACCAGGAAGTTCTTCAGCCGGCTCCCTCCACCAAGAAAAAAAAAAAATAAATCACAAGGCAAAGCCTCTTCAGACTAATAATTTGCACAGCTTTACAGTCTATCTAAGATGAACACAGAGGTCAGCTAAAAGCCTGGGTGAGCCCAGGGCGCACACATACATATATATATGTAGGTGAAGAAACAGCTGCAGAGTACAAACTAAATGCATTAGAGATGTTCTCCTGAAAGAATACATGGAAGGACATATGATCTCAGGTCACACTCTAGTTAAGCTATCAATACTATAAGGAAAAAAAAATCTTTAAGTAGCCAAAGCATCTCAGATAACACTGAACTGCACCACTAAAAGCTGCACAGGACTTACGACCTTCTCATATGAACTGTGACCAACTTGTCTCAAAACCACCATTTCCCACACCTCTAGTGGCAATGTCAGCATGACACTGGAAACAGTTTCAGCTTGGGCTTTGTCAGTAGATACAACACAAGTTTCAAGGACACTTCAAGCTTGCGGTCCCTCAGTAGTACCACCCATAAGGCATAACAGTTGAAAAGAAAAACTTTCATTTATTTTTCAGATTGATAGGTGGATCATCCCTTATCAGTTAACTACCATTACATCAACAGCTAGCTGTATCCACGAGATGAGTAATTAACGCAACAGCAAAAAAAACAGCAGGAAAAAAAAAAAAAGCTGTTAAATAACAAGAAAAATTTTTTCAAAAAAGTTATCAGAAAATCTAATCCAGATTAAACCAGTATCAGAATAAAAAAAAGATGCTGACCTGTAACAGCAGCAGGGAAAAAGAAAAGTACTAGGAACCGTCAGGTTTGGCTATTAAACTGTAGAAATGTGTATTTCAGCTATTGACTCTGATGTAATGGCCTATATCTAAACAGCACCTAAAATTACTTGCTGTTTACACTGAAATACAAACTGAGCAAGAAGATTCAAGTTGAAACCAAAGTGATAGAAAGAAATAGCTAACCCAAGCTGGGAGCCAGGCCGACAGGATAATACCCAGAAGGGGGAATTCGTGTTGAGTAGGGTTCTTGTAAACAAGGTGGCACACAGGAAGAGGCACTCGACATCGGACATCTCGCTGCCGAATCACGAACACACTCAGCGCTTGTGCTCTCCCTGCCCCCTCTGGCTCCCTCCCGCGTGGTCGAAACACGCTCTCCTGGAACGGCTTCCAAAGGAATTCTTTGAATACAAACAGATACAAGCAACCAGACTAAAAATAGCCGAGCAAAAGCAGAGACATTTGTTACATTCTCATACTGGCAGAAACACACTCAACTGTATCAAAAAAAAGGGCATCTAGTTAATTCACACTAGAACTCACATGAGGAACAAAGCAGAAAGTGCCACCATTAGAAAAAAGTTCTGGAGGGGATGACTAATTCAGATCTGTGATACTCATCAGATCACGCTGCAACACTCACAGCAAAAAGCAATGGTTAAATTACAAGCAACAAGTGATATAAAAGCAAATGCACTAAGTAATCAGTAAGGCTATGTATGTAATATGCACTAAAACTCTCATGATACTGCTTTTTTTTTTTCTAGATTCAGAGTTTTGAGAGCTGAGCTGTCATTTCTGCACCTGTACAGAGCCCTACTCCTTGAACTACAAACCGAGGGAAGACACCGGTAGATTGCTGCTTGTGACACACATATTCAGAAAACCAAGGAAAACCAAGAATCTTGCTGAAAAAACCCCCTCTTTTAAATAAAGCAAGATACTCCAGAACATCTTTCTATAATTTTCCCCCAGACAATGATATTTCTCAAGATTCATCTTAGGCAAGAGGAAAATCCACCAAAGAAAACCCTAATTTTTTCACAGTAATGTATATGACTGAATATAAAGTTACAGAAGGAGGAAAAGAAACACTAGTTTCTAAGGCAGTATTAGAGGTTTCCTTCCTTCACAATCTTACGCTTTTACTGTGCATAAAATCTTGATGAAAACTCACAGCAATTTGCTTCAGTTCAGCTCTCCAACGTGAAACACTGCAAGAAGCCAAGTTCTTTTGCAAACTTATCATCAAATGCTCAGAGACGAAGCAGCCACAGAAACAGCACTGAGAGCAATGAGAGATCACCCTTATTTCTCTGCCACCTCTGGACTGCTCCTTCTACAGTCCTGACCACTGTTAGCATTTTGTCTAGGTTGGTTTAAACGGGTGAGTTTGATTAGTTTCCTTTTATAGTTATCCTCATCTTGACCTGCTTCAGTCTGAAAATTTTATTTTACCCCAAGCTTTCCCACTTGATTTTGAGCATTATTTTCCTCATGATCATAACTTCTCAACTTAGTGTCACATGTAAATTCAGTTACTCTTGTTCTGTCATTCTAGAATGTGAGGTCAGGTCTACCCAGTTCACGCCAAATCGATATCAAACTATCCAAAGAGATGAAGGATTAATAAACTTAACAACTTCAAACATACAACATGCAAGAAAGGTGTAGGTGAATAAAGAGCCCTCCAAACAGAACTCAAATCTAAAAACAGGAGTAAAGTCAGTCAAGCTGTTCTTCTGTATTTAACACCAAAAATAAAAAAAAAACCAACCAAACAAAAAACCCGAAATTATCTCCCACTTCTTAGCTTCTTAACCTTATTAGAGAAGGCACCAAGGAGACAAGGTGCTCATATATGACGTCGAATTGCCCTATGTTTTATTGCACTTAATTCAGTATTTATTTTCTCTCCAACCTAAGTGGGGGGAACCATGCGTAGGTTTCTTCTACAATCCACAGTCACTGTTCCAGCCTCCCCACCTTTATCTTCTTCTGCAAGTCTGGACTGACTTAAATGTTGCTTGGCTGCCACACATCTTCTGTCTGTGGTAGGAGGCTCTAACTGTCCTCCACCATTCCCTTCCATGTCACACTATCTCATAATAAAATTGAAGAAAAGTGCAAAGAATTTTTTTTTTTTAAAGTTTACAGAATCTGAATGAGCATATAAAGTTTTTCTTCAAAACTTCCTTCCTATTGATAGACCATTAAGAAATTTCTTTTCACAGAAATGTATTCAGTTTCTTAAAGCTTACATTATCTTTTAAATATATATTAACTCTAGCAACAGCATTAAAATATTACAGGTATCAGCTTCAGAAATGATACTTGCAGTAGTTTAAACCCAGCCAACAGCCAAACACCACACACCCACTGGCTCACCCTCCCCCTTGGAGGTGTAGAGGTAAGGATGCTGGGTAGGTTCAGATAAAAATAGTCATTGAAATAAACAAACAAACCAAAAAAAATTGTGACCATAAAATATACAAACCAGTAATGTGCAATGCAATTGCTCACCACCCACCAACTGAGGCCGAACCCAGCCCGCTTCCAGATAGCAATCCCAGAAGACAAAATCCTGAAATCACACTCCCAGAAAAGAGAGAGCCCCAGCTTCCTGGCCAGCTCTCATCTATATACTGAGCATGACGTTGTATAACGTGGAACACTCCATCAGGCACTTTGGGTCAATCAGCCAATTCTGGTTTTGTTGCTCTGGCTATGCTCCCTCCCACCTTCTAGTGCTGCACACTGGCAAGACACGGACAGTTGAAAAGTCCTTGATTTTTTAATAACTTAAAACATCGTATATTATCAGAATTCTGCTCATACCAAATCCCATCCTGAACCCAAAACACAGCACATTCTAGCCACTAAGTAAAAAAAAGTAGCTCTATTCCAGCCAAAACCAGGACACTTACAAAAACTTCAATGAACAAATGGTTTGGCAACAAAACCATTTAAAACCATTTCAGCAAAAGATGTGTTGTAAATGTCAATTTTCTCCAAGCAAACCAAAAGGCTGTACGTACACAGAAGTCAAGCAAAGGACGAGCAGGGGATAACCAAGACAAAATACCACAACTTTTAAAAATTGCATTACAAACTTAAGTAACAGCTTTTTAATCACAATCACAATTTTCAGTCATCTACAGAATGTCATTTAAAAATTCTAGCACAACAGGGGACTGTTAAGCACACTTGCTGTAAAAGCCAAGATGACACTGTAAATAAATTGAGTAAACCGACAGGCAAGTTTAAAATGCAGAACAGTATGATGCCTTAAATATGTTCTCAATTTAACATATGAAGACTGTTTTTCAAGTTCAATGAGTACACCGCCTAGAACATGGCTCTTTGAAAACTAGTAAGAAGAACCCGATTCACTAAATTGAAAATAAAAAATTTTTAAAAGAAAAACACAACTTGTTGTCAAAAAGTGAACTCCTAAAGGCTGCCGACCATCCCACCTTCACCACACTGAAACCTGCACTCCTGCAGGGGTTTAGGGGTGTTTTTTCGAAAGCACACAAGCCTTACCTAAATAGATACTGTCCTTTTGGTCCCTCCATTTTCCCATGTCTGAAATTAGGAGAACAATACTTACTAATCCTGTTGCTGCACTCCAAAACTCTAAGGCACAAGGTGTTAACATGAGCTTAGTTTTGAGCGCCTGAAAGAACCTTGCTGTGAAGTCCGAGTTTTTGAGATTTGTCATCATGGAAGCTACTGTGAGATCACAACTAAATCACAAGAATTTCTTTGCAGGATCAAATGCAAGAGACAGATAGAACAGGATAAAACAGCTCTCAATACACTGCATTTAAACATCACTGAGTATACATGCAACTGCTGAGACCAGCAACTTTAAGGAGTAAAATTTTTCCTTCCACTTATTCATGAAAGTCCATTTGAAGAGTTACGAATACATCCAAGAAAAACATTTTGTACACTTCTCAAGAGTTTTTTGCCAGAGAAAGAAGAAGGGGAAGGAACAAGCATGTTTAAATAGATTATCTCATTCCTAAAGCCAAGGACATAACTTCCCTTAAAACAATTCTAAGTTCTCAAATGATATATACACAATGAATAAAACACAGTAAATACCCAGAACACAAAGCACCAAGAGCAAGGCCTTCCGTACCAGAGACTACCAGTTATATTTTAAACTGTATTCCAATATGCAAGCACATTTGAGAACAAAAACCTTTGTTCACATGAATTATCACCATTCGTATCAAAATTTTTTTAAAAAAGGAATCAAAGTGCCCAAGGAATGCAACAACATTAAGTGAGAAGGAAAACTAGGATTGAACCTGGTAATTAAAACCAAAAAAAGTCAGCCTTACACACTAATGTGAATCCACAAAAGGCTGTAATCTTACTTCAGAGGCCACTAAAAATAAATAAATGTTTATGTGGAACTCACTTGTCAGCAGCAAGTTTAACATGACTGAAATGCAAGTGGTTGTTTAGGAACTACAAATACACTGATGTCAATCTAAAATTCTAATGCTGTAAACAAGTATTTCTTTGGCTGAACTCTTCCAGAGCTTTAGACAGATATCTAATTGCTGTAAAAGACTTGAAAGCCTGAGTTTCAAAAACATATGATAATGTTTTGCTTAACCTCGAGACTCTTGGAGCCTTGAGGTTCTGGATTTAAAAACAATTGGAAAATATTCTTTAAGATGAGCTTTTGGGGAGTCTGGGTTTTTCTGTCCGGTTTGGGGGGGGAGTTGCTTGTTTTTTTAAACTAATCTGAAGCTTAGTAAAAAACTTAACTTCATACCGTTTTTGGAAAAGTAAATTGAAGGCATCTTACCACTTTTTTTTTTTTCCCTTTAGCAAACTACAGAGTTGGATAACTTACTACAAGCGTGAAGCTCAATTCAGTTTTAGGGTTTTGATTTTTTTTTGTCTGAGCCATGTTGTTTAAATAAAATTACTTTCTAATTTCCAATGTGGTTACAAGTGTCCCAGAAGAACGGTTTCCACTACTCTAATTTCAAAAAGGAACCTTTTGCATTTCATGACAGGAAGACAGAACATCATTATACCGCAGTGCCACAGAGTAAAATCTGCAAAGGCAACAACCCTACAATCAAAGTTCTTCACAATGAATGGACCACTAGTAACATTTCATTATTGTGTACTTGAGAAAACAGAGTCCTAGACATCTCAGACATTTTATTTCAGCAGCTTCCTCCAGCTTCAGTTTCCTTCATTTGCCAAACAGCTTAAGAGCTGATAAAAACAAACAAACTAACCCTCTTATGTCCTACTTCATTACTGACAAAACTTGATGGCTGTTTGGTGTCACTGTGAAATAGTTTGATGCTGCTTATGAATTGCCAATTTTTCATATCTCAAAGTGCTATTCAGCAACTTTAATTCATCTCAGCAGAGCCCCCTGTTATATGATCAAAACACTGATCAACGCAAACTTCTTTCTGCCTGTACTACAAAATGTCACTGGCATCTACGGTGATATTAAAGGAACTCAAGACGTGACACTTTAGGTACAGAAAGCTTCCCTAAACCTAAAGCTGATGTAAAATTACAGGAGATGTTGATCTCCATTTAACTGTATTCCCCATTTTATTCTTCAAGCTAACTCTTCTCCCCCAAAAAGAGAATATATTAAGTACTTCATTTTTTTGACAGACAAAATACTCAACTCGCATGTTTATGTATGCCTGCCTGTAGCCTTTACCTATGTCTGCAGAAGGTAGGTCAATGCTATTGAACTTCCACTGCAAGGGGTCTACCTACCACAATGCAACAGAAAATAATCAACATGAAAATTATTTTCAATAACATAACTTCTGCAGGTAGAGCCTGAACACCATTTGTGCATTCAGGCACATTCTGAAATGGCTTACATTTTTGGAGAGGCAAAGCATATGTGTGTGCAGATGGGTGCAAACTGCATGATACTCTTACCTGCAGAACAGACTACCATAGGAAAGCCTTGTTACATATAGTCAAAATTCCAGACTCTGAATGCTAGAAAATTCACTTTAGACTCAGAGGTTGAGTAGCTGTGTAGTTTTCTTTCCTGGTAATTTTATATGTCATTGGCTTTGTTTCTCTAGAAGATGACATTTTATTTTTTAACAGATGGCTAAAAAAATATCTGTAAGAATGCACTGAGGCTTCCAATCCAAACAAGGCGTGACATTTGTACTTTCAAAGTATTAAGTCCTTCAACAGATTATTTTAAAATAAAAAGCAATTCCACAAAGTAGCTATTTCCTCTCAAACTTTTTCACTGTTTTTTTTCTGGAGAATAATGAATTGATACCTGTAGCATTTCTTTGGTGTCTGTTCTTTTTGATCCTAATAACACTTCTCAATTTTGAAAAAAATGTTTCAAAAGACACTGGTGAAAGTGGTTTCTATTATAGTTGGTGTGGTGAACCGACCA
>VZZY01011635.1:0-17840 GCA_013400335.1 Eurystomus gularis
TAATATAGGAATATAAATATACAGTATTATCTAAAAATAAAAATAAATAACGAAATAAAATATAATTTAAAAGGACTTGGATGGCAGAAGAGGAGGATGTTAGCAGGATCACTCAGATGAATTTCTTCTTGGCTTGAAGACACAAATTGAACTAAATTAGGCATGTTCATACATTCAGGCATCTTGTTTTAATGCTCTCTGCATATATTACCTATGAGACTTACCTCACAGTTGCCAGGTTTTGTTTAAAATGATGAGGACCAGAAATTTGGTGTCAGTAACACAAAATTCAAGTGCTTCACGTCTGATGTCCTTACATGTGTGAGCATCTACAATCAGGAGCTCCGGATCCAGTTCTAATTACTTTGACGGAGGTCTGCATGTTGGTAAGGTCCCTATTTTGATATGCTTATGCATTTTTTCTCCTTTTTTTCTATGCTCAAAATCGTGATTACAAAATATTTCATAACTTTCTAGTCCAATCTGTGTATATACAAATCGGTAGTTCAGAGAGATAAGGTCATAACCTACATTCTGAGTGTTCGTCAACAACAAAGCCAATGTTACATCCTCCATATCCACTTTTTATCTCATCGCTGCCTACCTGCCTGGTATATGTCACCATCATCTTGTATCAACTACTTTCCTCCTGGCTCTTTGGTCTGAATTGCGGTGGGAGGTTAATGCCTTTGTCTTCTTATTGCTCTTTGCAGGCATGTAACTATATGACTGTATTTTAAGGATAAAAATGCCTTCTTTTCCACTTCTGTTAAGTAGAACTCAGTAAGGGCATTTGTTGTCATTTTATCTAAATGTTCAAATTATTGTAATGCTTCACAGGAACTTGATCTTTTAGATGGTAAATGTTCAAACAGCCTTGAAAAATCACAGACTTTTAAGGAAAGCAATATTCACAAGACCACTGTAGATTGCTGGTCATTTCTGGTAAAAAGGGCCTAAGTTTCTGATTTTATTTTTTTTTTTAAATTCCTGTAGTCTTTTTTATTATATGTATTTAATTTATTTCTGTATTTTTATTTTTTCAATAATATTGTATATTTATATTCCTATATTATAGTATGTATTGGAAATCTTTACATATCACATCAACATATATAGTTTTTGGAGATTGTAGATTGATTGTAGCACTTTGTTTTCTCATAGATTCTTGCACATTTTCCAATAGTAAATTCCATTTCCATTCTAGAAGTTAATTTATGTAAATATTTTCAAAGTTTGGGGTTTTTTTTAAACTTTTTTGGAGTCACTTCCCTTTACCCACCGTAATAGTAGTGTTAAAAAAAACAACATCAGAACAATGTGAAGTATGCAGGAAGTTCTTTCTCAGCCTCCTTTGTCTCAAGTTAAATTTGCATTGTTTACTGGCACTGCTGAAATCAGTTTAAGGTATAAATGGCGTTAAAGCCTCATTACAGCTACTAAGGATAAACCGTCCATAACACATGCATAAAATAATGTGTCACACTATAATCAGAGTAGTGCTATTGCCTCTACTTCCTACTGTGGTTATGTTGTGATATCCTGTATCTTTATCTGTTATGTCTAAAAAGCCAGTGCTTATTTACTTAAAATTTTTCTAATTTACACGTATCGTTGAGTGCCACTCTCACCTATTTAATTTTGTTTCAAGAGGAAAATGTACTTGAAAATGATTGATGCGCACTTCTGAAATGAAGATTTTAAAATCCATCACAAAGTGTTCTGTTTGTGATGGGGTGTTCCTTTTTTAGCAAGAGCACAGCTCAATATTTTCGTAGATGAAAGTTCTCTAACAATTATAATATGGTAGACAACAGAGCATGGCAAACCAGCATTTCTGATAACAGCACAGGAAGACTGACTTCTAATCTGCTGAGTAATGGAGAAAGGGAGGAGTAATTTTAATTGTTTATGGACCAAAACCTCAGTAAATTCAGGGTAAACTGGGCCACACAAATGAATTTCTATTAAAGCCAAGGAAATAATATATCACTTTTCTCGTCATCAGAGACACCCAATAAATCATGACAAGCGTTGCTGTGAGTAACTCTACACAGTTAGTTCACCCTATGCATCTTATCCATTGATTGTCCTCATTGCCTGTACATCCACTTGGAAACTAGCTCAGGTCTTCGGTGAGTCATGTAGAATTGGAGATGCAGAAAGACAGGCAAGGTGGAGAACTCATCCATCCCAGCTCAGATCTCATCTGTACAAGCACTGTTGACACAACCAGTCTGCATTTCTTGGCATAGTGGATTTTAACCTGGACCAGGACACAGCTAACAAAACCAATGTATACAAAGTCTGTACGCTCAAAGCCACGGCACTGGAGTTACATACAGACTCACTTCATCTGCTTCTGCATACTAGTTCATCAAAATAATATATATAGAAGGTTATGGTCATGTATTCTTCTGTAACAAAAGAGCAGAAACTTCACAAAGACTTCCTTCTTCAACTTGAAAAGTTTCTTCTGTTAAAAAGTAGAAGTATATGTCCAGTACAAATTTTTATGGGTACTGGTATCAGATCCTTTTTTTAAAAATATGCACATATTTTTATTTGGAACATTATGTTCTCCTCTATAGCTGAATTACTACTATTTAAAATCTTATAATTCTTTACAAAGCAGCACATGGGCTTGGCTTTGTAGCCCATAGTTCAGTATTCACAACTGGCCCAAGGAGTGTGAAGCGCACCAAGAGGCGATCATTTTGGAGAACGTGTGCCGAAGACAAACCAAAACAGCTCCAGAAATCACTTTCTAGTACGTAAACATTCTGAACTTTGGGCTGTGGGTTTGCCACAGGTCTGGAGGATCAAAGGAGGTTTGTGTGATTTGACTGAGTTTGCGGCAAGGGCACGTGTTGCTCAGTGTCTCTGTTTCCTGGTTTCCCTCTCTGGGGGGTGAAATTGGTCCAGAAAATGTTACTCTTGAACTGTTCTTTCAGAGTAGAGTTCATGACAGAAGTGTGCCCCAAACCTTTCAAGTATAAACCTGGTCATTTAAAAAGAAACAATTCTATTTGTCAGAAGTTTATCGTTCTTGAGCAGGACTGTTTAAAAGGAAAAGAAGCAGTAGTTTAATTTTGTCATCTTTAAGAGGTAATAGGGGATGGAATAAAATAGTGAAAAGGAGCTAGAACATGACTTACTCTTTACTTTTGACAGGGGAAAATATTTTTGAAAACTTGAGAGGCAACATTTTTGCATTTTTTCCTCAGCCAGCTCCTGGTAGAGTTATATGAGGACTAAGCACACAGCTGTAGCTAGAATTTTGTTTAAAAATCTAAAAATAAAAGTAAGTTAGACATCAAGAATCATACGTAGTTCATTAGAGCACATAAAAGAGAATAAAATAAAGCGTAGCTACCAGGTCAGAATGTTCACTACAAATGATTATATTAAATTTCAAAATGTCTAAAAACAGTAGTAGCAGGTGTGCCTAGAAATTAATGTTGCTCTACTTTCTGTGTAACAACTGTTTCTCTGGGCTTTAAATGTTGCAGCCTTTTCCGAAAAAGAAGGTCAAATAGGTCCCTCAGTATTCTTCTTAAGAATATGCTTTTAATAACATGCATAAAGGCATAAAAAATACTCGATTCATGGGCAGAAACATATTAAAAACAAATAAAAAAATGCCTACCCCCTAAAATGGATGTGTGGTTGCAGGACGTCAGCAGATTTCACAACGCCAGCTGAGCAGTTCTTGTCCGGCCTTGATCGTCCTTTACTTCCAGTTCACAGAAAAGATCCACATTTACTTCAACTCTGCAAGGCTGTGCCTGTAATGCCACGAGCAATTTCTCTTCATTTCTGAACTCCCACTGACTTCAGCTAGATCCAGGGCTGCTCCAGTATTCTTATTTCTCAGGGGCTTATCGTTACGCAATGTAATTTCAACTAGATCAAGAGTTGCCCCAATACTCTTGTTTCTCAAGAGCTTATCATTAGAGGATGTACCCGCAGCTGCTAGTTTTAATTGAACGTAGTTTGTAAATAATTTAAACTCGTATTTATTATACTTATACAGAAAAAAAAAAAAAAAAAGAAGACAAAACTTCAGGCTGTATCAGTCAAGCAATACAGTTCACAGCCTTCCAGAATAAAATTCCCTGTTGAAGAAACAGTATTTAAATCTAGATGGCTCTCAGAGGTACATATGGAACTTTTTACATTTAGGTCACAAGTTCAAACATGGCCTTCATTACCTGCAAATTAAAACGATCAATAACTGGCATCTGTTACAAAGCCAATATAAAATGAGAGGCTTTCTAAAGTGGATCGCACGAAGACATAATCCATGAACTTGTTTCTAGATGTATCCTAAATGTGCATGTTTAGAGATGTTTCTTCTCAAAAATTAGGTCTTATTTCTCAAAAAAAGTCAACTGTACCAACTTCTACAAATTTGCAAAAAACAATCTCATTACCGTTGTCCCAACAAGTAAGAAAATACTGACATTAAAAGCTCTGTTGTACCTGAAGCCTGCTTTCTCATTGAAGTCAGATCTTTCAACTACAGTTCTTTATGTATGTGCTGATCTCTCTGTAGAGGTGAAGCTGACTGGCAAGACGGGATGAAAAAGCTCCTGCTGCCCACACTACGCAGTTTCGATAGACCTTGGTCGCAAGTCAGATCACTGTAAGCTCTTCACATTGCATTCATGAGGAAATAGCCTACTGTGCCTCTGCATATCATTTTCAAACACATCCCAAGAACATTTATGAGGACCTCTATGTGAATGTAGAGCCACACTGAAATATAGTCTGCATTTAAATGTGAGGAGGCTTTACGATCAGTTATTAAATTTGGGTTGTTCTTCAGAAATAAGTTTGTAAAATTCATCAAAAAAGTACCTTGAACATTTAAAACCAGGGGACAAGATGATGTTTCACAGCTTCAGAAGCAAGAAAAGGTGAGAAATCTTCAGGTTATTGTTGGTTTTGTAGGCGTTTTCAGTAGGCAAAGCAGCCAGGAAATATTCTGTCATCTTCTCTTGTTTGCTACTTGATGACCAAAGACAGAGTTGTAGCAGTAAGTAAATGATCTTTTGTGTAAACCTTCTTCTTCCACAAAAGCTTTGCAGATCCCTTAAACTTTTCTCTGCTTTTTATTTATGGAGCAGTAGATTTTGTCACTGGGATTATAGCATAGCAAAACTCTACTCAGCTCTGGATAGAAGTGAGTGAAAGTATCTTTTGAAAGGAAGATAAAGACTCAATGACTACAACCTGGACACAGTGAAGATCGTATCACAGCTCTCATTCATTTCAAGAACTTTATCAAAGAAAAGAGCAGCGCTTAATATGTAATGTGCTGTTCCAAATCTGGCGATTATTACTGATGTAAAATAACATTGCAGCATCTTCTTCCCCCTACAAATGCAGTGGATTGGAACGTGCTCCTCAATACACCGCTAAAATCTACGTCAGTAAAGACAGCACTGAGACTGATATAATCTTAAACCCCGGGACTGAGGGCTTTCAGCTGAAACTGATAAATAAGGCTATTCTTTTAGAAAAAGGAGGTTGATATGTTTGCAAAACATGCTGACCTAGTGAGTACACAACCGCAGCCTCTTTTGTGGGTAAAAATCAGTCTTTAGCGGGATGTAAAATTCTGCTCCAGAAAAGAAAATGCTTCCTTTGATGGAAGCAATGTCGTTCTGCTAAGCAGCATGCATTCAGGGCAGACTTTCAAAGCCATAAAGGGCACTTGTATACATCAGTTAGGTGCCTCGTGGGTCTTCATGCCTTTGAAAAAATATCCTCCCTTGCTTTGTTAGGATTTTCTTAACGCAAAATTCCTTTTCTTTTATGACTCATCTCTATCATGTCTTTGCTGTAAATAAAACATTCTCTTGGTTTTATAAATATGTTGATAGGCAGCATGGAAAACATTAATCACTGTGAAGCTGAAGGATACTTAGCAAAAGTGAAGAGCTTGAATTGAGGAATGTTGATTTACATAGCATTCAACAGCTACAAAAAATACTCTGCAATCTCACTATGATCACTCCAGAAAAAGAATAAAATCTCGGTTTGTCTAATCTGAAACAAAAAGATAATGAAACAAAGTTATTCAAAAGCATGTTATGTAACACTAATAAGTACTTAGAGAACACACAGACAAATACAGAATGCTACTTTTTTCATAACAATAGCCATGTTTGATAAAAAGAAGAAAGTGCTTAAGATCTTATAATATGTGGCTATATACCTAGTGGGAGCACATTTTGTATGTGGATAACTGAAAGTAGATGCTTAAGTTATCAATCAGGATTTAATTTTGTATAGTGGGAAGTTCAAAACAAAATCTTTATTTCATTTAAATTCTTAGCAAAATTGCCTCACTTCAGGAGGACTGTGGTTTCCTTACTCTTGCTTAAATACTAACTAGAATGGTGGTATGATATAAACCACTGGATATTAAACCCTTCCTGTAATAATTTAAAGATAAAACTATTAATTTTTAAATCTTCCTGCTTCAGATTCAGAGGAAGTCAAACTACTGCTTTTTATTAAAAGCAACAGAATTAGTGAAATGGAAGATCAAAAATAAATTAATGTAAACATATGTGGCTATTTTTTGTTGTGTTGGAAGAGGAAATGTCGCGATCCGCGAGGATCTTGTAATTATTACAATTATTACTCTTGTAATAATGCTCTATTTAACACTCTAAATTTTTTTGAGAAATTTCTTACTATCATTGATCATTACATCAAATTATTGCTGGCAGCGTTCCATTCTTGGTTGAATTGGTATCCTTGTACAGTTCAGCTTCTTTGTCCGGAGCATTCAGATTCAGAATTGTAAGTGAATATGGTCCTTAAATACATCATTTCAATGAGATTGAATCTACTCATTATCAAAACATTTCCTTATAGGTGTATTGAATCTTAATCAAAGACTTATTTGATAGTACGTTAAGTGCCAGCCTTTTACATTAATACTATTTCTCAGTACAAGAAAAACATGGACCTGTTGGAGCGGGTCCAGAGGAAGGCCACAAAAATTATTAGAGGGCTGGAGCACCTCTCCTTTGAGGACAGGCTGAGACAGTTGGGGTTGTTCAGTCTGGAGAAGAGAAGGCTCCAGGAAGACCTTATTGCGGCCTTCCAGTACCTAAAGGGGGCCTAGAAGAACAGATGGGGACAATCTTTTTAGTAGGGCCTGTTGCAACAGGACAAGGGGTGATGGCTTTAAACTAAAAGAGGGGAGTTTTACACTAAATTTAGGGAAGAAATTTTTTCCCATGGGGGTGGTAAAACACTGCACAGTTTGCTCAGAGTGGTGGTAGAAGCCCAATCCCTGGAAATATTCAAGGTGAGGCTGGACAGGGCACTGAGCAACCTGATCTACAGAATCACAGAATCACAGAATCGTTATGGTTGGAAAGGACCTCCAGGGTCATCAAGTCCAACCTTTGTCCTAGCATCTCTCTAATCACTACACCATATCCTCAAGCACTGCATCTAGTTAAAGATGTCCCTGCTCAGTGCAAGGGGGCTGGACTAGGTAACCTTTAAAGTCCCTTCCAAACCAAACATTCTGTGATTCAATGATTTCACTTAGCAGACAAACCTTAGTCTCACAAAAAGTTTGATTAGTTTGACAAGGCCCATCTCTCCTAATCTTACAATGTTTGGCAATTAATGATATTTCTGTCTTTTAAGTCTTCCTTATCAAAAACCAGGCTAGTCATTTTTCTAGATTTTTTACCAGTTTTACTGAACACCAAGAGAAACTTTCTGGCTGATTGTAGTTATATGTGGGAGGCGGGTATGTGTGTGGTGGGAGGAAACTTTTCAGAATTTAGTTAGTCATGAAGGCAGCATTTTAGGATTAGCTGTTTAAGTAAAACCAAACTTTAAAAAATATATATATTTGGCAAAGATACTACTGTAATTGTGCCTGTATGGTCTCTATGATGGTGTGGTAGTTTAGTAAAGCTGCAGTGGGGCTCTGCAGGCACTCGAGTCACGCGGCTTCCACGCGGTCGTTTGCCACTGCCCTCCCCCACCGCGGACAGAGAAGAGAGTTTCAAAGTGCCTTTTTGAGTTGAGATAAGGAGGGTTTAATACAGTGACACATAAGAAACAATCGTGGCAACGCAGCAATAACAACAGTAAGACAAGGAAATGTACAAATAAGTGATACCGCATAGACAAAGAGATGGTCCCGAGCGGATCGATCTCCCACCACGAGTTGCCCCCTCCCGGAACTGGAACTGGCCCCAGGGCAGGATGTCAGCATGGTATAGAATAGCCTGGCTGCACCAAATTAACCCTGTCCTGTCCGAACCAGGACAGATGGGGAGTCTGCAGCTCCTCCTTAAGCCTGCCCATGTCTCCCTTCAGGAGATGTGGTTAATTTAACTTCCCACTTGGTTTGTAGACTGCGTAATGCAAAACCAACACCCATAAGCAGTATTGTGATTTTGAAACCAGTTGCAACGCTGTGTGTGGCTTGATGTGTCATATTACAGTTAAACTGGTCTAATCTGCAAACATCTCTTCATTCTCCACTCCTGGCAAACTGTTCCTGAACTGAGCCTGGAGATTGTGCTGCTGTAAGGGACAATTGACTCAATCCCTTAACCACACACAGTGTCTGCCAGGCAAGGAGGTGGGTTAGTTTCCTGACAGATCAACAAGCTGACCAGCTCACAGTGATATGTGATTGCTAGATCTAATACAAGGTCAGGCAGGAAAGAGAGCACCCTTTTATCAGCAGCCCACAGTCACACTAGATGAGGTGTGAGCTGAAACCACATCCTTAGGCTGAGATTTCTCTGTTGCTAATACTGCTGCTGCCCTGCTGAGCAGCCCCACACCTTCTCCTGGGGCTGCTCCTTCCCAACCCTGTACAACCTTATGGCTCTTCTAGGGTAATGATTTATGCAGCTGCACAGGGAACAGGGTGAGGAAATAATCTAGGTAACAAAAAGGAAGGGCAACCAAGCTGGTGAGGTGTCTGGAGAACATGTCTTATGAGGAGCACTGAGGGACTTGGGACTGTTTAGTGTAGAGAAGGAAAGAGTGAGGGGAGACATTATTGCTCTCTACAAGTACCTGAAAGAAGGTTGTAGACAGGTGGGTGTTGGTCTCTTCTCACAAGTAACTAGTGATAGGATGAGAGGAAACAGCTTCAAGTTGTGCCAGGGGAGCTCTAGACTGGATATTAGGAAAAATTTCTTTATTGAAAGAATGGTCAGGCATTGGAACAGGCTTCCCAGGGAAGTGGTGGAGTCACCATCCCTGAAGGTGTCCAAAAAACATGTAGATGTGGCACTTCAGGACATGGTCTAGTGGTCATGATAGTGTTGGGTTGACAGTTGGACTTGATGATCTTAGAGGTCTTTTCCAACCTTAATTATTCTATAAAAATAAAAATAAAATTAAGAAACACTTTATATTTTGCAGAAGTCCTGTCCTCTGCAGATCACTGTGTCAGTCTGGTTCCCAAGGCAGCTGTAGTGCTTGCAGCGCAGGAGGTGACACGGAGTACACAAGGGAGAAGAGGCAGCTCTCCTTAAAACAGTCTTGTGTGTATTATAGGTAGTCCCACCTCTACAACAGTAAGAGTTGGGGTTTTAGGACTTCCCAGCTAGCCACTTCCTCTTACCACCTTCACTGTTACTTGGCAGCAACGGAAAGGCCAGTTTCCCATTACTTTGCCCTTCTTTATCTTTGACGTGGGGTGCCACTTATCCCAGCTCTGTGGGCAAATGTCTGTCTTTCCTGTCTGTCCTCTCCTGGTCCATCATTGGACTCGTCTTCCTCTGCCTGTCCTATATTCTGGTGGCAGAAGGAGGAAGAGCAGGACAGGGATGGGGTAAGTCAAGACAGAACAGATAGAGACTATTGCTGCTGTTACAGATGCTGCTGGGGAGAAGAAGGAGAGGGAACAGCACCTGCTGCTTGGGACAATGACATTCAGGCCATGAGCTGCAAACAGCACCATATCTCTTGGGAACACCATCATGGGACTTTTTTGCTAGCAAAGCCAGAGCTCGTCAAACATCTTAAAGTGAGGTTTCAATAGTAAAGATGTTTTTCAAAGAACTCTTTAATTTAAAATATTTATTACAAAAGAATAAATAAATGTAAATCACTTGGTAAATAATTTAATAAATCACTTAATAAAGTATCATTTTGTACAGTGGGAAAAAAATGCACTTTTTCTGCAAGTCTGTGAAATGGGGGGTCCTCTGCAGAAAGCACGCCCGCAAACAAAAATGGAAGAATACATTTTTAATGAAGTACACTGATGGAAACTGAGCCACTTAACTGTCTCTATAGTTTCCACAAAGCAGAATGATATTTTTGACCAATCCCAAAATTCTTCTAGAAATTTCTGGAGAAGTACATTGTTATGGTATGGGCAGAATAAATGGGTTACGGGTGTTTCACACCTGCGTGGAGTGACTCAAACTAGTGACTCCATCTGAGCATTTCTGTCCTCATACTTGTGCTCTGTCATTCCTGGCTGATTCCCAGAAGCTCTAACTGACATTAAGAGCTCACTGTCTCTGGCCTGGACTGCATAAAATCCCCAAATTACAGGTATGACTTTGTGAATAGGCCAAACAACCAAAGGCTGAGTGGAAGGCATTGTGCTTGGACCAAGGTTCAACAGCACTTCAGCTGCAGCAGACAGCTTTTCAGAGTGTTT
Source organism: Eurystomus gularis (assembly GCA_013400335.1). Lineage (NCBI taxonomy): Eukaryota > Metazoa > Chordata > Aves > Coraciiformes > Coraciidae > Eurystomus > Eurystomus gularis. The sequence continues at coordinate 10,685 of VZZY01011635.1, forward strand.
TTTCAGCTGACTGCTGCTCTTCTTGTTCCTGAATTTATCTTCTCTACCTGGTAAGAGCTCTAAAGCATTTATAGGAAAAATTCTGTAAAGGTTTCTAAAGAAACCTCATTCATAAACATAAAAATAACTTTAAGTACTTACTTTATGCCAGGGGAGGACTCTTCCGGGAATGCTCAGTGATTTCAGATTTCCCAGTCTGCTTGTGGAGGTATGCTAAGTGGCTGATCTTTGATGAAAATCAATTCATTTCAGTGAAATTACACTAATTGATACTAGCAGAGAGTCTGTTTCTGGGCAATCATTTACTAATCGGTCACTGGTACAACAGAAAGTGAATGTAAGGCTTGCTATGAAAACTTTCAGGTTACTGGCATGGAAGATAATCACTATGGTGACTTTATTTCTCTGCAGTAATTTGTACTGCTTTACCTTTCACTACCCTGTGAGTGGCTAGATTCCACTGTAACATATTGGGACTATTTATATGCAGGTAGTTCTCACCAGCTCTCTAAGGACCTCCTTCATATCAAAGTTTAATTTGTATATGATAATATACTGTTACGTTTCCTAGCAAGATTGCCCTAAGCAAATGCATCTGAAAAGGGTCATTTTTCTCTAAGAATGAAATTTAATAGAGCATTACTTACACTTTAGCATTCGTCTAATAATCAAACCATATTTCATTCTTGTTATTTTTAGATATCATGAATTCACAGGGGAAACTTAGATGTTTTTTCAGTCTGTGACGCCCTTACGCAGATTCAAAAGACAAAAGCTGTATTGTCTGCTTCTAAGGAAAAACTGCTGGAGGCCCTTCTTTTGTGTTTCTAATGAACACCATATGAAAACAGGCATAGAACAACTATTTACTTACATGCAGTGGTCTACTAGGGTCTCATACATGGGCGACTTCCTCCGCCATGACACTGAACATATGACATTGGTCAGTCTATTTACAAGACTTTTCTTCTTTCCTTTTTCCTTTCTATATTACTTTGACCTGAATTTTTAGCAATGGTGCCCTGTGCAAGGGTTAATGATACTGTTATGTATAGTTTACCAGACTAAACACATCAAAGAGCAATAATATTTAATAGTTTTAAATGTTACAAAATCAGTCTTGCTCATTTCCTTATTTCAAAGTTCAGATATGCTATTCAGTGTTACCATAATTTTTATTGTTTCCGGTGTTAGAAGCTTCTCATTTGCCTGGTTAAGTATGATTTGGAGAGCATGTTGGAAGAGGAATGGATGTTTTTATAGACTTTCCTGTATTAAACACCTCTGGTTGGATGTGGTTTTGGTGATCGAGTACAGTGATTTACAGACTTATGTTCCAGTCCAGTATTTTCTGCTGCACCAGGCAGTATAGATTTTCCTGAGTCCAGTTTTGACCTGTTTTAGTAAGTGTAACTTCCAGAAAACTTTCAGCAGGTAAAATAGTTCGCTGTGCTAAACCTTATTTGAGAAATAAGAATACACAGTCCAGGAGAGACAGGCTGAACAAAAGCATAAGTATAGAAAATGACTTGCAATTTTCCAGTTTCTGTCTGGAAGGTTCAGAACAACTAACCGCCATCCGCTTGACGTTACCCAGCTTGCTACTAAAGATATATAGCTTTCATTCGGTGAAGAATGGCCTGTAGAAAACTTGCATCAAAAGCCAACGAAGTGAGGTAATGATTTATTTATGTGCATCCCAGTATGAGAAAGTGACTTTCAAAGGTAAGAGAGGTGTTCTGAAAAAATATTGCCCCTGCTTGAAAAAAAACCTGTGCTTTCTATTGAACACAATTTATTAAAGTGAAATGGATAACAAATATACCTGAAAGTGATTGTGCAAATGTTCAGTTCAAAGAAATCAATGGTCATTGGTGGGATCTGATGTGGTCAAAGGTTTTTTTTTGTATGAAAAGCTTGATAATCAAAACCACACTTTGTACAGGAAAAATAGCTACAGTTTTTTCCCCACTTCACTATAAATTGAGTTAAATACTTAATTTCTGTTAAATAAAAATACTGAGATCCACCTAAGACTATGAAATAAGAAATAGTGCTTTCATTGTTAGAAGAGCATTGGCAGGAAAAACATTAGATGAAGAGTTATTTTAAGTCTTGCTTCTCCCTACTTACACCTATTCTGTCTAAGATTGTAGCTAATGGTGTGACATCTGGCAGCCATACTACCTCGGGCTGTGACCTTGTCAGTTCTTGTAGAACTGTGGAAAAAGCTTAACAGTGTAAGCATCAGGTTTGGATTTTTTTTAACTGTCTAGAAGCACAGAATCAAATATAGATACAAGCTCCTCAGCTGTTTTGTCTCTAAATAGCTAAATCTGCTTTCTTCCCAACAGATTTTTCCAAGAGCTGCAGTTCGGTCTTATGCAGGCAAAGAAATGAAGTGGTTGGGGGATATTGGTGGGGAGTAGTTCTTAAACCTTACAGGAAGACTACTTTATGTTCCACATTAATTTGTATCATCCATCTTGAAGAAACGTAAAGCAAAAGAAAGCTGATTCTGCAAAATTGTGAAGTATATTTCGTAGCCAGGAAACTTTTTGCAAAATTGTGCTTTTTTTGCTACCCGTTCAAAAAAGATGCTGATTTCATTGTTAACGTGTTAAGAAATAAGTGTGTTGCTATCTGACAAGGTTCAAGATCATATTTGTAGTTCTGATCATAAATATCCTCTCTTCCACCTTCTGTCAAGACAGTAATAAAAAGAAGAGAAACCAACGTCCTCAACCTGCTTTTGGGCAGAGGTCACTTTGTTAGATGACACTGTGTTATCGAGAGTTGTTTTGTTCAGTCTCTGGGGAGTTTGTCACAGTAATTTGTCACTGTATGTGTATGAAATGGGTGGTATCACCGAATGGGAAAGAAGTCTTGGCTGAGTTGGTAATCTGCAGTTACCCAGTGACCTTCTGCATTCTCTTCTCATCAGCAGGCCATTTCACAGCTTTTATTTCCTAACAGAACTTCTCATGGCTTCTTCAAATTGGCAGAGAAAATGGTTCTTCTACTGAAGAGACATACTCTCTGGCCATCCAGTATTAAAGAACGTACTGAATTTCTTTGGATATCTAAAATTCAGCTAGATATAAGAAATGGCAAAAGTATTTCCTGTTCTTCCATATTTAAAAAAAAAAGAAAAGAAAAGAAAGCATGAACTGTGGAGTGCCGGTTGCCATATCACCTAATGTAATATAGGACAGGTGATGCTGAGCTTGTGAAATGAAACTATGTGTCATCACTCGGATAAGTTTCAGTTGTGAGTTAGCACATCTTCTGCTACCCTTATCTTGTAAATTCATAGTATTGGGGAGGGTATTTAACAATTATCTGCTGTAGTCTGATGTCTGGTCACCAGGTCACCAGGTCAGGCTGAGTGCTACCAGAAAGCAGAAACTTCAGACACTCTTTAAGTATCTACTCTCCTCCTCTGTCATTACAAAATAATTGAAAAAGTATTTTTCACTATCCAGATACTAGCTTTCAAAAGCTTTCTTAATTTCTTGTTTGCCACACTGATGAAGTGCCTAGGACATAAACTGGTGATAGAGCTTTGGAAGAATCCCAAGAGAGGAGCCATCAGCCAGACAGGAGAAATCCTGTACCTCTGAACATATTCCTTCAGTACTGGGAATACAACACCATGCTTTTTTCTTCTGAAAATTGGTCTAAGTTATGACCTTATTTATCTATGTTTGTCCTTTATCAAAGATACTATCTAAATGTTTAATGCTTCTACTCGCATCATCACCCATTTTATTGAAAATTACTGCCACAAGCCAATACGTTCAGTGCCCTTCAGCTGTGCTTCTCTTTACATAAATCGGGTGAGAACAAACACTGAAACAAATACAGCAATTCTCTTCTTTGTTTCTTAGGATCAAGGGTCTTCAACAGAAGTTTCAATTCCTTCCACTTGGAAAGCCCACAGTTACATCCAAGTATTCTTCTGATGTTTGGAAGCTAGTAAAAATTTTTCTGCACTTTTTGATACCTAAAATCCCATTTAAGCTCCGCATGCTACTTTAGCCAGCATCTTAGGACTAGGTTAAGAAGCTCTAAACATGCAAGTTACTGAAATAATGTTCATATTTTGGAAACATACACTATTTTCATGTAATGTTGAAAAAAAATTAGAAATATGTGCATCTGCAAATTGCAGATTTCCTTGGAAGACATGTGTCTTAGCACAGAAGTTACCTTATTTCATAGAAAGCCAGGTTGGAAGGGACCTCAAGGATCATCTAGTCCAACCTTTCAAGGCTGTTAAAAAAAACAAACAAACAAACATAGTTTAAGTTCTCAATTTATCTTGAGAAATCCTAAGCCATTCCTGGATCTATGGGAGCTGATTATACGAGATCTGCAGGAGAATTCTATCACTGTGGCACTCCCAAAAGAAACCTACAATAGCAAATTATTATCTAGCACTTCTGCAAGAAATAGTTCTGAAATGGAAGCTAATGAAATGAGTTACCGTGGACACAACCTTCTTTGACTGCCTGTGGTGGGCTGACCTTGGCTGGCTGCTAGGTGCCCACCCAGATGCTTTCTCACTCCCTCTCCTGAGCAGGACAATAGGAGAAAATAAGACAGAAAAGCTCATGGGCTGAGATAAAGACAGGGAGATTACTTACCAGTTACTGTCATGGGCAAAACAGACTCAGCTTGGGGATGATTAATTTCATTTATTGCCTATTAAGAACCGAGTAGGATGGTAAGAAACAAAGGCAAAGCTAAAAACATCTTCCCCTGCACTTTCCCCCTTCTTCCCAGGCCCAACTTTAGTCTTTCAGTCCTGAGTCCTTTAGGTCCTCTCCTGTTGCCAGAGGGGAGATCAGTCCATAGCAGCTCTTCTGCCACTCCATCTCCTCACATTCTTTCCCTGCTTCAGTGTGGGGTTCTTCCCATGGAATACAGTCCTTCACAAATTGCTCCAGCATGGATCCTCTCCATAGAGTACAATCCTTCAGGAACTGCTCCAGCGTGGGTCCCCCAATGGGCTGTAGTTCCTGCCAGGAGCCTGCTCCTGTGTAGGCTCTCCATGGGCTGCATCTTCCTTTGGGGCACATCCACCTTCTACAGCATGGGGTCCTCCACAGGCTGCAAGGGGACACCCTGCATTACCACAGTCTTCTTGGACTGCAGGGAATCCCTGCTTCAGTGCCAGCAGCACCTCCTCCATCTTCTTCTTCACTGTCCTGGGTATCCACAGGGCTGTTTCTCTCCCTTTTTCTTTCTCCTCTCTTTCTCTTATAGCTGCTCTGCACCTTTTTTTAAATATACTTTCCTAGAGGTGCCACCATCTTGGCCGCTGGGCTCAGCTGTGCCGTGCAGGAGATCCACCGGAGCCAGGGAACCAGGCGTGTCCAGCATGGGACAGCCGTTGGTCTGTTCTCATGGAGCACAAAGGAATCAGTGGTGTGTGCTGACAGGTGCACAGGTGAACAGCTCAGTGGTACAACTAAAACCTGAGCACCACAGCCATGACTGGTGTTAGCTCTACAGAGCTCAAACAAGTAATGAAACCACAGTACTTGATAAGTGACTCCTCATTTTGGGTATGACCTTCTTTGGATTTAAGTACCTGCAAATAAATCTTGCATCCATGAGCATCTCCAACCTTCAGGTGAAGGGGAAGGATGTGCAGGTATTTAACACCTGAAATTCAGACCCATCTAGAGCAAGGATAATCACTCCAATATGTACCTCTTATTTCAAGGTACTCATAAAAAATTTTGCCTTGGATAAGGTACAAAAGAAAAACAGAAAAGAGGCTCTAGCTGTAACATCTCCACCTGCCACGGTGCCTGCACATGTGTTTCACAGAATCAATAGAACGGTTTGGGTTGGAAGGGACCTTAAAGATAATCTAGTTCTAAGCCCCCTGCCATGGGCAGGGACAGCTCCTACTAGACCGGGTTGCTCAAAGTCCCATCCAACCTGGTCTTGAACACATCCAGTGATGGAGTATCCACAACTTCCCTGGGCAACAATCTGGCAGAGAAGCAGCCTGGAGGCCCATTCAGCCTGAGCCAGAGCCTGACCTGGCCTTTGCCTTTCACGAGTTTGTTTTCCATTCTGCATATGTAAACTAAGTCATATCCCTCTCTTTATACTCTTGTGCAATTTAATTAGGAATGGCAGCAAATTAATCCCATGTTTCATGCCCCTCATGATTACACAAGTGCTCAAGCATCTTCTGGGAACCTTAGCTGAGAGAATCAGTGACTGGCCCAGATATGATTTCCATTATTAAACACTGATTTATTTAATGTCAGTATGAAATAGGCTGCTAATAGTCAAAATTTGGCCAGTTATATTTGTCACATTAGACTGAGGTAGGGCTTCCCTATTGTATCCTGCATGAATTCAAAGTGAATTTAAAAACTTCTGGGAAAAAGCTGGCACACCAAGGGACTCAAATGCTGGACAGACTTGGCAAGTTTTCTCTCTCTCTCTGCCTGTCCATCCTATATTCTCTATCGAAAATAGACCAAGGAAAGCAATGTCCATATATCACACACAATACCAAAATCTAAGTCAAAGACCATGGGAAAATCTCTGTACTGGTAATGTACAAAATAAAGTCCAGTGATATCCATATGAAACAGAGACACCTGACTTTATTATATTAAATCCAAAATCTAATCTACATAATTATACATGTGACAAGCTAAATGGTACTCTACTTCACTTACACAAAAAAAATGACTAAATCAACCATGTCAAAATTTAAATATGCAATTTTACAAGCCTTGATATTCAAACTCCATTTTTTTTATAACCAGTGATTCCTACTTAACAATCAGAATAATAGCCTGTATCAAGTTAAGGAGTCTATAATAATAATAATAATAATAATAATAATAATAATAATAATAATAATAATAATGAAAAAAAACCCCAACTCTATTTCAGGATACATTAAAGGCAATTGAACAAAACAAAACAAGTTCTTACTTCAGGAGCTATAACTTCAGTGTACTTTGCCAACAAGTTCACAAATATTTGGAAATCTAAATCCTTATTAGATTTATCTGCCCCTCTACTCCACTCTCATGAGACCATACCAGGAGTACGGCATCCAGCTCTGGAGCCTCCAGCGCAAGAAGGACATGAACCTGTTGGAGAGGGTCCAGAG